>VZTX01020707.1:1102636-1140148 GCA_013400915.1 Pardalotus punctatus | reverse complement strand
AAAAAAAAAAAAAAAAAAAGTAATTAGTATGCTTCTCACTATACTTTGTAATAGACTTTGATAAGACAGAACCTACACTAACACTGGAAAATTACTCTATTAACTTTATTTTCCCCCCATTGTCTGCTTATATGCAAAGGGATGTTATGGCACTTCTATGCATCACTATGACTTGTACAGCTTCCTGATTTTTTTGGATGAAGAATGATCACAGTGAGTGAGCAAAATCATGCTAAATAATTAATGAGGAGTCAGTAACACAGGCTGTCTAGAATATCTGGCCCAGTCTTTCATTCTCTGCTACATGAAGTGCAATTTCTGGCCAACTCAGCTGTCTACTCACAACAGGCAGAAACGGAAAAATGTTAGGTGTGTGCCAGCCTCTCCAGCCTTGCAGTGACAGGATGTCACCTGGCAGCTGTTTCTCTAACTCCCTCATTTAAGTGTTCTTTTGAACTGGGATTTATGCAAACGTTTATGTCAATACAGCTTTTGCACAAACATCTAATGGGGGATGAAGCAAGAGCCTTCAAAATAAATATTTTAAGTTTTGCCCTGGGACAACAAATGGAAAGACAAAGAAAAAAAGCCCACAAACAAAAAAATCTTTTAACAGTGAAACTTCTGCACTTTTTTCCCTAGCATTTTTTCCTCAGTGGCTATTCAAAACCAAAATGTAACAAGGATATGGATGGAGCTACTCATCAGCTTAAGCAATTTTAGCTAGAGCTTTTCCTGCCCGTCTTTAGAAAAGGGAGGATCTTCCACACCCCAAAATGTTCTCTATGCCTGAAACAGGTAGCAGATTAGAAGCTTTACATGGGTTCAAGTAAACAAAACCAAATAGCAATACAGGTTAAGTAGGAAGCCTTAGCAGCTGGTACATGCATCAGATATTCAACCTGGTTCAAAACTTCGGTAGTATCCAAAACCCAAATGTGAAAAAAAAGAATTTATTAAGTGAAATCCAGATGAAATGCCAGAAAGATTTTCAGTCAAAACATAAGATGATTTGACTGCATTCTTTTATTGTCTACAATCTCACTGCAATAAGCTGGGTTTCTTTCTCCCCATGAAGATTGCTTTCAAACAACGAAATTGAAATAGTATCAAATTTGGCATATAATGAGGTTGGCATTAATACTAGCTAAATCCTTCAGATGTCTAACGTTGAGATGAATAATTTTCTTCATAGCATATTCATATTGGAAAAGTTAAATTGGTTCTCCCTTTTTTTTGATCTATTGTTTTCTCTTATGATGGTTTTGCTGCTTGCATATTGCAGCATTATAATAATGACCTAGATGAGTGTGGGGGGGTTGTGCAATTCTCCTATCTCTTTTTTAAACCTGGTATTTGAGTTTTAATACACTGATTGCCCACTGGATCTTGCCTAGAAGCAGAATTCCACAGCAAAAGACACAAAACTTACGCACAAATAGCAGCTCTGACCCAACTGAAAAAACACAACAGGGTGCCAATATATGAAAGTTTACCTTACGTGATCCTCACTCTTTTTTTCACTCAGACAAATAACAAAACTCCATGGAATTCTGTGCCAGACCAAATGTAAGACAGATTACTATTTTAGTATAAAAAAAGTATTTGCTAAGCACGAAATCAATACTGAGAGAAGGCAAAATTACAGGTAAGAAAATTATTTTTTCTTTTTTTCTGTGTTATATCCACTCTTGTGGGCAGAAGTAATAATTCATGGGAAGTAGCAAAGAATCACCATCATCTATCAACTGCACAGAAATGGTGATGAAAGAGCAAAAGAAAATAACCCTTCCTCCCTCTCCAAACCTCAAAAAGGTCTGTTTTCAAGATCTTTCAGTAACTGAAAATTTGTGAAAGACTTGTTCTTTTCTGTATGCAAAAAAAAAAGATATGTTTTTTTTCCAATTTATACCATATAATTTCTGCGAAAGTATTAAGTATTCTAGAAAGAGGGAGATACAAAGAGAGGGGAATTTTAGACTTCAGCTTTCATATAGACAGACTTTCCTTTTCATGCACAGAGCAGATAAATTATGTATTTGTGCAAAGCCTGGTTTCTATTAGTAGTATGAACCTTCCTTCCAAAGGTGTTTCTGAGCAGACTGAATGATTTGCTATCTAAATAAGATATTTAAATACAGTTCTGGAGGAAAACTGCTTTTTCTCCACCCAGAAGCATCATACCTCCTCATAATCATACATCTGGCAAACCTGAAATCTGAAAGGACGTTCCAGATTGCCACCTTTCCTGCCTGAAAACAGTGGAGCAATTTGGCCTGGCAAATTACAGCACAGTTTTATATAGGTTTTTCATGAAACTGCCATACACCATAAGAGATGCAAATAGGCTTCGTTCAGGTCTGATTGGTTTAGAAAGACATCATTTCAAGACTACTCCCAGAAAGGCAGAATGCCTTTCAAATGTTTTGAAAAAAATTCATACCACCATTAGAAAAAAAAAAGGTAAAATACTCATATGCTTTAGGTTGAAATCACCCATGTGCTAGAAAGGTCTAAGAGCCTACATGCAGGTTTTTTAATATATCAAATCAGTAATACTGGTTAGTAAGTAAAAAAAAAACAAAACACCTCTGTTAGTGCAATACACTTCAGCACATGCTCCCTGACTGGTCTGAAGAAATTATTTTAATGAACAGCATAATGGGAAGGGGAAGATATTGCAGTGTAAAGATTAAGTACAGCTAGACATGGTGGAGGTGGCTTTACGAGCTCAGGCTTTCAGAAGCCATGTCCTATTCAAGCTCCTTCAAAAAAGGAGTTTATTCCTAGTTCTCTCCCAAAGGCAAATAATATCTTAATATCTTCTTTATTGTCCCATGAAGTACTAGATAAAACACTCCTTGGATACTTAACACTACATTGCCAGATACAACCACAATGCAGAGATTTTACTATATGACTTACTCCCGATGGCTTGAATAGTATAGAGAAAAAAATCTGCTTAGATTATAGTGTTGCTTGCGAAGAATTAAAATTTTGATTCATTTTCAAAGATGAACATAATGACATAATTAACCACCAGTCTCTGAGGGAGAGAAAATGGGTTTGTTTTGTTTTTTTATTTGGTTTCTTTTGTCTTGAGAGGGCCTCAATAAAACAGAGAATAAAAAGAGTTCAAGGGAGGATTAAAGATTAAAAACTAAAATAATACACTTAAAAACAGACTTAGAAGAGCTTTAACTGAAGGTTATTTAGTACCATCAAAGCACAAACAAAAAAACCTGCACTATAACTATTTGTAGAAGGAACAGTAATTAAGAAAATAAGATAAATGCATCTGTAAAGAAAAAGGTTTGCTCCATCTCTCTCTCGGGATAGACCTATAAAATGCTGAATTATTCAGACCCTCAAAAATAAACGAATTTTAAATCTACTATTCCATGTAGGATTTTCTTGAATTCTTATGTAATCAAACAACTGGAGCTAGAAGATACATTATGTAATCATCTGCAGGTACTCTGTCCAGCCTCCAGTGACCTTCTGAGGGAGGATGTTTGCCAGGTAAAAGCTGGGAGCCAGGGCAGCTGTCTGAATTCAGAGCCAGAGAGGTGCTGAATAATACAGCACAGAATGTGAGTCCAACCAAAACCCTTTAGTGTTACACAAGGTACCACACTTGCTAAATAAAATATGAATTCAATTATTTTATTTGTTTTTTAAAGAATTAGGACTTCAGGATTGGCTGAGTAACAAAAGCAACAAAACTCTTGTTCAACAAAACAATTATCCCAGAGGAGTAGTTGCAATATGTGCTTTAATTCTCAAATTTGAAACTCAGGGTGATTACACAACCTGGAATTCAGAACACCTCAAGGACACTCACAAACATATCTGTTGTTTACTATTCTGTGGAAAAAGCATGAATGTGTCTGGCAGCTTTTGACATCAGACTTCCAGAGTTAGATCGTTTCACAAATAAACACAAGGGCGTTTGCCACTGGTCTAGCCAGCTCCCAGGAGCTCATTCATACTACACTGCTCCAGTTCTGATTTACTTGGTTTTATTTTTAAGAAAAAAATCCTATAAGTCTTAGGTTTTATAAAGTTGCTGGACTTCCATCTAAAATTCTGAAGGCAAGAATACAAATGAAGAAAGGTCCCACTATTATATGAGGAGATAAAGACTGGAGACAAAGCCTTGACCACCTGCAAGACATTGGTGAAGTTTCTTGCTTTGGGGGAACCCTAACTTTACCCTAAGGCCTTTCTTGACAGCACATACAGACTCAGACTGTCATAGCTGACATTTTAAAATGGAATGAAAGGCAAACAGGTAAAAACTGTTGCCCAGTTTTGTCTCAAAAGATTCTACAGCAAAGGCTCATACTTCACTCCTAGCTATTGGGGTATCAACACAAATGCAACCGTTCCAGCTCATCTTGCTCTGGGTCTGTTGAGATGATTCCTCTGCCTCAGTCACTGGGTCCATTTAAGCAACAGCGGTCAAGATTCAGCCAGCAGTAGTTATTCAGCACTAAAATAAACCAAAATGCCTCAAACTAAAATGATGTGAGAAGCATAAATGACTCTCTGGAGAAAGACAAAGTGAGTATCTTTTTCTGTATTTCACAGAATGCTTAGAAAATTGAGGAAGAAGAAATATATCACATTCTTCTGCATGAAAGAAGACTCAATTAAACCTCAGATATTCTTGCCAGATATTTGTTTAATACATTCTCAAGTATCTCTACCAGTGGAGACTTTCCATGTCATTAAGTAATTTCCTGTAGAGCTTAAACTGCTCCTTGAGTCACAAAGGTTTCCCTAAACCCCCAGTCTGATTTATCCTACTGCCCTCTAAGTTCAGCACTGCTTATTGTATCCACAATGGACAGGGAGAGAAAACTATTGCCTTTCCCTTTGCAACTATGTTTTAAGCACCTGAAAAATAATTTTGTGGTCCACTTCAGACTGATGCCATTTTAGTAACCAAGCCCCTTGAACTTTTCTCTCTACTTTTTCAGACATGTAAGATCCCATTCGCTACACCTTCTTTGCTCTCTCCCTTGGTCTAGTTAGGTGGCTTCCATCCTTCCTGAAGGATACAATGTGCAAGCCTGGATCCATCAGTCCTGTTGAGACTGTAGAAGCTCAGAAGAGAATAGACAACCTTATATTCTTTTTCTTCTTAGTATCCATTTTAGCCTTTAGAACTTCAAATATGAATCCTCTTCCTCACTCATCTTTTCTCATTCCTGTAATGTCACAGTCACTATTCTGAGAAACAAAATCTTGTACAATTTCACATAAAATTGGCTTCCATTTCCGTCAGAATGCAGCTCTCATTTGTCATGATCATCCTGAATACAACCCTCCAGTGTACTTTTAATCCTCTCACCTTTGCTTCATCTGCAAATTCTGTAAGTATTTCCCAGTTGATTTTTCAAAGCTGGCAACTTACTAGTAAGTGTGTCTAGCATGTACATTAGTGTCTGAGTTCTCAGACGAGATTGTGGAATTGCCCTTTTCTATAGTTTCTTTTCAACGATACAGAATCCATAGCTACAGAACAAACTATACCTGTTTCCCTTCCATTTTATCCTGAACTCTTTCCCTCCCTCCAGATATACTGTCACCTGAAGTAATGTTCCTGATTTTATAACAGTGTTATACAGTAAGTACTAAACCTCTCACTGGTGAAGGAATAGTATGACAGTTTGCCCCTACTACCTTTGCTATTGTGCAACTTAAGATAATATTTGCCTTTAAAAGCCTAAAATGTTTCTAATGTTGTATAAGCACGGCATTGTAGCTGTTCTTTGTTGCAGATAATCCACTTGATACCAATGCAGCTGTTCACAAGTTACATAACAAATTCCAAAAAAGCCTGTTATTTGTTTGGTTATAAAGTCAACACATGCATAACACAAAACTATTCACAGCATTTTTTTGGGTAAAGCTATGCACGTTTCTTGCTTGAAGTCCCTATTTTGTTGGGCTGCACTGAGTGGTATAGCTGTGCACGTGGGACCCAACCTTCCTGCAAACAAAACCGATTGCTTCAAATGATCTTTCTTGTAGCAAAAGCCTGGAGGATGGGTCAGTAATTTCATTAACATATCCTACTCTGGTGTGAATACTCTTAATTGAAGTGTGGAGAGGGCCTAAAGACATTTCAGATGGGAGGTTCTGCGAAATAAGGCATGTAATTAGGGAATGTTTCAGAATGATCGAAAGGGTGTTTTTCATCAACACCATCTCCGCTGTTTGAGGCCATTCACTGAACTTTGCAGAAAGGACTTTCTGAACAGGAGGAAAAGTGGAACACAGCTATTATTACTGTCAAGTATGACACAGAGGTGAGAAACAAAAACTCTCCCTCCATTAGTTAGAAAATCACAGCTCTGGCTAATAAAAGCTCTACATTTCATCTGTGGCCTTTACTACAGAATTCTTTAAAACTATTAGCAGCATCTTCTGTTATACTCAGAATGAAAGCTGATAAATTAGCAACAGAGGGAAGAGCTCCTAAGCTAGACAGTTCACTTGGAGTCGTTATACAAATGGCCTGTCTGAAATGTGTCCAAGACTTAAATTACTCTGATTAGTTGATGTCTGTGGAACTGGCAACAAGCCTTTTTCACTGTTGCTCTCATGGTAATTATTATTCTTGTTTCACTGCATATTTTGATAGCATTTCTCAAGTGTCTAGTTATAAATCTCTTAAAAGCCTGAGGATGGTTGAATCAGTAGAGGTAAAATAAGAACAGATCCTAGCTGATATGACTCTTGCCTTTCTGTGCAACTATTTCTGAAGTTGAAAACAAGTGTCTCCCTATATCCAACCCAGAATTGATCAGAATGCACTTCAAAAAAGGAACAGGGATGCTTTTAAGCCTATCCATTACATTTATACATCACAAAAGGATGTGTAATGCAGAACAACAAAGTTATGAGCACACAGTTTGCTTCTTTTTGTTAAACTACTTTTTTTAAAAAATGAACTGTAAAAATAGAATTTCTAATAGTCATCATCACCACACATTTTTCCTTGAAGATAACAGCTCTCTTCAGATTCAAGAAAGCTCTAAAAGATCTCATTTATCTAATGTTTCAGAATCAATTAATATTACCAGAAAAATATTCATCTCATATCTTCAAACATCAAACCTTCCATGTTCCCATAATTCATCTCCCCAAACTGCTATTAACTCTGCAATGGGAGTTTGTGTCTCTTTGTTCCTACAGTTCTTTCAAACACCACTTCAAGTCCCATCACTTCTCATTAACTAGTAACTTCTGCAAATCTCTTTGATAGAAGAGTTAAATCCCCCAAGTCAAAACTTTGTACATTAGCATTTATTAATCCATGTTTCACCCTGCTCTGTATTATCTGCCACTGAATCAGGAACAGAAACTGCTGTCTCAGTTCCTAACATGTTAAATGACTTTAGAAAGCTTCTATTTATTGTCCTCAGTAAAAATCATTCCTTTGCACCCTGTGCTGCCTAAGAGTGATACAATGCACAAGATATTCCTCTAACAATATGGTAAGACATGCCATAGAAAATCAGCTGTGAAGTATTTTCTGATAGATGCTGCAAGAAATTTTCCATGCTGTATGATGAAAGGAGATATAAGCAACCTTTTAATAACTTGCACCACCATCTTGCTTTTTTTCTTGATCACACACATCCAAACGGGTAAAAGACTTAATTCTGGTGGTTTTGAAAGATAAAGCTGAAATAATCTTAAATTAAATATATCTTTATACTGAAGTAAAAATATATGTATATAGACATGCATCATTATAGAGCCTGAGTTTCCATTTCAGTGGTTCTAATCTAGAAATACACAGCTGGCAATTGACAAAGATGCCAACCATAAATTTTGGTAAAGAGAGCTCCAAAAAAACTTTCTTATTCCACCAACACCATTTTTCTGTTCACTAGTACAGAACTAAATAGCCAGACAATAACTATTTTCATACATATGAATGTCATGAATGCCACTATAAATCAAGGAGGTGAGAAGAAAATTCTTCATTACCAAGAAGTTAAATTACTAACTGAAAAATTCTCTACGTGAAATACAATACAATAGCAAAGGAAAAAATGGCGAGTGGGCTGATGCACTCAGGAAGCAATTCACAGAGAAACCAGTACTGACAGACTTCCCCCCTAGACAGAAGATGATAAATGTGCAGAGTAACTGTTTGTAAACTGAAAAATCATCCAGCAGATTAGGCAGAAACAATTTTTCCTTAGGATCTTAGCAGGGTTTTGTTTTGTTTCCTCATCTGACAGTACTTTCAATTATTGAGACAGAATGACGAAGGAGCATATGTGCTCAATGATCAGAGGACCTGCACCATCAAACTGGGCATCTGCTACTCATTTCCAAAGGATGCTGCAAGTGAGATGCAAGTGAAAACCAGAATACTGAATAGTCCTGAGCCAGGCCAGCTGGAGCAGAACCAAGCAGTTGGGCTATTTTCAGAGGAACTTAACACAAGTGGTCTACAGAAAGTAATTTGTACCTGGGAATGTACCCTGCAATTGTTTCATTGTACATGATCCACAGTGTTACAGAGATGATTTACACATACATATGGCCAGCAACAGACCAAAAGTGATTGCAAAGGCAATTCCATTTATCCTTGGTCATGCTCCCAAACAGAGTTAAAGTGCACTATCATGACCCGGCCATTAATCTGTGAAAATGTAACTAGATCTGGAGGAATTGTATCCTTGAACAGGATGCATTACAAAATAATCACCTAATTTATGAAGCTGAAGGGTCTCCTCTGACTTGATTTCATTCTAGTTGACTTGCACCTGCCCCATTCTGTCCTGAATTGCTCACTCATTTTGAAAAATGTTATGGCTACCTACTGCATTCACCAGCTGTAACTGCAGCTGTTATCTTTGTTGTCATTTTTTACACACACACACACACACACACACACACACAAAGATCTTTTTTCTGCCATCTTCCCATGTTAACTGACAGCCTGGTAAAACACATTTTGCAAACAAAATTCTGAAGCATTTTAGAAACGGCGAGTCAAATTGATTCATTAAGTACTTGTTGTTCAGTGACAGAATATCTAGGGTTGCAATGCTACTTACAACTCATTTTTATTGACTGCACAGCATTTATAGAAAAGATGGTCTTACATATTTTTTTTATTAAGTGTTATGAATATTCTTTCTTCCACTTTCATTGTTTCAGATAAATCCCTGAGTAACCTTCTTAACAATTCAGTAAGAAGGACATATTTTCTCAGATTTCATGGAGACAGTAACTCTTCATAAATATGTGCTAACACAGCTTCTACTAGAAACCTTTGTAATCTCACCACATTGTGGGAAAGGGAAGGAAGAGAGAACTCCTTTTCATTGAAAGCATGGGTAGAAGCGAGTTTCTTCAAAACGGTGAAGGGCATCACAGAATCACAGCAACTGAAGTCATAAGGGACTTTCAGGACCATCCAGTCCAAACCCTGACTCAAAACAGGTCTGTTTAGAACCGGCTGCTCAAGCCCATATCCAAGTGAATGCTGAGCCCCCCCAAGGACAGAGGCACCAAAACCTCCCCATAAATCCTATTCCAGTATTTGACCATTCTCATGGTAGACTGAAAAATCTTAATATCTGATCAGAATATTCCACATTAATATATTTTCTTACCCAAACTTTTAAATTCTATGACTGATTTAAAGTCACACTAGTTACAAAAAAATCAACTCCTTATTTATTGCTTTTTGCCCCTTAAACCCACAAATGCAAAGCTTAATTTGAATTTCTCTTGTCTCTTCATTGAATATCTGAGTGGCAAATGAAACTCTATAAATAAAATATGTACAGGAATTCTGTACTGATATAGAGGGAAAAAAAAGGGTCCAGAATAGAGCATAAATGTGGCAGTACATCATCCCACAGACAGAATAAGCCTGATAATTGTACAATTTACCATTATTGCAAAAAAAGTCTTTACCCACTCTCGTACCACACCAATACATGGCACACAATAAAATCCCACATTATCCTATTCTGATCATCAGGATGACTGTGAGTAACATAGAAGAAAGAAATCACATATTCAATCTACTTGCACCTCAAAGTAGTCTCTATGTTTTTGTTGGGTTTTGGGGGGCTTTTTTTTGTTTGTTTTGTTTTTGTTTTGTTTTTTGTTTGGTTTGGGGTTTTTTTTATAACTATTGCAGCTAGAGCTCTAGGAGGCCTGATAAACATTTCCAATATTGGGTAATACTAACTTAGTAGAGTCCAACGAATTACACTGCATGAAATATCACCCATAGACATAAAAAAAGATTGCTGAAGAGTTTACTGAGTCTTTTCCTTTAAAAACTCTCATACAAATGGGACTAAATGCAGATATGATGGTAAGAACAGGAGGCTGAACATAGGTGAATTTGTAAAATGTTATCTGGATTATCTGGTTCCATTTCAGCATCTGTCTGTACTTTGAAAGATGGAAAAGTTGGGTGGTTGATTTGTGGGGCACAAATCATCCCTTAACAAAAACTTTTAAGAGTTCCTTAACATCTCTCTTGAAGGCAGTACAACTCCAGTCTCCAGTGCTGGTTTCATTGCTTTATTTTAGCTCCTAATTTAAAGCTAATTATACAGCAGGTCACATTTAAGCCACTGGAAAAAAGCCCAGTTACTTTTATGGTGCATGACCAAGATCTGAAAGAAAATAATAAAACCATTAATTAAATCCATTTAAAGGGAAAAAAAGCCAGCAACAAGCAAACACAACGCAGCTACGGTTATTTGGAATTACATGTAATTTTTCTAACTAGTTCCCAGGTAAACACAGGGGCCATTGTTTTTTTAAGCTTTATAAAACCCAAGCCATAAAGTATCTCCTGTTGTCTCACACTGCCACACCTGGCTTGGCCTTTGTAACCACAGAATTTGGGCTGCAATTTGCAAGCATCTACTGGCATTTTCTCTTATCCATCTCTTCCCCAACAACATGGAAAACATCTATGAAACATCAGACCTGAGAACTGAAGCAATGATTCCTCTGGGTGCCACGCAAAAAGTCCATTACCATCAGAAGGCAAACATCTGCTTTTTTTTCCACAAAAGGGTGAATTCAAAACATGAAATAATTAACACATACCCAGGAGTATGAGTGCACTCAACCCAAAAATACTGGCTACAGAATACAGCATATTCATTTTACATTCCTGTTAATGTAGAGAGTCAAAACATTCCCTCCTTTATTTATTTATGTGCAACAACAATAAACATCCTTTTCCAGGCAGCACCAGGCATACCAGAAAATAGAGTTCTGTCTCCTATTCTGTGGCTCAAGACTGAGAAGAGAACAATCCCAGCAGTGTGGCACAAGATAATTATAACATAATAAACTATAGCTCAGCTTTACAATTAAAGTAATCTGTTCAAGAGTGACACGATGCCAAAGCTCTGACACCTACAATGCCCAGACAGGCAACACGTCCAGACTGGGCAGATTCCAATGTCTGCTGTTCACTAAGCTATGTGAAATGCTTACTGAGACCTTGAATAAAGAAGTTTACCTAGTGCATTCCTTCTGTTCATCCACCATCAGCTTCACTAAAGTGAACAGGCTGTGAAATCAATGGCTTCCCAATTGTTCATTTTTAGGAGAGGCAAAAATCTGTTTTATATAAAAGTGACTGAACTGCCAACATTTCAATGAATCTGAAAGAACTTACCAGTCACTGACCCAAAAAGACAATCAGCAAACACAAGTGAGCACTCAATGCTCCCCCACTAGAGAAATTGTTTAGTAATGGTGACATAACCCCTGGATTCTGGGTCATCAGATAGAAAATACCATTACTGTTCAGTAACTATTCAGTGACACAGAGGACACAAGAAGAGCTGGCAATCACCGTCCTTTTTCTGTGCTTGTGATGAGCAATGTCTGGCTAGTCAAGTGGTTCTCTATAGTGGCAGGCTAGAGGATGCCAAGTCTATTCCGTTCCAGCCAAGGACTCATGCAGGTATTTCAATGGGATTACCCAAGAGCTTGACAATTGATTACAAGTTTGAAGGTTATGCTGGACTGGGATCAAAGTGCTCAGCACTAAATCTCTCTTCATGAACTTCTCTGTATAAACACGTATTGAGAAAAAAAAAGGAAAAAAGAGAACGACCTAGATCCTGAAAGGTCTTTAGATACCAAACTTATTTAGATGCCAAAATCCCATTGTTGTAGCATCCTTAAATATCTCTGAAGATATGAGCCAAAACCACGCTCTATGCTCCCAACTACTCTGTTGTCTTAATGAAGAGGCCAGTGACAGAACAAATGTGCAGAAGGCAAATCCCACATGGCAACCTGGCAGGCTAGAGAGACACACCATATTTTACTGTACCATAGCTCAGACTCTTTTGTAACCATCTGAATTTATGCTTCTCTCATTTGGCTGTCAACCATAAGCAATAAAGACTCTTCAAAACACAAGAAAATGCTTCCTATAGTACAACTGCCCTGCAAAAGTTTAATCAGAGTTTCAAAACAACAAATACATTACATTGAGTCATACGGACTGCCTTCCCTATTCTGTATCAGGGAAATACTGACTTTATTTATGGAGACTTATTTTGGTTTAACTAAAACTGTGTTATAGCTACATGCCTAAGGAAAGAAGCCATACCGGTTCCTTAAATGGATGGTCACGTAGCACTTTCATCCGTGGAACATGTTTTCTCTGTAATTTCCCTTTGAGCGTGGAGTCTTTGACATGCAGAAGAATGGACAGCACTTGTCAAACTATGATTACTTCAGAAATTGAAATACATAAAATAATAACTGAGGCAATCAAATGCATGCACAGCTATCATTTGCTTGGAACACAGACAAGCAGATAGCAAATGATTCAATTTATAATTAATTCAGAGAAAGAAGGAGTTGAAAAAAAACCCCTATATAAATACATTCTTCAGGACTTGGCAGAAAATAATGACTGAACAAGGATCTCAAAAGGAAAATTAATGAATGACAACAGGAGCAGCACATCTGTATAGTGAAGATAGACTACAAGAAAATTAAACATGTTGCTTATGGGAAAATAACCACCTTCTCCTTATTTTGCTCAGAAAAAAACACATGGTCCCTAATGGAATTCAAGGCTATTATTCAATCAGAAGACTCTCATGAAGGCAGAAACTGTGAAAGCATGCTTCCTAAAGCAGAGCCCCAGGAGATAATTGAAGCCTTAGAATCATAGCAGTGATTTTCTTGAACACTCATCCCCAGGTTACCTAAAAAAAATCCATCAGACAAGAACATCCAATGCAGCAACATAAAGGTTACAGTCAGTGAGATGTAAATAAAGAAAATGGAAGAAAATAAAATGCCTAAAAAAATCTTTGGGGAAAATTATGGGTGAGTATTTGCATATGTACACATGCAAATTGAACTTTACTATATAAACCATCTACCTGGAAAATATAATACTTTAAGAAATCATAGTTCCCTTTTGAAAGGACTGTCCAGAAGTTTCACATACCTTAGCGGTGTTTTAAGAGCCCTGCAAGAGCCGCAGTTTTCAGACCTCAACCACAGTTTTCAAGATCACACTCAAGCAGATTTGCTAAAAAGAACACGGAAAAAGATGGACCTGACATGTAGGACGGCCACAGATGTCACAGCAATACTGTGTGAAGAGCCCCAACTTCTGGTTTAAACTGATGGAGATTTAAATGGAAGCCAGACTCTGAATGCAGATCCCAGCCTGACATGTCACACATTACAACTGTCTCTAAAAGCATGAAATATTTTCATGGAAGTTATAGAGAGGAAAAAAACAGATCTTATTGATTTAAAAATTCAGTTCAGAAATCCTGTGATACCGCAGGATTGGAGGGAAGAAAACAGAACAACTGAGTTCTTCCTAGGATCAGTACTGAAATTAAATCTGTAGTCTTCTCAGCCATGCAGTCATTTCTCAAGGACATCCAGTGATAAATCAAATTATTAGAAGAGCCTCATTCTCCTTATACAGGGACCAGACCCCACTCTGTTTTCGTCTTCCAGATGGCAGCAATTAATGGTGCACTAAACTCTTTATTTGCCCTCCAAGTTCCCTCCCTACCAATGAACTTTGTCACTGCTGCTCTGAAGTTACGGTCAGAGGACAGCAGGGACAGAGATGTGTTTCCATCAGTTGCCAGTCAGTGCTACATATAACCACTGCACTTATCAAAGTTAAATGACAACTGGGTGAAAATTCCATCATCCCAAGTCCTGCAGCCACAGGGGCTGACACAATTTTTTCCTAAATGAGAGAATTCAATCATTCTTCAGTTCCAAGCTATACAGGATGCACACCATGCATCATACAGGGACATGAAACTCAGCTGCAGCTCCCTCTGCACAAGGTGAAGCACTAGCAAGGAAGGGTTAGAAAAGGATTATCAGCCTAGGGTATAGCATATAAACTGGCGCAGTCTAATTTATGAGCTCCCAAGTCTGTGAAAAGACCTTAAAACAGGGAAGCAATACAAACCATTCAAACTAAGACCCAGTAGGCAAAGGAGGCCAAACAATGGCAAGAAATTAAATAGCTTTAATATACTACTGGGCACTCACAGATAAGTGCCATTAGCTCCCGCATACTTCATTTTTTAAAAGACCAATTACAGAAGTCCTGCCAGTGAATAAAGATTGTGGCTTTTACTCTGGCTTCTAAAGGAGAAAAGAAATTAGTCTGGACAATTCAGAAATTATACAAGCAAATAAAAAATGCCATTATTATTACTTCTTAACAAATTACATGATTTCTTGAGCCTTGTGGCATTTAATTTTGGAGTCAGTTGCATGGTAAAGCTTGATCCATGAAGGCAGGGATACAAGGCTGTTATCATCAGCATTGAAGAAGCCTGAACACTGTACCAGAGTGAATTTATTGCTTGCTCAGTCATTATACTGGAGTATGAGATATACCCTAAAGAAAATCTAAAAGTTTACATTACTATTTTCTCCAATTACTGATAAAAATCACTTTGAAGAGTACATTAAGCTAGTGCCAGGTAAAACACTGCAGCACTTGCTCCTCACAAAGAGGTTTCCAGCCATAGCAAAATTTGGCTGCTAAATTCATGTCCTTATTACTATAATGTTTTTTTCTAACATCTGCTGCCCTACAATCAGTGCTTGGATGCTAGTAATTACATGGGATATGATACTGTACATCTAATCAGTGCATCAGTGAACCAAAGAAAAAGACCAAGTCAAAAGCAAAAGAAAGAATTCAATAGCAAACTTACACAGAATGGAATTTTGGGTTCTCTCTCCCAGGCATTCCCATTACCTGATTTTTTTTATATGCAGTAAAAAAATGTATTTATAGTAACTGAGGTACTAACAAAAATCACTTCCTAAATCACAATTGCATTTAAAACAACTACTGCAATACGTGCCTCTTCTGGGAGTCCTGAGGGCAGAGGAGCTCTCACAGTTTTTCTTCACATGATGCAGAAATGTGTGCAATTGGTAGTGATGAGTCAGGATAAAAATCTCCCCTAGCCATCCTTCAGTTTCTCGCTAAGCTCTTTAGACATATGTCTTTATTTGTGTGTGGAAAAGCACAAGCAACATAAATAACAGTTTCCCTGAATCCTGGAGCTCAAACAACACAGTTGTGATTTCACTCCCCCTGTGATTTGAACAAGGCTGTAAGCTTCCTTGCTATAGAAATCATGCAAATGTATTAAAAATTGTCACCACCCTCAAAGACAAGAGCCATAAAGAAGGAAACACTGTTCTAAAACCTGCTGGAGACCAGGCACTGAAATTGATTTTTTGTTAGGTTCTTTTACAGAGACAGTACTTGAAAGAACTGGTATTGAAAGTGAATCTTCTGAAAATTGTTTTGGCCACTATCCTAAAAATGTAGGATGAAATTATATGTCATGGTCTTCATTATTTGAAGTCTTTAAGTCAGATTTCTTGTAAGATACATGTATACTCAGGCTTTAACAATGGAACATCAAAGTTACAAAATCCCAGTGAACCCGAGGAATGGACGTTGTTACTTAGCTGCCCACCACAGAGCATTTGAGGTTAGTTTGATGATGACATTCCTAAATCTGTCTTCTGGTTTTGAAAATAGCCTGTACAGCCCTGTTATCCCTTGCATACTCTAAAGAAAAACACTGAGACACTGGACAATGGAAGAGGTGTTCAGTGCTCTTTGTTCCCTGTAAACAGATTTCATAAGACTGAAGTAAGCTCCAAAAAGACAAAAGCTTGAGAACACACTCCCAGCACCTCCAAAAGTGCAGTTACTTTGTCAGACTGACCAGCCAACTTGCTTGGTCTCTCTGAAGCAGCAATTTGGGTCATCAATTCCACCACTTTTTCAAGATTTTTTTTGCTACTGAACCTCACTTTGAGTGTTTCCGCTTTCTTTTGCTTAAATGACATTTCAGAAAAGGGAAGAATGGCACAGAGTAAGGAGTTGGAATCCTCTCACTGTTTCCCAAGTTCAAATGGCAGAGCACAGCTCATTTGTCCTTTCAAAGGTGGTTTCTCTTCTCCTGTCAGGGGGTGCTGGGACACACAGATCTTCCCTGCCTCTTCCTTTATTTATTCTTTTTAATATCCTAAGACTTTTCTTAATTACTTTAAATTTATGGATTAGCTCTAAACTGCTTTTGCTAGTTAAAAGACTAATAAATAATGATAAAATTTTACTACTTGTTATCATACCAACTTTTCTCTGACACAAAGTATTAGTCACATAACTAAAATGACATCATCTTCAGGAGCCAACACAATCTAAACACGGTACTTGATCACAATGTAATTACAGGATTAGGAAACAGGTTGTCTGATGTGTGTGACATACCTACATCCATTCAGGGGAGTGCTTGAAGGACTCAAACACAGTGCTAAAACACATCATTTTCAATCCTCCACTACACTGGGGCCACAGTGATTTTAAAACCCAATGACCAGTCATCCTCTTGATATTCATGCTGCCAGGTTTGGACAGACTGCAAAGTAGTACAGCAGGGTTATGTAAGTACCTATCGTAATATCATTATGGGAAAACCTCGAGTGAAACCTGGAGATAAACAGCCATGCCATAAAGGCTGTGCAGAGGCCAGCAGGTTAGACTCACAACTGTGACGCTAAGAAACCGCTCTCGCTGGGAGATCTGGAACAGAAACTGCACAGTTATGATATAACCCATGACCACAGACAGCACTGCTGGTGAAACTGCAAGCCAAGTTTCCTGGAGAAAGGCCCACTGGGATCCTCTCCAGGCAGCAGGAGCTGTGGCACTTGTTTTAGTCTAGCACACATGATTTCAGTGTCATTTCAGATTACAGTAGAAAGGAAATTGCAAGGCCAGAACATGCAAAGAAAGTGGATTGCCTGTGAACATGTCTACTTCTCTTACATCGCCAATTGCAAACTTTGGGCAACACCCTGCCCTCACACTGCTCTCCTGAAGGTGGTTATTTGTGGAACACTGACTGAGCAGTGTTGAAGGACTCATTCCTCACTTCCTGGATGAAAACCTTTCCTCTGCAGTATTGCACTACAGGACCCAGAAGGAGCAGCTGAAGTTACACAGCAGTTACAGCAGACCTAGGATGCCAGGACCCTGCAGACATGAGTATCCACTGTCTAATATTCCATAAATTTTGGGTGTGCACTCATTAGAAATCTCTTTGACTTTGAAAGGGAACCACATTCAGAACCTCACTGCTTTACTGGTTATTGATCTTTGTATTTGCAGAAATTTATTCCTGGTCAATACATATCTGTTTGTTCTTTACCCCAGGTATGTCCTCTTCTCTGTTTTTTCTCCAGGAATATATTTACAGAAAGGTATTACAACTTCTTCCAGACTTTACTTTGTGAGACTAAAGAAATTCATCATGCCTCACAGAGAATGATTTGTCCTTTTCATCCCAAATAGGCTTCCTCTGCACCTGTTGCAATTTGAACTAATTTTTGTAGCAGATGAATGATCAGAACTTTATGAAATATGTTATGCTCAGTTATATCAGTATACTTCCTTCTCACTGCTGAAAAAGCTGGTTCTCATATCTTTCAGTAGCACAGTTGTTTTTTCTACATCTGTCACACATTTTTATGGTCCGGTCTTTTCTCCAGTAAGGAGGCAGATGACAAGTTGGTTTTTTTAAAGTTTAGAAGCAGAAATTTTGTCAATCAATAACCAAATGTGAGAATTTTGACTATATTATATTTCATGCCTTTTTCATACTTTACCGTCTCCTAATTTTTTTTTTTACAGGAATTACTAGTCCTCTTCTGACACAAATTAAAAGGAATCATCAGTACAACAGCAGAATTTACTGGCATACTCCCATTTTTATGACAATTTTATTATTGAAATACTAAAGAAGACCAGTTCCCAAAACCAATTTATGAGAATCTCTGTTTTCTTGGAGAGAAGCTGCTTCTACTTTCATGGAGTCTTGCCATGTCCATTACAGTTCTTCTGTTAGTAACCATTCTCCCTGTTTGAACTAACAATTTCTGTGGGATACAATAACAAATGCCTTTGGGAAGAAAATTAAAAGATGGACCACAAACCCTTTTCAGTAAACAATAAAGAAATACTCTTCCCTTCCTTAAGACACATAGATCTTATAAAAAAAAAATTTAAAAAAGGCAAAATCAGTATATAATTGAAATTTTTAAATAATTCTTTCAAAATGTCTAAAGCCTGAGTATAATTGCTTGCATCACTTTTTTTCTCATTCTGACAAATTAGATACATGACAAAGTGTCATGTATTACCAAATTTAAAAAACAGGTGTTTTTTTCCTAGAGAAACACTGGAACTAAAAGGGTGAAAAGGTAAAAGCTTCTTTTTTTCCCTTGGAATGAATATATTTTCATGATTTAGTAATCTTTAAAGAAATCCAAAAAACAACAAAAACTATTCTTACAAAACCATCTGCAAAACAAAGAACCCACTTATTAAAGTACAGATTGAGCCTGGACTGATATTCAGCTGAGAATGTTTTTGATTTGTATTATCATTATGAGGTGAAAAGGGTGGGGAATTTCTTTGCTCTGACTGTTGGATAAACTTATAAGAGATCTCTGAGTATGTGTGTTTTAAAAGGCTCCTCTTTCAACAACACTTTGTATAATTTGCTTCAACATCTGTTGGCCTGCTGAGTTCCTTCTTTATTCACGTTTCACTAGACCTATAATTAAACCCTCTTAAAAATGCATCACTTCAGGTGTCCTAATGAAGAATCTTGAGGAAGCTGGTAATAGTCTGCTGAGGGAGAGCAACAAAGCTCCTTCTCTACTTAAAACTATTTCTTGCAAGATTCGCTCTCTTCAGCAGATGGAGGACTGCACTAAAAGACAGCGACTCAGGGCTGAAGAGGTCATAAAACTCTCAAGAGCAGGAAATTACATAGGCATATCTGCCAATGAGGTCTATTTATGAAAAGTCATTAGGCACCCCCAATCTCTTCAGTTCCTGCTTCCCTAAATAAGAGAACAGCATTTTAAGAGTAATAAACCCCAATCATCTTGTTTCAATTTAAGCTTATTCCTCTATTTTCTTTTATATGCTAAGCATATAACTTATGCCAAACACAAAAAGTATCCACCTGCTACAGAGAAACCAATCCGATGTATAAGCAAGTAGGGGATTTTCTCCCTTGAAACTTGGTCCTGCAGCCCATGGAGAGTTTTGAAGCAGTAAATACCTACTACAATATTGACACCACATGATTTGGCTTTTGTTTCAACATGAGTTTTAGCCCCCAGGTTTGACAGCCTTTGAAGGCCGCACATTATTATGCCACAGCCATCAGACTCAGGGAGACGTCACCACCTCCCAAGAGCTGTGTCACACAGTGGGTGACCAGATCCATCTTCCTCCTGCTCAGAAGGGTTCTGTGAGCTTCACATGCCTTCTTCCTCTTGGGACTCTGGCCTTCTCCATCATGGACAGGTGTAAACCTTAGTGGGGCCACTAGGATTGTTGCCAGAGAAAAGAAAATTTAGACTAACATCCGTAGGTAGAGCTGTGCACAATAACCATCAATGAGAAGATTCTTATATAAGGACTAGAAAAAAAAAGTGAGCAGAAGAACCCTGATGTCCCTACGTAGTCATTTTATCTAAATGCATTATGAGGTACTATTAGAAACTGTATGAGCTATTAATAGAAGTGAAAAGTGGAAAAGTAAAAGTAAACACTGAGAAAAGATAATTGCTAGTTGCTCTTTGCAGTCTATTGATTTATGACATTGATTAGTACTGAGTATTAAAAAGATGAAAAAATACCGAAAACAGTAATTAAGCTAGGATAAAGAAGGTTGTGTTTCCTTAATACACGACATTGCATCAATTAAAAAAACAAACAAAACTTTGAGCGGAATATGCTGTGAGAATAGTGAAAGTATGGTACCTCTGGGAAGTAAGCACACCCAATGTTCAAAGTAATATCCTTATAATATAGACTGTGAAAATCAATATCGGAATAGTCAAAGAAAAAAGGAAAACAAAGAAAATTTACTGCATAACTGATATGCAGCCTTATCTTTAAACATATTTTTAAATATTTACCCATATGCATATATAGCTCATTTGGTCAGAGCCCAGTGCTAATAATGCCGAGGCTGTGGATTCAATCCCTATACGGGCTATGCACTTAATGGACTTGGACTTGATAACCCTTGTGGGCCCCTTCCAACTCAGAATATTCTGTGATGAAAGTAGCTACACAGACCCCTTCTATCTCTTCATTTTTATAAGAGGGTACATACTGAATATCAAAATGGGTTCATAAGTATTTGCAATGTGTAAATCCACAATGTCCCACAGCTCCTTCTAAATATTTCTAATTTATTTTGCATCCTTCCAACACAGCTGTGACAGTTTACATTTCTTTAAACATTCTTTAGCAGCAGAAAGCAAAGATAACTGGGACCATAAGATCTGGCAACCTCTTGTACATTGAGCTGTGTCCTTTCCAGACCAGGAGCTTCCCCCAGCCAGTGAGAGCAGCAGAGCTGAGCTCTTCAGGAACTGATGGGAAATGTTCTTCAAGAAACACATATTCAAATGTCCTGTTGAGTACAGCAGACTGCTGATCAGAAGCTATTGGTCCCAAGATTGACTGTTATCTTTTCTATTTTGATTTCAAAGACTAAATGGCTGAAATTCAATTTGCTCCCAAGTGAATGGCTTACTAAGCTGCAAAACTTCCACAGTACCTGAATAGAAAATAAACTCACACAAACTAAATGCAAAATATAACCTCGTATACCACACATCTAGATGTGCTTAAGGAGATTTTTGGCACTTAGTTCCACTGATGTCAGTGGTAAATGCCCAAGATTAAGCACTTAAGGAACTGTACAGTAACAGTTGCTGAACTGCATGAAATAACTGTAAATTATATTCATCTTATTCATTAAAGTCTCATATTTTCCGTTTTGTGGAGAGCATTCCAAATGTTTTGTGGTCATTATAAAACCAGGCATTCCAAGCTAAATGGAGAATGTGTTTCATGGAAATTATTAAGCAAAGAATTAGAAAACTTTAAACATTTTTTTCCTAGAAATCTGCTCTAAATGTTCAGGCCACAATATGTATTTCAGAAATGAGACAATAATTAAACTCAATGGCTTGATTAAATTTCCAAATCAGATAATTGTTCTTTAGAAAAAAACCCCAAAACATCCAACTGATGTATCTAATTTATAGCAGACCTTAAAAAATAAATCATATAGGTCATTAATTTTATATCACAAGAGGCCTTTATATTAGATTAAATGCTCAGATGCATTTATTGCACAAGAAAATTAACAGGTCACATTTAGCTGCCTTTTCTTGGTCATCATTTATTTGGGAACAACTCTTCAGTGACTTGGCATATCTTTTTCAAGGTAAACTGAGCTGATGAATGATTCTATGATTCTATTTCTAAACTACACACTATACAATCTTTCCAACAAAGAAAGAATCTCAAAAGTTATTGTGCTGGACTCCACGTCCTAAAGAACATGGGGCTCTTCTAACATCAGAGCTCAAGTTTTGGAGTACCTCTGCTGCTGGTAGGTCCCAAAGCCAAGCTCAGTTACAATATTAAGTCTTTTTTTTTTTTTTTTTCCTCTCTGTGACTAGCAGTGTAATTTAGTGAAAGACCAGGTACATTTTATGTGTAGGCCAGAAGAAATATTAGGGAGTCACGTCATTTTTCTTTTGCCCTTGCACATTGAGGCAAAGGAGCTCATGCTCTTACTGAAAAGCATTTGAAGGCAGCATTTAAAAAAAGGTCTTAGTAATGTAACTATCCCTGGGGCTGTGGCATTTCTCCAGATTTCTTGTCTTCTGAGATTTGTAAGACCTCCATTTTCTCCTTCACAAAGATGCAAGAGATGCTGAACACAACCCTAGACCCTTTCAGGCCTCCACTTCTCTGCCAAACCTTAGCTCCAGGACAGTATGGGTCTCTGCCTGTTCCTTTGGCCTCCTCACGTAACTTCCACTTCTACTTCTTGCTCGCAGCATTGAAGGAAAAATTAAAAAGTAAGAGGAGAAAAAGGAGCACAGAATTGCTGAAAAGTGTTCAAAAATCTAAAATGGCAAATAAATACAATCCATAACTAAATTAGTAACCTTAGCCAGAGGTGGAGGGCATTTTTTCTTTGTGAATTTTTTTGTGGATTTTTTTGGGTGCTGTTTCTGTTGTTGTAGTTGATCGATTTTTTTGGTTTTTTTTTTTCTTTAAAGCATGTCATGGAAGCAAAACAGATTCCCCGATTTAAGAGACTGCAGCTCTACTCAGCAGTAAGCTTGAATGCCATCTTGCAGCAACAGAGAGAGTGAAAAACCAGTCTTGGACTGCCAAATATTTAAATGGAAGTTCAAGAGCTGTTGGCAGGATGGTGGAGTTCTGATATAAATTGTAAAGATGCTATCAGCCTGTGTTTTAGTGAGTATGTACATGCAATTTTAAATTTGTAAAGTCACTACAAAGCATACGGTGTCTGCTTTGAAGGTTAAACATGAAAACACAAACTAAACTGAGTTTTTTTTCTTGTTTCTACACTCAGTTTCCTGTGTGATCTTGGCAAAACATTCAATACTCAGGTGCTCCATTGGTAAAATGAAAATAAATAATAACAGTTATTAGACATGGCAGTTTTGTAGCTAAATCCATCAGTCTTTAAAAACCACTTTAATAAATGGTGATGATGAAACCTATGAAAAACCTTATAAATAGTTATTTCAAGATTCAAGTCCATCCATTCTAAATCCACAAATGGTAAGTAAAATATATTACAGCATAAATGCCAAGAGAAACGGGAGGGAGAAAAAGCACATGACATGAGGTTAAATCATGAAATGTACATGGAACTTTTCACTGAGTGTGCAGAATGATGACTATCAGACGCCAGTTGGCTGGATGAATATAAACAGCAGAAACAGCTATAGTTCAATGGACTCCCTACTAATACCTTAGCAGGTGGGTATCAAAATCCCAAAGTGAGTAAGAGCAGAGATGCCTTGTTACTGATTAAAAGAGTAACTTGAGGGAGATGGGCATCTCTGATCAGAAACATAATTTAGGATTCCTGGGAACATTGAAGACTGAAGCAATTTTCCTTGGCAAACAAAGATAAGTGATCTACCATGTCAATTAACAAGTTAAGGAAATGCAGCCCACAACTGCAGAGGGATGTGCAATGAGAGCAGAACATGTTTTAAATTCAGCATCCCATGTTTAATGAAGCTATTATTTTGGGTTATAACTTAGTGTTTTCTGCTGGGATTTACTGCCTCAAGGATGGTCAGAGGATACTCTGTAAGCTCCAAGCTAAACTGCTATTGCCACAGTACAGCTGGAAACATACAGGAAATTACCATAGGGCCAAGCGAACATAGCCTGTAGTTATCTTTAGCATCATTATTCAATTTTCTTCCTCTTTTCCCCTCAGAAAACATGTTTATAGGAACATGGAAACAACTGGACCTTTGAAGAAATGCTACAGACCAGAAGGGTCCCAGTTTGCCTTCCTGGCCTGTCCTCCCCCCATCCTGTGATGCCTGGCTAAAACAGGTGTTCAGTGATGAAAAAGGAAGCCTTGCTCCTGAATGCCCAGAAGCATAGCCCAGCAGACCCAGACAAAAAGGCTTTTCATTCCTCATATATTTTTTACAACGCAGCCATTGATAACAGCAGTCACCTGGCAGGGAGATAAAGGTTGGGAAGCTTTCCTTCCCAGTTTACCTGTCCTATATAATTTAAAGGTTTCTAACATTCCTTAAACTGTGCAACAGGCACTTCCTCCTTTCTGTGATATTCCAGAAAACAGAATCAGAGAAGGTAACTTTTTTTTCTTTTTTTTATTTTTTTAAATAATTACTTTTTAATACTGAAAGAGAAACCAAATTAGAATAGGAAATGCAGCATTTTCCCCTAAAAGGGCACAGCTTCCCTATAGAGCTTCTGAATATATCTTTCCCTATCTTCACTCTCTGGCTTCCTACAGATTTAAATTACAGGAGTAGAATATTTGTCCTCAAAGTAACCTATTTTTTTTTAATTCACATGGATGTTTTGATCTGTCTCCTCTAGACTTGCAGCCTGAATAGCCCCACAGAAATAATACGGCTGCTAAAATGTATAGAGAGAACTGAATCAGGCCTTTCATTCCTGCCCAGCAAATATTCTCATAGCTCTCACAGTCAACTCATGGACTCTGCTTGCTCCTCTTTTTCCCATTTCAAGAGTCTCATGCACTCTGAAACCCAAAGCACTTCCTTTACCCTTAGAATTAAGCAAATTAAATTATCATATATTATAAATAGATAATGCAAATAAAAACATCAGCAAAGAAACAGGCATCCAGAACCTTTCAGCATCCAAACCCCAAACGCCTTCAAAGAGCATAATGAACAACTTTGAGGTATGGAGTAGGTTTTCAGCAGCAAGGTAAAAATCCCTCCCATTCATTCATTCATTCTCTTCCTGGGAGCACACAAGCCGTGCTCACTGCCCGTGGGAAAGTGGCATCAAGCTGTACTGTGACCAAAGATCCCACACTGCAATACATCACATACACTGAGCCTTGCTGAGCACACTACAGAATTAGAGGGAAGGCTTTGTGGGCTAAAGACTCATTTCAAATTGGCTCAAGCTGCTCTTACAGGAGTAAACTGTGGCTGTGTTGAAGGGTAGAATATAACCTCTTTCTTTTTCCCTAAATTAAATTCTACATATAAAAGGCCCTATAAACATTTTAGCAACACCTACCAGCATGTTCTAACACAAGTCATTTTGGTGAAGGCTTTGCATATGCATTTCTCTTCAAGCACACACTTCAGTCACATTTTTAAGTGCTGTGCCAAACTGAGGCTTGCAAGGGTAGCAACTATTTTTCTTTTTATACTGAATTTAAATCTTTTAAATCTTTTCTCTCCTTGCCTTCTCCTACTTTATGGCAAACCTCAAAACGGATTTGAATTCTACTTAGAAGTCAAAAATTTCCCTAGATCTCCAAACATAGATTATTGCAAAAAAGAGAGGCAACTGGCTGGCTCTACAACTGTTCCAGCATCAGTCTCAGACTGTCAGGTAATTAGAGAGATTAAGTTAAAACGACAGTGGATTTATGATGATCAATAAAACATAATTATGTCAGCAGAAAACATAACCAAACACTGGACAATCTCCCTGGCCAGAGTTTTTAAGTTTCACTAGGAATGCTGGCTTGGTATGCACTCCCACTAAACTGTGCCATAAAACAGCAGAATAGGGATAAAATAATGAAATTAAAATAGAGGCATGGGATGGTCAAAGCTAAAGCTGAAAAAACTCGTTTTATTTTACAGCCTGCTCTAACTACAGCAAACTTCTGCAGATAAAGCTGGATATAACTTCCTATCTTGAAGACCTCACCTTCAGTTTATTATCTATACATGCCTTGGGATAAAAATGGGATTCATTAACATCTCTGGGTCATTCCTTGAAGCTAACAGCAATGTTTTTGTGTAAAAAGCAGAACAATAAACCAAAAATTTGCATGCAAGAAGCAGCATGTAATAAGTGTTTACACTTAAATTTGAATGTGAGCCATGTGTGCTTATTGCTTCTCAAGCTCAGGCCACATTTCAGTCCCTTGGAGACAGATCATAAAATCTAAGTGAATATTTACTTCATGCATCTCCTAAGTGTATCTTGCACATCATATTAAAAAAAAAAAAAATCCCAATGCCCAGCTCCTAAAGAGGAACGCAACATGCATTAGAAGAGAGATTACTCACTGCTGTTATCCACTACAACTACACAGGGAGGTGGCAGTCAATCTTTTCTGCCTGCTGAAAGATCCTTTTCTCCTCAAACCATGTCAGGATCTGCAACAAAGCTACAAAAATTATTGCCTCTGTTGCAAATGTCCTGGGACTTCTGGGTCAGCTACATTCCAAAGTCCAAAATCAGAGAAAAATCTTTAACTTCTACATCTTTTTCAGTCCAGTCATCTGTAGGACACCATTGGTATAGATTGATACTGTTTAAGCAAGCATTTAAGCACAGCTTTAAATAAGGGAAATTTTCTGTAACTTGAGCCTAGATATGCAATGCAAAATATTCCAAAGCATGAAGTCTGTTTGGGGTTTGGTTTGGTTTGTTATTTTTTTGGTGGGTTGCTCCTCCTCCCCCTTCCTCCCTGCCTTCCCCACCCTCCTCCCCCCTCCCCCTTTTGGTTTTATTTTTCTTGTTGCTTTCTTCTCTTGTTTTGTTGGGTTTTTCGGTTTGTGGTTTTTTGTTTTGGGTTTTGGTTTTTTTTCCCCACTAATGGCTCTATTAGATCTATTATGTAAATTATAAATTTCTTTTCAAATTAGGTGGGAGGATGGAAACTCTTTGCAATATAAGAATAACATATATACTTCATATATTGCAATGTAAGAATAACAGCTTTTTAAAATACAGCTTTTTAACTTACCACTATTTCTGCAGAACAAACAAAACCTACCATCACTGATAAAAGAGCAGATGCTGAATAGCACTAGTATGCTGATCTATCAGTTCTCTTTTCAGCAAGATACTTACTCTACAGAAAACTTCAACATGATTTATAGCATCAGAGGCAGAGTATTATACATGGACTATGTATAAATACATGTTTTATAGACCATTTGTCAATAATCTTTTTCCTTAAAAGGTCATGAAGATACAGTCCTACTAAAGGATGCTATCATATTTATGAAGCAAAATAATAATATTCTACATCTTGCTATGATTGTTTTCTTAGGATGATAAACTTTTTGAGCAATCAAAGCAGTCTCTGGTTAGCAGGGCTTCAAACTCACTGCTTTGGAATTCTTTCTTCTGACTAGCAATTTCTGAATCTGGATTGTTATTTTAAAAGTTTACAGGAAAAATAATTTTACAGTTTGTGGAACACCATTGCTCTCTTCTCTCCAAGAACTCAATGACAAAACCAAAAAGATTTGGACACAGCCTTTTCAAGCTGGCAAAGTGCCAACAGACAGAAATCCGACCCAGTATTTGTCTATTTGTCTGTTCTTCAGACATGCTTGTGTTTAGGAAAGAAACTTATCACACTAGACTATAAAATGCTGCAGTTTGGGATATGTTATATAAACAGTTGAGGGACAAATCCCTCTCCCGATACAAGCCTGAGTGAGGAAAGGAATATCAGAAATGGCAAAATCTACAGCAGTCCAAAACTAAGCCTTGTGGTTTCTGCAGTAATCAGAGCCCTCAGACAACTCTAATCTGGATTTCTTTCCAGACAGGTTCCTTGATCAGAGGTCTGACTGGGATTTAAAATCTGAGATTAGGGAATTGAAGGATAAGAATTCTGAGAGAAATTACACCCCTGAATTTGAAGAAGCAAGGGGAAACTCAAAAGATCTGCTACTGCAGAAAAATTTAACTCATACTTGGATACACAAATGAGGAATCCTTAATTTTGGCAAGGTTGTCCCTTTTTCAGAACCACCTTCTTATTCATAAAAGTAGGATATTACCTTCTACAGTGTCTTGCAAGAACAAGAATACTATGAATTTAAAGCACATATCTGTGATGACTATGGGAATGATCAAGAAAGCTGTAAGACAAGTGTGGTCTGAAAACAGCAGTGGAGAAGCAGAGAACACAAATTGCTCACTGACACGTGATGGGAATCAAAAGGCTGGGGTTCAACATCAGAGAACTGAAACAAAGTTAGGAACACAAGCTGGATCCAAGCTTGCAGTACAACAGAATGTGAAATGGCAGAACTGAGGCAGCTGAGGTGGAGCACAAACACACCTTTTCAACACTAGGCTGCTTTCCAGAAGATGTATGCGGTGATGTCAGGATGTCAGGAGGCTGACAAAAGATTGTGGTAGCTCCTTTTCTCCATTTACATGGACGAGTTTGCTATAAGAAGAGTAATTTTGCAGGTCATTTATGCTATTCTAGAAAATGGCTCTGAATTGAATCAAGACCAGTGTTACCAACTCTGTAATCACTGTCCATGTAATTGTGCTTGAAACAAAACAGGGGCTGAAAAAGCCAAGTATATTAAGTAAAAAAATAAATGGAAAAACAGGCTAAGCAAAACCAGATAAAGACCAACAACGCTTCAAACAAAGCATGCCAGATTTTATTTTATTTTTTTGCTACTGTAGAAACTCCAACTGAATGCCCTTGCTACATTCTGTGGCACGTTATACTTGGGTCTGCTGCAATTTTACCATGTGCCTAAAGGCTGCTAAAGTGAAGCACATTCCTGATGGCCTGTGGTGCATGGGGGCATGTGCAGCAGACTTTCATGACACAACTGCTTCTCATCTCAAGGAAATACTTGCTGACCTGTCTTCCCTTAGCTCTGCTATGCTAGCTAAGAATTTTTTAGGACAACTTATTACTGTTATTATATCGTTTGTGCTTTGGAAATACAGAAATTTCTCCAACAGCTTACAGGAAAGGTTTGGGAAGGATAAATTCATTAACATTAGCAAAACTGTAAGCAATTATGTTATTGCTTAATGTGATGTTTAATAGGGGAAAGAACCCTTTGGGTTTCTGTGGCTGAATGTAAACACGAAAAGCTGCATACTTCCACGGCATACAACTGTACATTTCAATCAGTAAGTCTTGCAGAATTTGTATAATAAACTAAAAAGCATTGCATTACACATTCTTAATCCATAAAAACTTATTTTAAAAAGAAAATGAATGACAGACATAATAAAAAGTAAATGGAAACCAGAACTGATGATAATTTATAATGGTGATTCATGCTAACCATTTTATTTGTTTTGAGACTACAACTTAGATCAGTATATATAAGTTTAAATAGAAGCCAGTAATAAATTGTGTTGATACTGAGGTCAGGTTTCTGCAATACACCAAATGCTAAACTTCTAGTCTATAAATGCCTTAATTGTGAGTAAAACATAAATCTATTATCTTTACAGCAGCTGCAATCTGGAAAATGTGCTCTCTTTCAATTTTGTTGCCTCATGTATATCTTATTAACCAAGAAGCAACCTGAATGAGATATATACAATAAAGTTAAAAACCCAAACCCTAGCTGGATGATAAAAGCAATTGTTTTTTTCAACCATTCTCCCCTTTCCTGTCATCAAATAAAAGTAAAGTTTCTTCAAGATAAAATGGCCTGCTCTTACAGGGCTTGCACAGCCTAATTCTCAACAGCAGTAAGTCTCAATTAGAGACAGCTAGAAAATTAATTTCTCACCCTCATCAGTATTTTGATCTTATTCAGATTAAAAGTGAATAGTCAATGCTTGCTGTAGGATATTATATGAAAAATATGTAAATACCCAAAGAGATAAATTTAAAACCAAAGTGCTTTTTAATTGCTTATATGTAACACACAAATTCTAAGCTAAAAGTCCAAATGCAAAATTTGAAATGCATTGTTTTATCATCATTAAAACAAGAATCTCACAACTACTTCTTTTGACACTTGCCAGTGAAATACTTGACAAGAGCATGTCAACTTTCACACAATTTTCCAATTTCAAGTAGTTTTTATTTTGAACATTTTTTGACTAAACCTACGTAATACCTGTCAGTATTAAACAGATTTCAGCTATTCTACATTTTCAGAGATTTTATATTGTTCCAAGAGGATTTATAATGCTCAGAGGTCTCAACTACACCCATCCTCCTTATAATTTTATTTTCACCTCCTCTACCTCTTCTGAAATGTAGTCTTTTCTGTTTCTCTCTCTTTTTTAAATCTCACTTGACTAAGAAGAGCAGGTCGGATCCATCTGACCTAGAGCATGGCCACATCAGCTACTGAAACAGCGCAAGTGAGGAGGAAGCAATCTCTGAAACAAGCAGGAAGGGCAAGGAGGAGATGCAGGATGGGGCAGAAGAGGATGGACCTAGGAACTCTGAAACCTGTTCTGCCAAAAAGACATTCTTTACCGAGGGCCTTGGGTTTATATCCCAGGGGGCTGAGGCTGGATTGCAAATGCACAGAGTTTTGCTTGCAAATTCAAACAGAGTCATATTAACCCACACAGGAAAGCAGAAACATGCAGCTGGAGAATATCATGGAGCAACTATTGCAAAAAAAAACACTCATGTTGGCTCCCAGTTCTCTATAGAGGCACATATCGCATTTTCAAATGGATTTTTACTTCAGCTGCTGACTCATAAAAAAAACCTGCATAGTGATGAACACACTTTAACACTTCACCTTCAGAAAACACTGAATTTACAATGGATGATACTTGCCTTTTACAATCAGCCTAGTAGCAACTCTTGTGAGAAGAAAAGATGCAATTATTCAGCAGAGATGCAGTTAGCAAATTATGACTGAAGAGAAGGAAAAAAAAAAAAGGTAAAGCATGAATAGAAGAAAAAATTAAATAAAACTCAAAGTGCTTATTACGTGGTAACCACTGCATCCTATTCTGCTACTAGATGCAGCTGAAACTTCCAAGAGAATGTGCCCTATGACAGCAGTTAAGGAAAGCTGCAGTAAATACTATAAATGGCATTGCATCCCTGAAACATAAGCGGCCCTTTGACACAGTTCAATTACATCTGTAAAGCAAAGGAATGGAGATCGTAGTATCAACTGTGACACAACATATATTTGAAACGCTGCCAGAGAAAGGTTAAATGGAAAGGTTTATATATTCCCTTTGTGGAACACTTCCTATTCAAGTCAAGGATTGTTCACTGCACAAAACAGCATGAGATAAGAGATTCTACCTAAAGACCAAAAGTCACTATGAGAATATCTTAAAAAAAAATAAAAAATTATCTGCTTATAATGGAACATAGACAGTGTTCATATTAAAAGTTCTAAACAAGTAAGAACAAAATCTGATTTTAAATCTTTATTTCATAACATAAGAACACTAACTAAAGCAGCATTTAAAATGTTCTCATCTCATCTACAGCCACAGAAACTGTATGTTGAAATCACATTAAAGCCACATGTATCATTGAGAAATGAAACACAGAGGTCTCAAGCTAAGAGAGCACTGGAATTCATGCTTGTATTTTATGTAGCTGCAGAGTTCAAGGTGAACCCCTGTGTACTCAAAGCTATCCCCACAGAATGATTCCAGAGAGCTGGGTGAGACCTAGAAAGGTCACGTTGTCCATACATTTGCTCCAAGGCAGGAACAGCTGCCTTTTTTGACAGAATGACATTTTGGACATATGTTTATCTAACCTGTTTCAGTGATGAAGACTACTCACAGATAATCTGTTCCTCTAGCCTTATCACATATATCTGCCTTACTGCAGTTTCAGTCATTAGCTGCTGCCAAAGGCAAGTTATTCCCTCCTCTGTGGAAACCTTTTACACACCTTGAGGTTGTTACCATGCCATCTCTTTGCTCTATTCTCTATAGCAGTGTTCTTTCCTTTCTTCTTCACGTGGCAGTCCTCAATTAATCCATATATTTCTTAAAGTGCAATGCTTGAAACTGAAGAGAATATGCTGGGATCTCACCATGGTTGAGTAGAGCACATGCATCATTCTTGTGATGTCTTGTATCTATCTTCACACTAATCCTTACATGGCTCTTGATGTATCACCCCATTAAGATGCTGCTTTTGAATTTATGTGTTCAACTCAAGCACCATGCCTGACCATGGCTCTGGCCTCAAAACCTGCTCCATTTGCCTGTTTCAGAATTTTGGGTCAAATCCAACTCAGGAACACCATCCATGCCCTTTGGTTGAAGGAGATGAAGAGGTTACACAAGCTCTTTCAAGCCCAGACATTTAGCACAACTGATTGCTCAGTGTTGAAAGCAAGGAGTGCTAATTGAGCCTGAGTTTGTTGGTTGGATGAAAAAAAAAGAAAAGAGGAGAAAGCAGAGGAAGTGTTCCATGATGAGACACAGCACCCAGCACTCACAGACGTTACTTCAGGGCAATGTCTTATGCTGATTTGTGAGAAGCCACAAACAAAAACAATCCCCATGTGCACTTAGCATGGCCTCTCTGCATACTTCTCCATAGAAAGCAAACTCATAGGTTCTTCTCGTTCTTTCTGGGATTATGCAATTCTCAAGTTTAGTAAATACAGCATCTGCCAATTGCACCACATTAACACTCCCAGCTCAGCCCTCATCAAACCTAGAAGTTGGATATAATTCCACACTGCTGGCAAGCCTGCAGCATTTCCTTCTACTGGGTTGTAAATGCTGCCATCAAATTACCTTTGTTCCCTCTGCAGAGAGTCCTTGGGAGAGATTACCTTAACCACTGCTGCCTTAAATTCCTTTGGTATTCATTTTCCTAGGAAGAATGAACCACACTGGGAATGCAAAATACCAGTGACCCCAGCTGTGTTTTCAGACTAAGAGACTGCAGCCTTGGTAAGTTTTGAAACTGGGGCTGCTACAGAGATTTCTTTTTTTTCAGTGCTTTTAAGGTTACAAGCAGCAGAACTGCTCAGTACTTCAGACAGTCCAATGAAACCACAGTGACTTTTATAAAAAGCAGGGTCAAATGATGCTTTTATTTTTATTCCTTTTAATAGGAAATTATTATCTCCTTTGTGGAGAAAAAACAGTAGGATTCAACAGAGCATGTTTCTTGTGTGATAGCTGTATGCCAAATACAGCTATCACACAAGAAAAGCAAAGCAACTTTCCAGGCATCACTGCATAATAGTCCTGCAGGAAACACAAGTTTCAGGTCCAAACCTCCATCTCCTGAGGTCTGTGCAGGTGGAGGGACCTGCAGCACTGCTCCATCATAAATGTGCCAAAAAGTCCTTAATTAAAAACACTAAGGTCTGTGGCTATTTTACCCAGGGAGCCTCTCTTATCACCTGACATTATGCATTTCTTCATATACCTCCTTCATAGTCTCAGGGGTCTCCTTGAAATGAAACAGCCCTCCTGAACTGAATTTTTTTTAGAGGAATCTGGTATTCAGTAAGGCAGTACATATCACAAGATTTTGCTCTAAATGGCCTCTATGTGTTGCTAATAAATTGTTGACCAGAAAAAGAAAATTAAAATTATAAAGACCTTTTCCTCATCTACTACATTTGTTTACACTGGAGAGAAATAGTCCCCCTGTTATTTATCATCAACTCCAAGTTACATGTCAGACAAAACCTAACATCTGAGTCACATATTTGCTGGAGCTTAAGCGCCTGCATGAGGATATAAACTCTGAACAGGAATATTCAGAGCCAAACAAAAACACATCTTCCCAAGGGATTTTTAAACTTTCAATGAACTACGAGTATTGATCTTACTCTACATCTGTGGAAATGGGTTTCTGTAAAACTGAATTAAAGACCTAAGTCGACCTCATTATAGTGTTAATTCACCCACTATTTACTAGCAATATTTCAAACCACTCTTTCAGAGGAAATGACAGTGACAAACAGCACAAAAAAAGAGGAAAATGCAGCATGAAAGTTGAAAAAAAAGTAAGATGAGGGAAAATTTAGAGGGAATTCTTAGTGAAATATATATTATATGCAAATAGGATTTGCTCTCAAATGTCACTAGGAGTCTCTAACCCAATAGTCCCTGTTTACATATCAAGTACAGAAAAAAAACCAACTTGAATGCAAACAGAGAAAACGTACTTGATATATACGTTGTCTAATATAGTATTTCTTGTGATACTTTTAAGATAAAAGCTGAAGTTCTAATGTGCAATGATGAAAGTTTGATTTCACTTGTGGGTTGTTTTTTGTTTTGTTAGGGTTTTTTTGTTTGTTTTGTTTTTTGTTTTTTTTAACAGAGTAAAGCTCAGGCAATATAGAAAATGTTACTATTTCAGCAGTAGATAAATGCTAAATAAACACTCCTTAATAGCAGTTTATCCTATAAAAAATAATTCTACCCCCGCCCCCTGAATGCTGATGCCTGGAGACAGCATCAGTCCAATGAATATAAATTGTACCAGGATTCTGGAACATACTTTGACAGAAAAAAATATTACAATAACAGCCTCCTAATTCTCCTAATTTGACATCTGCAAAAGAATGCAACACTTTCAAGACTTTGTGGCAACACTTCAACAGTGATCTCTCACTTATACAGCTGGAGGCCTTAATTGTTTTGTGAGCTTTTGAGAGACGATCTGCTTCACTTCACTAAATTCATGTCCTATGCAGTTTGGCTACTGTAGAACACACACAAACCTTGTGTTTAAGAACCTCCACCCTGGATTTATAGCATTTTTGTCAGCAAAAGTGAAGTTCTGCGTGGGCCCAGGGCTGGATGGATGGATGGATGGATGGATGGATGGATGGATGGATGGATGGATGGATGGACGGATGGATGGATGCTGGAAGGGAGCCTGGCCGTGCGCGGCCGCCGCTGCGCCCTCTGGCGGGGACAGCCCCGCTCCGGCCAGCGCAGCCTCACACCCTGGCAAGGAAAGCCTGGGGTTTAGAAACGCGCAAGGGCAGCCAGGTAAGTTCCGGCATGCCTAGAAAATTATTTCACTTGAATTGATCCAACTTGATTTTCCCCAATAGGGTAATTCTAAGGAGCTGGCAAAAAACGCCTTTGCATTTTTTTCCATCTCTGTTGAAACCAGAGCATATCCCTCTGGTAGCATCCTCAGAAATTCTCCCTGGCTCTAGCTCTGCCAGGGCTTACTGTATGTTTCCATTTCTTGATACTGTTATTCCATTCATTTTCAATAAGTTGTTTTGTTACTGAGTATTTGAAGAAAATGTCAAAACAGCTTCCCCTTAAGAATTTGCAACTACCTCGAACATTAATACTTTAATTCTTCAAAGGCTTTTTCTGAGCTGATCTAAAATGATACAGTAGGTGCTAAATAAAGTAGAATTTTGACACATCACTTTTAATTTTGACTCATAGAACCTGAAGTTGAATTTCTGGCTTTACATATTTATCCTCTTCTCACTGATTAGACACAGTCTATCACTGCCTTTCTTTTTTTTTTTTCCCAAATTGCAACATATTACAAACAAACCAAGAAAAAAAAAGTAAATAAAACTCTGATTTTGAAGATGACATTTAATTATTACTGTCATAATACAGATTTTTTAATCAAGAGCTAGGGAAAAGATGTCAAAGTTGTAAACATCTAGATGTCAAAACTGACTTCAGATTGCCCATCTTACTAGTTGAAGGAAACAATTACTTGCTATATTTTCTTCAGAATGTATTAAATGTCAAAATAATATCTGCCTCATTATAAACTACTTCATACTTCATATCAGATTCAGGAAGACACAAGACATTATGAAATGATTTATGAATAAGCAATCCATTGGTAAACCTTCTATTTTGTACCTCCTGGTACAGACACTGATGACTACTACAACTTAATACTAAATCAGTGATGTGTGGTGTTTATTCACCCACTGATAAATTATATTTCATTTAGTCAGCACTAATATCTTATTGTCTGGATACAATGGCTGGAAGATAAACTTTGTGAGTTCAGTCCACTATCACGTAAGCCAGGAATTCTATTTTTCTAATATCATCACCACAATATATTTTCCCTTATAACTAACATTAACAAATACCAACATTTGTTGCCTACGGCCCTGCCTGTGGCCACAGGGGGTTTGCGGCAGTACATGAAAAGTCTTCTCCTGGCTTTTCCCTTTGGCCCCAAGTGACATGTGAGCCCGGGCAACCTGCTGAGCCACCCCGTGTTTAGCAATTCCAAAACTCAGTGGTAGGCCCCTGCCCGGGAAACTCCTGCTCTGTCTGGCACATAATCTCACTGGACATTTAAAAAACTACCCAGCCTCTCTTGTTCGGGTCAGTTACACAGTGACCACAAAACTTTTCACATTTGTATCAAACCTCTAAAAAAAGGAAGAAGGGGCAGTTCCGTTGCGCCAGGGAAGCCAGTGGGAGTGTTCCACCTGATAATAATCTAGCTGGTATTTCGAATACACAAGCACAGCTTTTGAAAATACCTGTAAGACAGCAGCTGCTGCAGAAAGGTGACACACAAACCCCACTTTTCTCACTATCCACAAATGTACCAAGATTTCCTTTAGCTACTTTCCCCTCCACAGCATAGGAATTCAGGATACAGAAGGCTTTAGTGATCAAAAGGGTCCCCCATGCTGTGAGAAACAGTGGCCCAAGAGAAAGCACTACAAGTGCTGCGTGTCACGCATTAACAGGTGTCTCCGAGAAGGACTGACAACAGGACCTGACACTTCAGAAGAAAATTTAGTCAACAGAGCCACTCGCTCCCAACGAGCAGGTCCCACAGCCCCTGGGGCTTCTTCCTTTATCTTTCTCCTTCTCTCAAACGCCCTGTCTTCCAGGGAAGGCTGCAAGCTACTGACTTCCGCGGGGGAGGAGAGTGCCCGCTAGCTCTCCGAGGCAGGATCTGCAGGGAAACTTTGCCATCCCTCCACGGCTCGCTGCCGGGAGAGCAGGGGGCCCCGGCGCGGGAGGCGGGCGGGGGAGGCTGCCGGGGCGCCTCTCCCGGGGACCCCGCGGGCTCCGTCCGTCCCTCCCTTCCCGGAGTTATAGCGGAGCCCCCCGCATCTCGGACGTGGCTAAGAAGGAAGCTCCGGAGACCCCCTGAAGGGGCTGGGGTGGGGAACAGCACCGGCTCCTGGTGATCGCGGGGCAGCTCCATTAAAGGCGGAAAGTCCCGAATTCCCATTAAAATAAGAAATGAAGTAATGGAGAGCTCTTTCCGGAGAAGCCAGGGCAGGCAAGGATGAGAAGCCCGGACCCCGGGCCTCTCTCGGGAGGAGGGGGATTCAGCTCCGAACTGCGTTTGCCCTCTCCGGGTGCGCGGCCCGTGGAGCCCACACCGCGGGGGGCTGCGGAGGCGGCCCGACCCCGCCCCGGCCGCGCTGCCCCGGGCTCCGCGGAGCTGCCCGGGCCGGCCCCGCCCGGCAGGTACCGGCCTCACTTACCGCGGCTCTCCCTCGTCGTCTCCCCGCCGGCGAGCTGGCAGCGCTCGCTCAGGCACTGGAAAAGTAATAGAAATCCAGCGGCTAGTTTGCTCCTCCGCAGCCTCGCCATAGCACGGAGCCTGCCGA
>VZTX01020707.1:1054621-1102062 GCA_013400915.1 Pardalotus punctatus | reverse complement strand
CGCTCCCGGGAGGCGCTGCCCGGCCGGGCACCTGGCCCCGGCGCGGCTTCTGAGCGGGGCGGGGAGCGCCGGCAGCCGGTACTGCACGGCGGGGGCTGGGGCCGCTGCATGCTGAGGGCGGGGGGAAGGCGGCACGGAGACCCCCGGGCCCCGCCGGTGCTCCGCGGGACGGGGACAGCCCAGCCCAGCCCAACGCCGGCGGCTCGCTCAGAAGTTGCTCTGTAAACGTGCATCAGTTTGTCGGATGACAACTGCAATAACGCCCCAAACCCTAAATCCCGTTCCCTGTTCCCCCTCTCCCCCCAGCATTTCCCTGTGTTTTCGGGCAAAGCAGCCCCCCTTACAGGCACACACACACCCACACACACACCCCTCCGCCCCAACCCTTTTATTTTCTATTTCTCTTCGCAAACCAAAGAGTTCATGTACACTCATCACTTCAAAAGTGCAATGAGTGGGAGGGTTCTCCACTGCAAAAAAAATTATCTACATGCTTGATTAAACGCACCGTGAATAATCCCATCCCCTACATTAATCTGTGAACAACGGCACTGAGACAGAAGCGAGCAGAGGGCACATCAATCAAACCCAGACAAGTGAAAGGGGCAGCAGGGACAGGGCGGCGGCTTTTTACCAGTTCAGCAAACTGTGGAGCTGCTAATCAGCTGAGCAACATGTAGAGAGCCATGAATGCACCAGCCTCTCAGCGCTTGCTACCAAATAATTAAATTAATTAGGATGACAATTAAATTAATCAAATAAATAGGTCTACGGAATGTCAAACATAGCAGGTAACTAATACTTAATCACAAAAGAACAACCAGTAACAAGACTATGTTTTTCCTGAATTTACCGCTGTTCCTGAGATTAAGAATTCATTAGTTCCATTGTAAGTGTCTTGCTCTTTAATCATTGATGTGTTTATGTGTAAATCAAAGCATAACACTTATGGGTTTAAGAAGTATATTTGAAGTACAAGCAGAAATTAGCAAAATCTTTTCAATGTATATTGAAATATGATACTGGAAGATATTACCAATAAGGTAATATCCTTATTGTTTATAGGGTAAAGTTTATAGTGGATGAGTTTATAGGATGAGTTTAGAGTGGTCCTTTCTAGTTTCAAGCTTCTTGCACATACCCTTAAACAAAACAAAGCAAAAAAGCAGTCCAAGTATTGTTAAAAATAACTGCAGAAAATATTTTCTTGATTCTCTGTATAAGAGAAGATAATACTGGAGATTTTATGCATCAGGGATTAAATCCTTGCCTTGTTGAAGTTGTGGGAATTCAGAGAGTGTTACGACCTTTATACCAGGTGATCTGGATTATGTCACAGACTTTTGTGCAGATTTGGTCAAGTTATTATTAAAGCTATTGCTGTTTCTTAAATACAATGTACAATAGAATCTTCTTCATGCTATTGGAATGCCATTTTTTCCTTGACAGTTTGTCAAATTGCTCAGTTTACCCAAAGTTTTGCTGAAGTTGCTGGGAGGGTTGTTGAGCTTTTGGCCTTTACTGAAAAGGGTAGGGAGGTAGTCTTAAAGAAGGGCTGCCCACTCAGCCTTTTGGCAATGCTATTAGCTGAGAATAAGAACAATAAGGCCTCTAAAGCATTCAAAATCTGTTTTTTTGTCTTCTTTTGTCCTTTTAAAAAAATAATAATAAGGATAAGATTATTGTAAAGTTATAGTAAATCTTAAAATACAAAAGATGTGAGTGATTTGAGAAAAAAGTTTACATATTGCTCAAATAAGTAATAATCTGTAAAGCCCCTTACATATAGTATGGAGAAGCCTAAATGAGGACAGATAAAGCTTTCTTTCATTTGTTCTTTGCTTCTCATTCCTATAGTTTCAAATTTAAATTCTTCATAGATATCCTGCAAAAACTGCACGCTGAAGAAAGAAAGGGATTAGCAGTAGACAGCTGAAGCATGTAGTTGCAGATTAAATTGTCAGCAACCTACTAGGTCCCACAGTCCTAATTTGCTGTGTTCTGTGCAGTTGTGGGACAGTTTTGCAGTGTGCCTGCTGCAAGGTTAGCACAGAATGACAGCATTCAGTACATCTTGTTCTCCACAGAAAAAGACAAACTGCATCCTCCAAAGGAAGCTATGTGCATTGTGCTTCTTGTACTGGAGAACATATTTAGGACATATCTTATCTTGGTATAATTGTGTATAAAAGTAGGGGCAAAACTTCTTACTGCAATGAAGTTTTTAAAAAGCCTGAGATGAAAGCTCATAATAAATCTTGTAGTGATTAATGACAACGTCATTGCTGGAAAAGCATTCATAGCACAGAAGTTTATGCACTTGTTACTTAAAAAAACACAAGTAAACCTGGAAGAACAACTTCTTGAAGACTGTCTGAAGTGATGAGCTGTTTTTACTTGGAGCACAAGTGCCTGTAATAAGTTTTCATTACTCTTAGGTGCTTTTATCTTCGCCATCCTTGCACATTATCTCACCTCTCTTAGGTATGTATCTTGCAGTGGCATAAACAGCAGTGGTTTCATAGAAATCAGTGAGAACACTTCCATTTCCACCAGGCAAGAATACAGCATTATAATTTCTCTTCCTGTGTAATCCATCCCTGTTTATAACATCAATCACTCAGGAAAAAAGGGTGGGAACATTCTCACTGTTCATTGTGTTCTACTGTCATACTGCTTCCAAGTGCCTGCTCTTACTTACATATTCATTTAAGGATTTGCCTTTTTTTTTTTTCTTTTTCCTTTTTGTATCATCATAATCTTTTCAATCTGCACAATTTCTCACCTTACTGCATTACTGATTATGAAAAACAAAGTTTTTGACTTGCACTTTGTTCCAGTGGTAGCCTGGAACAATGACTGCTTTTGCTTATGAGGAATCAGGGGAGGATATTACTGCTTAATTTGGGAAAAAGAAACTGGTAGTTATAATTGCAGTGTTCCTGAGAGAGGGGAGAATATATCTGTATTCTCTTCCAAGGAAGAAAAAAACCAAAACAAAGTGAGTTTTCCTGTTTGGTGAACTTGAACTTGCTGTTTTTCTGCAGAGGACTGTGTCTGCATATTAATAAATAGACTACAACCATCAATATTTTCTGCTGTAACTAACTGGTGCCTAACAAATAACCTACTTTCCCAACTGCAGAGAGCTTTTTACATAAATCATTTTGCAGCCATAAATAATACTTGATCTGCCAGGAGCAGTCCCCACAGGAACAAAATTGATTATGGGACCCTTACAGAGTAAGGAATCCACAGCTTGATGTTATGAGTAACACATATTGAAGCTGCACATTGCCTTTAATCCCCAGGAGTGAGTTTGCCACTGAGATTCACCTCCCTCCCCTTGGAGCTCGAGAAGGTGATTTGTGTAGCTATTGGGAATTTGGCTGAGGCATTTGGTTTAGTATTGTCAAAAAGAGGTGTTAGAGCTGTGAACTTAGAGTGCTGCCCAGCTGGCAACTGCCTTTGACTTTGCCAGTTCAAAGCAGGAGTACAGCATTTTAGTTGAATTGCTAAAGGGCACTGCAAAACTCAGATGTTAAGCATGAGGCAGAGAGGCAGCTTCTTTGTTAAACAGGGAAATACGATAACTTTCCAGAGAAGCTGAACTTCACTTTTAAACAAGCCTTTGTCTCTTTCCCTCTTCCCCTGGCTGGGAGAGCCTTGAGTCTCACCACTCAGCTTGATTTTCTGGGGAAAGCACTGAGTTTCCCTTTCTGGTTGAGTCACATCCAGGAGGCTTCTGCTAGATTCCCTGAAACTCTCTGCGAGGTGCTGTATGCAAATACGTGAGTTTGCATAATTGTGTTTAATTAGAATTTGTCCATACTGTGTCTCTGAGAGCTGTGTGGTTAATGCCAGTGCAGCTTTGTTCAGTGGAGCTTTCTGCTTATCTCTAGGACAGCAGGACTGCAAACCTCCCACATGTGCTGCCTTTCGCCTATTCCATGACACATGGTTGGGGAGAGTTTCTTTTGGGGTAAAGAGAGTTCATATTCATGGAGTGGTGGACACTTTGTGATGTGGAAAGTGGAACTCAGTCTCATTATCTCACACAGTGATAAAGCGGTTCACTGGAAATTTGAGGAGGGAAAAAATTAAAGAGGAACATTTCAGCAAGCAAGGCAGCATGAAAAAATAAGAGAGTTTGAGGTTAAACAAAGGGTTTAATCCAAAACAGTTTTGATATTTGTTTGAACTCTGAAATTATTTTAAAAGAATGAAATCTGTTTTGAAATGGAACATACTTTCAGAATGAGAAACCAAAGAGTTCCAGCTAAAGTTCAGTTATTTGAACGCAAGATGCTTCAAGCTTATTCTTTCAATGAATCTGCCTTTGCAACAACAATGACGCAGGCAAAAGCAATGCTGCCCCAAACAATGCCTTTGCCTGCTTGTGATCGGGAGCTACCAGGATGTTACTCAACTTTGAAAACCACAAGGCAGCAAATCCCAAAACAGGGCCTGGGAGTTCCAAGTCACATACCCTATCCCTGCAACTCCAGCAAAGGCTGTGGTTGTGACCCTTACTCAACTTTTGTCCAGTACAGTGATAGCTGTGGACCCAAGACCGGAGGAACTAGAAGGTTTCCTGAACTCTTGTGTCATGGCCAGGTTTAACAGAGAAGTTAATATTTCAGTATAGCAGTGGTCAGCAGGCTAAATTAAAACCATAGGAGAACTGAAAGAGGCTAAAGGGTGACACAGAAGAGAAAGCAAGCATGCAAATGAAAGTGAGAAGAAAAAAACAATTTTGTCAGTGACATTTCTCTGTTGCTATGGTGGAAACCTTATTTATATATGGATGTAGACTTTTGTGTGATGAACCGTACATGCACAGGACCCCAGCCTTTTTTCATGGATGGCTACAGGGAAAGTGGGGTCTCCTAAGGAGAAGAATGGTGGCAAGACATTAGTTGTCATTCAGCCAAGGTAGTGGCACTCAGCATAGGATAATATCCAGAGTGGACACATTTCTTGGTAGGCATGGTGGTACCAGCAGTCACTGAAGTAGTCAAGAAAGCTAAGGGAAGTATTTTGATAGAACAGAAATTTTCAACTACAATTAAAACCAAACCAACCTCAAACATAGCGTTTCAGTGGCCACATTTTCCAAGAAGGCAATCTTTATTAGAATCTGCAGAAGCATGCCAAGCAATTCTCTACTAAGTCCTTTCTTACTCATGATCTGAAGCTGGTAGGAGGGCCTGAGCAATTACTACGTCCCATACCGTTGTGAGTAGAGTTAACTTTTTTAATCATTTGAGACCAAAGAAAGAAATCTGCTGCTGAGCACAGCAGGGGAAGGCAGACTGGGGTTAGAACTGGGGTTGCAAAAAGTAATTGGGTTGGGATTAGGTTTTAGGTCAGCAAGCCTGGGCAAACTTTAATGCTAGAATGATCTTAACAAGTGCTTAGCTGAGACAACTGACACAGGAGTAGCTGTGACACTGACCTGCAGAGGGTCAATGCCTGGTGGTAATGATGGTTGTGGGGGCGGGGGAAAGGGGCAGGTGCAGCAAGTAGCCAAAGTTTGGAAGTTAAGTATTGAAAACAGCTACCACATTTTTGTGCAGTGGCCCCAGCAGCATAACAATCTGCTGCACATCCAGCAGCTTGTTGCCCATTTGGCTTTCCAAACTTGCTTGCACATGAAACCACACCACACATTGCTCTAGGAGTTTCTGGCCAGAAAAATCTCTGTTGCTTGGATTGCCTCAGCTTGGTCCATTATGAGCATCAAGACTGTGCAACATGTGTAAAGTGCAGCTTGGATATATGATCCTTTTTCTTCATTTCAACACTTGAAAGAAAAAAGAAATAATACTGTTGAACAACTGGCTCCCTTAAATGTGAGGACTATGCAGTACTGAACTTTGGCTTCCTCCCTGCTGTATGGGCTGATGTCTCTAGGCACAGCTGTCATACCTGATGAGCCATAAACCCTGAAACCTGCTTCAGAAGAATGCCAGCAGCCTGCATCCCCAGCATGGAGATTCCAGGACCACACAGGGGTGGGCAAGCAGGGAATTGGCCAGTTAAACTGACCACAGAGGCCACAGCCTATGCAGGCAGGGAATGGAGTCTGTCAGAAATATTCTCTTAGTAGTGCTTGCATTGAACTGAACTGAATTGCATTCAGTACAGAGCTGAACTGGCTATGAAGAAATGAGAAGTGCAGTTCCTTAGAAGCTGTGTTGTCTTAGTTTCACCTTAGCAGATTTCCTGTGTTTTGTGATGGATCTTAAAATGCACTATAAACATTCAGTGCGTAGGAATGCACAGCTGATGTGCAAAATGCCACTGTGACTTGTGCTGATAGCAGGCTTAAGGAAGGGATATATCTTCAAAGAAAAGCAGAGCCTAGCAGGTTTACTTCCTTTCAGCCACTGTGGCAATACTTCCTCTGCCAGGGAAATCTTTCAGAAGGGAAGAACTCTCCAGGAGTAGTTGGATGCTAAAGCTGATGAATGTCTCCTTTTATGTTGTTTTGAAGTGGTCCTTACTTGGATATCACAGATTGAAAAGATTTCTGTAGTGGTTCCTGTCTCTAAGAAACATGAGAATTGTTTAGTCAGAGGTAGGTGTACCCATGCACCAGGCAACAGGCTTGCCCCAAGCAGCGAGTTCTGCTCTCTGACAGCTGTCACCCCTCTCTCCAGTAAGGCTTTCCTGTAATTTGCCCCTGCACGTTGGTCCAAACTACCCTTGAACACCTTAGCCCCTATATAAACATGAAGATATGATTTTTCATGGGTTCCGCATACACCATGGAGCCTGGCTGCGTGCCTAATGCCAAATGTTAAGTAACTGTCCGGTGAAGGGTAGCACTTATTTGATGATTTTTCATGTCAGAAATCTACCCCAGATAAGTGTTTATTGTGAGACTTTGATCTCAAAGATTTAGCTCTCCCTGCAGAGCAAAAGCAGATGCTTGGTAAGCTGTAGCTGTAGTCCTGACAACCCTTTCAAATGTCTAGACAGTGGAAAGAGATGATTACATCCTCTTTTAAACTCAACTGCAACAATTCAACACGCTTACCATGTTTACTTCAGGAGAAACCTATTTGCAGTGCTTTGTTTCGTGAAAGTGTGAGTATCTAACACTATTGAAAGATGCAGGATGATAAGGTGGTCAGGATAAAAACCTGCTTTCATTAACAGTAATAAATCTGACAGATGTACAGGTCACATATGGTCCTGATGTAGACTTTAGCATGGACCTAGAGATTAAGGAATTTGATAACATACATTTACAGCTAATACTTATCATTTAAGAGTCTTGAAAATGTTAACACCTACAGAAAGCCTATTTAATTAATGCTCATTGAAGACCACATTAAATCCCAGACACATGGCCAGGAGATGCCCAACATTGTTGATTTTCTTTGTCCCATGCATTGAACAGAGGAATTATCATAGTCATAATGTATGAAGAGCTATCTTAGTCTTACAAGATAATAGACGTTGGACAAGGGATCTGAAAAGAGAAGGGAGGGAGATTCAACAGTATTCAGCATCCTCAAAATAGATATCAATTCAGCAGTTTCTCCAAGCAAAGACAACCATGGAAACTGGAGATATTAATGTGCTAGGTCTGCCTCGTGCCAACCACATCACTGAAGCAGGTATGGAAGAACTTTCTGGAAATGTGATTCAGGACTGTATTAGGTGCTTTCCAGTTTTGTAATTAAGAACTTAAAGCTTTTCCTTTTGGTAGAATAAAACTTCTGACCTTGTTAATCTGTTGTGGTGTTTAAAATTATCTCAGGTGCTTCTGATATATCAGAAGTACTTTTCCCTCTGGGAAGCATAACAAGATGGTATTGCCAATGCAATCACAGAACAAACTCTCTGGATGCTAGAGAACTCAGAAAAGTTTGGGAATCCTAGAAAATGTATCCAGTTCAATATAAAATTTTAAACAAAACTATAAGTAAATATAAATTGTAGATATTTTAAACCTTTTTCAGTGGCAAACTGTTTTTATCTTCAGAAAAACCAATACCATGGTATGCTTCTTTATTATTGTAGTCAACTGTGCAGGTCAGAATACCTGCTGATGTGAAAAGCTGAGGTTACTATTGTCAAAATGTGATCTTAAGCTTGATTCAGGAATGTTTTGTTGACTTCTTTATCAACTTCTCTGTCTCCTCACATTCAGTTTTAACAGTCTTATTTCACATGATCCAAAAAATTAGTTTCCCGGTAGTGTTTGGAAGATGACACTTGGTGAAATGTCATTAAATCAACAGGAGTTCTTATTTTTGAGGAAGATTTTCTGGATGTATTTTAATGCTTCGTTAACAATTTCAGTTTGCTGCTTCTATTTAATTCACAAAATAATGAAGAAATAAGTCTTCAAAGATGTTTCCAGTATGGTCATGTCACCAGTTCAGACTGGATTTCAAAAATAAGCAGGTAGTAAAAAACATACAAGTTAGATCTATCTTTCTGTCTATCCAGCAAATATAAGATTTTTCTGAGATCTCAGTTTTATACTTCACCATGAAGTCTGAACTGAGTTTCCCAGCTGCAGCTGTCAAAGTCACTCTGCTGACATCAAGAAGAATTGGGTTTTTTATTTCTAGTGCGAAATGAATCCTACATACAGAGGACATACTGTGCATATGAAGATTGTAAACCAAAGGTGTCTTAAAATGAAAGTAGCATCTAAAGCTGGCAATGTTTGAATCCTAGCAAACAAAAGGAAAAAGAAGATAAATTTTAAATTTGGAAGCACTTAGTGAATTTTTAAGGACAGATGGCACATGATAATGTTAACTGAAATCTGTTTAACTCATGAAGCCATAACTCACTGTTTCTCCTCAAACCATGCTGCTGTGCTGGCAACAAGCAGTTCTTTAGCAATATCAAATAAGCAGATAATGGAAAAGAAACAATTCCCTTGTGTTCCTTTCAGTAATAAAATAAGAAGTCTATAAAGCTAATACCTTTGCATACAGTCTGAGGACTTTATCTTAATCTTATTTGGTATTTTTGCAGCTATGAATTTCCACATGTAATGGAATGTACCTAAAAGATACAGGTCAATCAGTGTCACAAGTCAAAATATGTTCGAAAAATAAACTTCTTTGCTTTATAATCCATCATCCATTTCTTTCTGCCTTTTTTTTATTGCATTTCCCTTGTTTCTTTTTTTTTTTTTTTTGCTTGTGAAGAATGGTGTTTTGAAGCAAAAAAATTATAAACTGTAGACTGTGTAAATAAGTTTATGTCAAATATACTTCAGAGATTTACACTCTCTTTATCATTCAAGTGAATTGTTTTTTAGAGGTTTGACAGTAGTAGTTTTGTCCAAATGTGTTTCAAAGTGTTGTGTTTTAATCCCAGTTGGCAATTAAGTACCATATAGCCACTTATTGTCTGCCTCTAACAAACTCCTGAAGGGGAGAAGAATCAGAAAGAGAAGGTTATCCTCGTGGGTTGATAAAAGAACACTTTAATAATTGAAACAATGGTGATAATGATGATGATAATTATGATAATTGTGATAATAGCAACAATAATAACAACAGTAATAATAATAGTAATGATAAGGAGAGAGAGAGAGAATAATAGAACCCAGGAGAAACAAGTGATGCACAATACAATTACTCAGCAATACGCAGCCCGCCCCTGAATGGTGACCAGCTCCTCTCAGGCAACTCCCCCAGTTCATATACTGGGGATCGTGTCCCATCTGGTATGGAATATCCCTTTGGCGGGTCCAGGTCAGCTGTCATGGCTGTGCTCCTTTCCAGCTTTTTGTGCCCCTCATTAGCAAACATGAGATGCTGAATAGGCCTTGATTTAGGGTAAGCAGTACTTAACAACAGCAGAAACATTAGTGTGTTATCTACCTTATTCTCATATGAACTCAAAGAAAGTGCAGCACTGTACCAGCTACTAAGAAGAAAATTAACTCTATCCCAGCCAAAACCAGGATAAAAAGAAGACTTTATAATTATAATTTGATATTTTGGATACATCTGCATTTTTTGGTTTTTTGTTTGTTTGCTTAGGAAAGGTAAGAGCAGAACAGCACATTTTTCTAAATTCAGAATTTTGTTCAACACTAACTGTGAACTCATTCCAATGCATGTACCTAATACTGTTGCTTTTGGTCATTGAAACACAAACAGGAAGTCTTACATTCCCCATTTATCTACATCCCAGTTACATTGGTCTGAATAAGAGTTAAATGTGCAGGACCACAGGGAGAGGTTTTTGGCTAAAGTCAGTCACATCACACTCTGGGTTCAACACTGCTAAGTAATTTAGCCAAGTTAGAAAACTGAGCCAGTGTGTATAAAATAAGAACAAGTTGCAGTCTAGGGAGGAAAAAACCCTAAATATGTGCAACTCACTTGGGCCTCCTGATTTTTTTTTTTTTTTGTCTGTACTAGTTCACTACAACAATTGCAGAATATTTTCACTTTCTTGTATTGCTGAAGAAAAACTCCTTCTGGAAATCAGTTTTAGAGGTCCACCCAATACCAGGCGAGACAGTTTTATCTAGTTAAGATATCTGAGCAGAGTCTTCAGATTGTGTGAACTAAAATACTTGGATGTCCAAGAGTGTTATGTCAGGTCAAAACTTTTGAGGATGTGGAATATAGTGGAAAAACATGGCTGGATCTCAAGCCCTACTCGAGAACATTATGAGCATTATGGACTTGCCTGGAATCTTTCAGCAGGTGAAATGGTTATGCAGGTAAAAATTAGAAAATGGCTGTTACCTTAATAATAGCCAACCTTTAAAAACCTGTCATTTATGTTTTCATGAAAATAAATGAGCAAAGTCTAACATGTTACACTGCCTTTACTTTTATTGAAAACAATCAGATGAAAAAGAATTATATCAGCTGGCATGACTTGGAGGGTTTTACAGAACTGATTTGTGAGGGAAAAGGCAGGGTAGGGGCTTACAAGGGGTGAGTGTGTGTGCATGGACATACACCTCTGCCTGCTGGACAATGTGAGACCAGGCTTCTCCAGTAGCAAGAGGGTTTTGAGCCAATTTTTTCTCATTTAAACTTGGGTCAAGTTTTAGTTAGCACCCTCTTGGGTTATGGTCACTGTCTGTCTGGACACACCCATGTAAATCCAACTTTTATTTTGGCAGTCATATAATAAAAGGCAAGAAAATTAAAAGCAGTAAATAGAAATGACACATGGAAGCATGGATGTGGTGTTTCTAAGTCCCTTTCCTACTTTTTGACAGTTGTGGTTTGTAGACAGGTACTGATTTTCAAAGAGGAAGATGTTCTGACATGCTGCCTTTCCTGCTTTTCTCATCTGCTGAACTGCATTTTCAAGATGTGAAAAATGCTTGAATTTTTCATATTACAACAAAATAAGAAAAAACTGTTGAAATTTTATATTTCTTTCTAAAATGCTATCTATTTTCCAGGCTTTAAAGTTGTATTCAAACAATTTTTAGTGTATACATTCCCTTACTTTTCACTACTCTGTATAAATTTCCTTTGTTTTGCTTTCTATGGACAACTCCAGAAAACATGTTTTCCTAATACAAATATTAAGTTTTTCTAATGCCTTCAAGATGTGATGCAATTGTAATTGAAAGTATAGCTCAGAAATGGGAAGGTAAAGGTAAATAGGTTGCTTAGGACTAGTAGAAAAAGATGTAGTTACAAGTGGTCTCATTAGCCTGATTTATCCAGGTTCTCAAGCAGATGACACGTCATAGTAGAAGAGGAAACAGAGCCAGAGGTTGCAGCGTGAGCATCTCATTCAGAAGAACTGGGCTCAGTTCCTGCCTTATCACTGGCTTTTTCCAAGCCACTAGGAAAGCAGATTGTCCCCTCCTAATTCAAGAAAATATCTTGTCCTTACCTAACCAAGCTGTTGTGAGTGCCAGGCCAGGGGGCTGTGAAGTCTGATCCAAGGCAAGGACAGCCCTGCCATAGATGGTGCTATTCCCACACTTCAGAATTGGTGTCCTCTGGTCTCTCATCAACAAGTCGTATGCTGAGGATGTCTTGATTTATTTTTTTTTTCTTCTATGATATTCTCACAAAGAGCAGGATTATTAAAACATTTCCCCCCACCTTCCTCAAGCAGTATTCTGCTTCCTTGCTTTGGGGTTTTTTATTTGTTACCTACTATTATCTCTCCCTACAGCAGTTTTCCTCTACTAAATCAGGTCATTATTCATCTCCGTTTCTACACATTGCCCATTCTCCCTAAAGCAAGTAGAAGCTCACTCATTCCATTCAAGTATGGAAAATACATTTTCAAAATGCTAGTCCTAGCTGCTACGTGTTGGAATCAGCTTAACAATTTGTATCAAATCCTTTGTTCAGAAGACAAAAGAACCAGCAAAGAGGATAATGGATTACCCACTGCCCTGTCTCATCTGAAGTTATCTGAAGGCTGCTTTGATAAGTAGAGTGAGAGTCGTTGGTGTGACGAATGTTGCACCACTATATTGCTATAACCTGTGAAATGCAGAGATACCAGCATCATAAGAAATACTGTTACAGAGCACCCAAACTGGATAACAACAGAGAGGGAAACACTGGCATCTTATTAATTAAGTATATTGCACTTCTATGAAAAAAATTGATTTTTGTAGCAGGAGTGAGGTATTAGAAGGCTTTATACCAAACAGCTTCTTGTTGATGAGGAGTTAGATGTTTTTAGCATGGCATAAGGGATTAATTAAATGAATATATAGACATACTGAAACAGAAACCTTATTCCTTGGTTGTCTTGCTGTCACTGTAAAAATATGTACCTTTGTCAAAGAATGTAGATACCATCATTTAACAACAGAGATAAGCAGAATAATGTGCTGTCCTCAGCATTGCTGATGCCTGCCTGTAAAGGTGTAACTCCACTGGTCAACCATTTCCTGGACAGTGACAACAGGAATCCTGGTTTGCCTTTAGTGCTGTTCTCTGATTGACTCACAGAACTTTAAGTAGTTCATGAAAACCTCCCAATTGAAAAAACAAACAAACAAAAAACAAAACAAACAAACAAATGAAAAAAAAAACAAACTAATAATTTTTCAAAGAGTTTGCTGAAAGCCTAATAAGGATTTTGGTAGTGTCTTTGTCTTCCTTCGCCTGGTTAAAGAGGCTGTAATGTACAAGAGCGGGTGTTTAACTCAATTAACCCAGAGGAAAAATTAATATTTGTTAATGTGTCCTGTTAGCTCTATGGAGTGTGGTTTTTTTCTTTCCCTGTTGTATGTTGGGGTGTCTGAAACATCCACATCTGCCACAGCCCTCTCAAAGTTTCTTCAGTACAAAGAGGAAAACCTGGATATTCATAAGGATTTTTTCATGCATTTTTTGTTCCCCCATATAACAAATTGGTTTTGCCCCAAAATTAATCATTGTTCTTAAAGACTTGGATAGTGGTTATTTAAGAACAAGAAAAGTAAGTTTATACATAAATAATCCAGGAAATAGATGGTAGCAATAAACTCCAGGAAATATTCATGGGCGAGAGCGTCAATGGAAGTTAAGCAGTGACCCTGAAGTAATAGTACATTATGGTTTTTAAGTCCAATATACTGAGTGCAAAGGAACAAATTGATTTTTTTAAAGCTTTCAAAATTAAACCAACCACAGTAAAAGTGTTTTATTATACATCAGCAAAAAAATGTAAATCCTGCCATAAAAGCTAGCCAAGTAAAAATAAACATCACCACAGAAACAGAAGGCAAGATTCTGTTCTTCTTATTTCAGGTGATTCCTCCCTAGGGCTGTGATTCCCTGATTGTTTTATTGCTACCACTGATGGCAGGATTTGGCCTAGCCCTGGGGACCAGTGCAGTGTGACACTACAGAATTGGCTTTCTTTTGGAAAAGGGGGAGTTGAAGAAAGAGTTCTGAGATGAAATAGAAGAACAAATAAATTGAACATGTTATTTTAAAAAATTAATAGCATTAAAAGCCTCATTTCAGTCTAATCACGTATGTTCTTGAGATCTCAGGATAGAGTACCAAAAGCCAACATCTGTGCCTAAGGCATGTCCCATAGTGTGTGCACAGCAGCTCCTCACTGCCCCTACATACAGCAGGTATCACCCACCTCTAAGTAACTTAAAACCAGGCATAGATTAGTCCTGCATTATCAGGCCCTTGATCTCAGAGCCACTATTTCCTCTTTTGCAGGGAAATCCAGTTCAGCCTCTCTTGCAGGCTGCAACCTGTGTTATCCTGCTGCTGCCTCCTGCCATGGGCAGGGCCCCTCTCCACACCAAGCTGCTCCAAACAGCCCTAGAGGCAGCTGTGGTATCACCATCCATCACCTTTGCACAAGCTGGTTTTCAGTCTTTTATACCATCTGCCCCTCATTAAGTGCTTGGTAGAGGAAAAATCAGGAGGAAAGTGGACTGAGGTGTTATTAACCCAGCCTGGTTGACTGCTGAGCTGTGGAGTGTGCACACTTCATCACAGCCTTTGGTTCCACAGTTCCAGCTGGTGTGACTGGGGGAAGAACTTTCTAATTGTGATATAAAATCTGGCTGAAAAGTTATATCAGCTCAATTATATTCTGCATAAAGATCTATCTGTGCTCAAAATTAAGTTAGCAGGAACAGGGAGTTTAAAGTGGCAGGACCTGCATTGGTACTGGTCTCAGTAGTCATTTATTGAAAGCAAATCTTTCTACACTTGCAGCTCACAAAGAAATATGTTTGAGTTTTGGAGAGAATGGTGTGGTAAAGATATTTGTTAAGAAAACCTGAAGTAACACTTAAATTTTTTTTACCATTGCTCAGAAATATCCATGCTAAAAGATCTCATTCTACTTTTTGATTGATTGCTGTGGTTATGAAAAACCAAACAATTTCCTCAGATCTTGGCTCTGCATTGATCATGTATTAAAAAAGCTGTCAGGAAAGTAATTGCATTTTTAAATGTATAAAGCATGTGCAAATTTGTGTTTATCTGTATGAGTTCTTATGTGTCTATATTCCAAATATAGAAACAAAACAAGAAGAAAGTACATTGCAATGAGACAACCCACCTTTATTCTGGGTACATGGAGGACCTAAAATATAACATTTGAGGGGAACTATATAGTAGAAAACCTGTGCTAAGCATTGTTCCTCATACAGTAACATGTAACTATATTCCAATTCCATCCTTCCCCTTTATTAAATAATGTGCAGCACAAGAATTAAAATAAAATAAAATAAAATAAAATAAAATAAAATTAAATTAAATTAAATAAAATAATAAAATAAAATGTCTGAATGCTCAGAACTGAAGGTAAGTAAAGGCATTTTTTAGATACTGTAATAAAATAATCTGTTAGAACTGTTGCTGGAACAGTATCTCAGATAACATTTTTAAAATATATTCCTAGATGCCAAATATAGTTTTGTCTGCTCTGAGGATAGACAGATCTCTAATCTCTGCAGACACAAATAAACACTCCAGAATTTGGTGGATTTTCTACAAGAGGTTGAATTAACCCTGCGTGGTAAGGCACTCTGCACATCCAGTCTCTGACAATGGGAAAGGCATAGACAAGTATACATTGCATTGTCTGGATTCTTATTTCCAGATGGCAATATCCTTTCACAGGATATTTGTTATTTATTCAAGCAACACTTGCATCTTTAAGTGTCAAAGCTTTGGGAGGAAAAGTAAATTCTTTGTAATTTATTACTACTAAGCTAAATCTTTGGTCATCTCTATCTACCCACACACCTGCAAACCCAAATTATTAAATTTGAGGTCATAGCATGAAAGCCCCTTCCTAGTGCTGATTTTGGATAACAAAATCATTTCCTTCAAATCTCTGATGGAGACTGGGTCTTTCTGTCTGATCCTGGCTTCTGAAAGACATTTCTTCAGGTGATCAAGAAGGCATTTTCTTTCAAGGGATTAGTCATGAAATTACGTGATGGATAAGATCCAGAAATCGACATCCCTATGCAGCAATCTCTTGCCTCTGATTCTCTGGCAGTGAATCTCACATTCACTCTAAAAATGTGTATTTTTAAGAGAAGTTGTGGAGAGTGTATATAGCTTGCCCTTGCCTATGTTCTTTTCTGAAAAATATGTAGATATGGGGTTGACAGCTGTTTTGTTTTGCCTCTCACTCTTTCCCACCAGTAGCATAATGTAGTCTAGGAATCCACATCTCACCATTCTGAGACAAATGCACTAAACAGCAGGTAATTATCCTGCCCATACTTGTGAACATACATGGTGGCAATGTTTTATCCTCCTACAAGGGGAAGTTCAGCATGATCTGGTCACCAGATTGGTGCAGGGAGACTGAAGTTTTCACAGGTCTCAGGCAGGATATTTGGCTTTTCTGGCTTGGATAAAGTGGTCTGAATTATTGTGTTGCACTGCACAAATCCTTAGAGCTGGAGAAGGGAGGGCGATCCAGACTTGTACTCTACCTCAATTCTCACATTTAAACTGAACCTCAACTACTGACTGCCCACCCAATAGTTTCATTATGGATCAGCCATGTAAGAAAGATATTCTGATGTTAGGGGCCATATAAGTGCTTTAAATGGCTATGGCAAGTTTAAGCATTAATGTAGAATATCTAATCTTTTTCACCAAACTCCCTGACAGAGTGCAGGGATCAAAGTATGTTACCCAGGGAGAACATCTGCATGGATATCTGTCAATTCCAGGAATTATTAATTCTAATTTCCACCTGTAAAACTAAAAAAAGGCTTAGCACAATTGTAATATTTTTTTCAAACCTGAAGAAGATTTATTGTCTTTTGTAGCTGGGCATTTCTCTTTTTTGCTAGTTAAACAGTATCACATTAGTGAGGGGGAAAGGAGAAAGTCGTAGATCATGCTGGGACTGTAGCTGCTCTCATTTCCCTTGCTTTGTTTCCTTTCTGTGCAGGTTTTGGTGCGAGCAGTATCCCTGTGTATGCACCCTGCTTCTTCCTCGTGTGGGAGCAGAGATGCAGGGTTTGATGGATGCAGCTCTGGGGCTATGTGAAGGGAAGAGATGTACGTGCACAAGGGGAGGACGTGGTTATGGGGAAGGAAAAGAGGGAAAGGAAGGAAGGAAGGAAGGGGGTTTCTGAGGCCAGTGACTGCACAAGAGGAGTTCTTTAGAGGAGCTGGAGAGCAGCATTGTGTTCTTAGGTTTCACACAACAACTCAGTCCATTCTGACTCCCTCATGGAGGGTGCGCAGGAGGGACACAGAAAGTGACAGGGGGCTGCTGGTTGAAATGAGGAGGTTTAGGGGTGCGAGTTGTATGAACTACTCAGTCATTAAACAGTTAAGAGCTGCTGCTTTACCTGCTTAGACCTTTAGCGCTTAAGGCAGTTAAGAAGTAAATCACAGCAATAAAATGTAAGGATGTGTTCTGGTAAAGCTTAGGCAAATACCTTCAGCAGTTGCTTAAAAGTTAAATGTGTGCTTAAAAACATCGCTGAATTTTTGCCTTGAACAGAACTAGTCTGAAATGTGTCATTTACTGTAGTTCCATTTCTAGCTTCATAAGTAAAACTTAACTTGTGCTTCTCACCATTTCATGGATACTAAAAAGAAGTTGATAGGCACTCCAACTTTTAGGGGATTTAGTAAGACTAGCTAATATCTATTACTGCTTAGGAAAAGCTAGTTTCATATAAGAACAGAATTTTGTGTTTCTGAGAATGCATATTAATACTTAGGTAGTCATTATTTAAAACCTTTTTATGCAAAATTTATCCCACCTAGGAGTACCCATGATCGTTCACATTGTGTAATTTTCAGTTAGTACATGATGTATTTTCTGATAATTAATGATGTCACTAATCACACCAAAAATAACTGAACTGTGGCCATTGCTTGTCTTAAACCTTTTGTATAACCTTGATTTTGATGGCACTGTGCTGGAATGACGGACATGATTAAAATGAAGCACAAGCTCTATAATTTGCTGTAATGTGATCAAAGGAAGGCTTGCTAAGGCTTTTTGTTGGAGTCCTTGTGTTAACTTCAGAACCAGTATACCTGTTCTTTCTTGATCAATCATAAACATGGTGTGCAAAAGTACTACAAACTGGGCTACCACAATGTGTAATTACATGTTGCACATAACCTTAAGGTCTATTTTTACTGTTTTTTAAGGGTTGCTGTTAATGTTTAACAGCAACAATGTGCAGCTTTATTTTCCATTGAAAAATTATATAGAAAATGTTATGTCATAACAGAAAGATTAACAGAAAATAATTTAAAAGAGCTATTAGTCCAACTGCTTTTTTTTTATTAAGCTATTTTTAGAATTAAATTTAACACGTATCCCTAAATACAATGTGGAGGACATATTTTATAAAATACATATATTTTTATAAAATATTTATATATAATGCATAAAATATATAAACAAGAACAGAAGATAGTATTATATTATTAATGTATGAAAATTAAAAATTATTTACAATTTAGATTGTGATGACATTGTTAAAGGAATTAATTTCTGAGGGAGTTAAATATATATATAGATAGAATATATCCTAAAAAGTACCAGTGCCTAAATTTTTCTTCTAGACAATATATCTTTAGCAGTAATGATGGCTTTTTAAATATTTTTAAACTTATTCACGGTTGCTAAGGTTAAGAGTTCCCAATGTGCAACACACTGTCCTTCAGCATAGCTCAGATCAAATATTTTGGGCATTTCCTTTGGGCAGTTTGCCATTGTTCTATTGGATTGAAGTTACAGCAATTTGACTGGTATGTCTCTTAATCTTTTTTTTTTTTTTCTGTTAGCTATTGAAAGCAAGTATTGTTGTGTCTGTACTGCAGCTGAAGCAGTTTTCCAATTGAAAACTTGCATGTTTGCTTTCTGCTTACACAATAATCTATTTTGATACAGGGTTCTGTTGACTGCTGCATAAAGTAGGAAGTGCTATCACCCAAAAAAAGTACAGCTTTAAGAGAATAGTAATACTTCTCTGTTATCTTGAAAAGGCTGTCTGTGTGATTTATATTGCTGGCAGTATATTAAATGTGTCATGTGGGTGTCAGAGAAGGACAAAATATCTTCTGTTATAGAGGCTCCTCCTGTAAGTCTGTTCTTGGTTCCTCCTTAACATATTTACTTTTTTAGCATAATATAAATGGAAACATGGCATGAAATACTTTTGCAGTGCACTTTAAATCTGTAGTCAATAATTTCCTAATATAAAGTAGTCATAGCAATATGCACTCACTATTCACATATTATTAAGGACAGAATGTGTCATGAAACTTGAAGCTATGTAAAGAAAAATGGTTAAATGAAAAAGATTTTCTCCTTATTGGGCTATTTCTTTTCTTTCCTCAAATGTTTCTTGAGGAATCTTAATTCACTACTTAAAACACTATTAAGCAAATTTTTACATTGTATGGTATATGCAGATCTCTGAAACACTGTTGGTCCTTTGGGCATAGTTTAAAACAGTTTAGGCCGTTTTAACAGATTAAAGACAAAACCAGAACCATATGTCCCCATTCCTGTGTCTGCAAACCATGTCTCTCCCAAAAGCAAGCAAGCAACCAATTAATCTTTTACTTTACTGTCTACATTTCTCCATCAAGTCATCTGAGTCCTTCTCTATGGCAACCCCATTTGAGGTGTACCCCAAAAAATGGTGAATTGGGACATTTCTGATAGAGCAAACCACATAACAGGAATACTAGTAATTTTCCTTCATGTGAATTAAGACCTTTTTATGCAGGAAAGAAGAATCTGCTAGCAAGTGTGCCATTTCAGGCAGGGTACACCTTTTCTTTCTAAATTAAAATTTATCGGGGATTTGGATGTACCCAGTTAAAAACCAAACAGAAACAATCAAACAAAACCCCACATTTTGTCATTCTGAAGAAGATACCACTTTGATAAGCCATATTGATAGATTATTAACATATTTGTGAAAATTATTCAAAATTGTAATTATTTCATTCTGTTAGGTTCTCCCCATTGGAGAAACAGAAGTTCTATAGTCAATAATTCTGGTACCTGCACACCAAACATGCATCCAGCTTCCAAAACTGTTTGTTTTGCACCATTCTCCAGATTCCCACACAGACTCACAGACCACATAGAATATTTGGAGTTGAAAGGGTTCCACAAGATTCATTGAGTTCAACTCCTGAGTGAACAGCCCGTACTGCTGGCGGTAGCAAGGGTCTTTCAATGGGACTCAAAGTCTTCAGACTTCATTGAGGTGACATTGAAACCTAAGATTTTCTCTGACTAGAAGAATTAAAAATTATGTCTAATCCTGTTATCTAAGCATAGCTGTTTTACAGGCAGCTGGGGCAGTCTCTGTGGGAGTGAGAAATGCTAAGGTAACCAGTAGATACCAAAGTGAAAGATGAGCTCCAGAACCACGCCACTGAAATCGGAAAAATCAGTATATTGCTCATATTGCAAATTCATACTGAAACAAAAAAGATTCAACACCAAACTTGTCTATCTTATATGTTTACTTTTCTGTGTGTCAAGTGAAAGAGCATTACTTGCCTGTAATGTTCTATCCCTCTCCACCGTGTGCCTTGTGTTCCTTCCTGGGGGTTTATTCACTGAAACAACAGGCAGGGCACAGCATTTACTGAACCAGATAGCAAAGGGTGATGGAGGAAAACAGCAATGCTTCAAATGTCTGTGATGGTAGGATTTAGGTACAGTTCCTACACCAACCACAGTTTGGAACTATCTGAAAATTATTTGATGTAATGAGGCAAGTCAGTTCAATGAGAAATGACAATGAAACAAAGATAAAGCAAATTATTTAAAACACTGAAGTTCCTGAAGTTAAGAGTTTCAATCCATATTTTGGCTATTAAATAAGAGTTTCTGAGTGTGTCTGGAATTTCTTGAGGTCCCAGGACTACACTTCGCATTAACTTCAATAAGATTTATAGGCAATTGAAACCCTTGAAAATCAGGTGACATTACTCATGATAATCAATGTAGCATACCTGAGGACCAAGAAAGCCTTGAGGAATTTGCAGTGCAATGTATAAACTAGAGACAGTATAAAGGGTAAGTGTAACTTAACCAGCATGATTGAAACAAGTTGTCTGTTTCATCAAAAATGCATTTCCCCTTCATGTAGAAAAGAGAGTAAGTGAAGGGTTGAATGACCAATGAGAGAATACAAGAGAGAGGATAAAAAGGTATATATATAAAGATTGAAAAGCTGAAAAAGATGGAAGGATTGAAAGTTGAAATAAACAGCCCATTGGCACAGGAAAAGTCCTGTCAAAAGCATAGACAGTTCTCTGAAGATGCAGAGGTTCAGAGACATACATTGCTTTGCTTGCCTTTCCTCATGGCAGCTACCATATGTGTTTGTATATAGATGTATGATTAATTTGTGTCAGGTTAAAGTAAATAATGCAAAACTTAACTTCGTTTTAAATAACAAATATAAGCAACTTAGTTAATCAGTTCCATGGTAAACGAAATCAAAGCTGAGTGATGTAACACCTCTCCTATGAGAAGTGCTGAGAAAGCTGGGGTTGTTCAACCTAGAGAAGTGAAGGTTCTGTGGAGACCTTTTTGAGCTGTTCAGTATTTAAAGGGGCCTATAAGAAAGATGGGGACAAACCTTTTAGTGACACCTGTAGTAACAGGACAGGGGTAATTATTTTAAAAACTAAAAGTGGGTAGAGTTAGATTGGATTTAAGGAAGAAATTTTTTCAGATTAAAGTGGTAAAACACTGGTACAGGCTGTGCAGAGGGGTGGGCAATACCCCTACCCTGGAAACATCCAAGGGCAGGTTGGACAGAACTCCGGGCAGCATGATCTAGATGTGTCTGCTCCTTACAGGAGGGTTGGAAGAGATTACCTTTAAACGTCCCTATCAAACCAAACCATTCTATGATTCTGTGATTTTCTTTTCATTTGAGATAAAAAATTGTACGACAACCTGAGATCTGTGGATGGTATGCATTGGGTATGCACTTACATTTCAGTTTCATTTCCAGAGAGCTTTTCAGGAGTATATGAGGTCGTGAGTTTAACTGCTGTTTATAAGAGGATGACAAGCTAAATACAAGGAGTGAGCCCACATCTCTACTTATAGGCAACATTTTGTGAAATAACTTCCTCTTGGTGACTTTTTTCTAGAATTCCCACTGGTATTGTAAAGCAAAATTTTCAGGTTTTTTTTTTTTTTTACCCCAGTTAAATGTCTTAAGAATTTTCTTAGCATTATTTGCAGTGAAATTGGAGAAGGAGTGTGTTAACTTACTCTTTGATTTTTATCTCTAAGTAGGAAAACGTTCCTTAACAGGATAAAAATATGAAAATATTTCTATTCCTGGATACCTAATATGTTGGATATTTACTGATGTTAATTCTCTCCCTTGCTTCTCATCTTTATACCCCATACATAATTGAAGACAGTTTTGTTGAAGTTACTGGAAAGGATTTTTCTTGTATCTACCTCTTAGCAGAGAAGTTAAACACAAAGTCATACAAAGAGGAAAATAAACCGAGACTGAATCCAAATGTATCAATTGTTCTTTCAAGTCTTTTACCTGTGAGAAACAGATCTTCAAGAGAAAGTTCACAAAGCTAGTAAATTTGGCAGATTTTAGAGAAATTTAAAGTAGTATTTAATGTGTTGCTTGACTGCAGAAACACTTCTTTAAAATTGCCTTGATTGGTTTTCGTATGCAAAGGAAGTTACATGTGTTACCAGAACATTCAACATGAGCATCCTTTGGCCGCTGCATTTTCTCAAAGGTGTCCAGAGAAACCTCCTGCAGGCTAATACAGATAAACAGGAACAGCAAAGTAATTTAATCCTTATCTTCTGGATATGCTAAATTGGTATAGGAGTATATATCTAGGAGTATACTCCTAGGAGTATATTCCTTTATCCTTTTGATTGGCTTTGTGTCACTAGGAATTTTGCATATAAGCTTAAGGCAGTGCATAACCCTGAGAGTCCTACTTACCTCTTCAATTTATTACATGAATAATCACATTGTTACAATGAATACAGACCCTTTCTACAAAAAGATGCAAATCATTATTAATTCCATGACAACACTTCACATGAATCACACTGAATATTTTAACTACTAAAGTAGCTGTAATACACATATGCATTGGGGACCAGTTGTAATATAGGGCTTATTAATGTCCACTTCTGGCCAACATGTCCATATGAATACCCAAGAGATCACTAACGTTAATGCTCTTGTCATAGCACATTTCTAACATAGCTGTATGTTAGTGCTCAATTGTATTGTAAGCCTTAGATGTCAAAACCATAATAATGTTGACTAAAGCTTTAAAAATTCGTATCTATATGTATTGTAAAATACTTGTCACAGAATGATACTATTTTATGACGCGAATAAAGTGGTTGAGAAAAAGAAAAATTAGTCACTTGAAGAAATAGGACTCAAAATTAAAGACTAAGATAAAGAACAAAATGAAAAGAGCTTTCTTTTGAGAAAAAAAGAGTTACTTATTATTACCTTTAAATTATTTAAGCTTAGCATCCCAAACTTTCAAAATATGCAGGAAAAATTAAAGCACTAGATTATCAGGGTTTTTTTGTTCTCCATAGCTCTATGCTAATCATTGTGCTGAGTGTGAACTGACTTTTTCCTCCTGTTATGAGCAACCAAAGTCTTTGTTCTGAGAATGATCACATAATTACACAGAAGATTAAAGAATTCCCATGAATAATTTGTGCTCATTTCTCCCTGTTAAACCCATTTAACCCAGTTGAGCGTGCCTTGCTGACTTGCTTCAGAGACTCACATTTTCATTAGAAAAGTAGAATACCCACCCTCCCCTGCAGCTGATAACTTTTTCTGGCTTATCTTGTTGCCTAAACATTTCTCTGAACTTGACCAGCTCTTCTCCAAAGCATAATCATTTGGCATTGTTCATAAATAAATTATAAAAGTGAAAAATAACTCCTTTTATGGAAAAATGGTAAAAAGGAAAGAGAAACATATAAAAATTCATTGAACTATCTAAATGGAAAATTCCTTCTAGTAGTTGGAATCAATGTTGGGCGGCATATTTTAGCTTGTGGTCCATGGAGGGCCAGAGGACTGAAAGAAATTCATTGTCACATCACAATCTACTCTAGTTTACCTCCTACACCCAATTTTCACCACCTGAACACTCAAGTCAAGCTTTATGTTCGTGTATCTAGGCTGAACACTATATTGCTTTTTGGCTATATTATGATGAGGGCAAAAAATGTGGTTTTATAATAAAACAGTAAATATGCTGTAAATTCCTGATGTGTTTATGTTCTGATCTATTCCCCTATCCCCCTTTAAGATGCACCTTGAGTATTGCAATAATAGTAAAATGCAAACCCACCAAGACTAATATGCCCTACAGTTTATCATATCTTAGTTGTCACGTAATAAATATACTGTAGAAAAGTGCACCTTTTCTTTTTAAGCTTTTTTTTTAGCATGAAATATGTCCCTAAGAATGATTATAGCTGCAGATGGCAAATTAAAGTCCAGATATTAATATTAACTTACCTGACATTTGTGATGATCTGTGAATGGCTGCTGCAGGAACATGAACATTATGGCCACCCTTCTGGCCAGCAGCATACCTGCTTTCAAATAAAAAAGGGGCTACAGCTGATGAAGAGGTAACATTCTCGGAACAGTTTGGAATGATGTTACTATGTGTGTTTTTAGTATTGTGTTTCCTTCCTTTGCTGCACTTTGTACTTCATCCTCACACAGTGGAGAACAATTTCCTGTTCACAAGCCTTAGCAACTGACTTGGAGAATTAATGACTGTCTTTAAGTACTCAGCAGAGGAGGAATTCTGTTCCATGTCAGGTGCTTGAGTTCTCACATGCTATAATCTACATGGAGCAACACAGCCCACAGTAGATTTTTCTGCTTAGGTGCTTGGGAACTTCCATTTTTGTTCTCATATGAATTCTTCCCACCCCTTCTCCCTCTCTTCCCACACAGAAAATGAAAATGAAAAACAGAAGATGTCAGTTTTTGACAGATGCGTTACTGCAAGTTATACGTATTTATTAAACTCTTTCTGCCTAATTTATTCAAACAGGGAGAGGTCTGGAAAATGATTGTGTGTTCAAAAGCATTTGTATGCACACTTGTAAGGAACATTATCCAGTGAAAATCTTCCTATTGCATACATACATTAATGAAATTTGGAGTTAATTAAAACAGTATGAATGAGATTCATATTATTAAATATGGACATCTCCATTGCAGACATAATGTCTAGACTGTCTTTACAGGCAACAGAAAGAATTAGGAACTGCTAGAATTCAATATACTGCATCCTAGGGTAGGCATCTACCTGAGGACAAGATTAATTTAACCCCTGCCAACTTGATGGCTGCAAAAAAGTGGACATTTTTTGTAGCTCCAGTGTTTATATATGGCAGTATGTCTGATTAAGATGCAGTGGCTCAGATCAAAGCTCTAAGTAATCCAAGAGCCTATCTCTGGCTCTATGAGATACAGAAACAGGTAATGAAAAAGTCAAAACTGTGCCTGAGGCCTCAGCCACAGCTGAGCAAATAACGAAGGAACTGTAGGGGGGAGCTGAGGACACCTTTGTCTTCAGGGTGGTCTCAGCAGACATCTGCATGGCACAAGTTGGAGAGGGAACTTAATGAGGACAATGATGTCAAGGAGAATCCATGGAATCACAGGACTACAAGTACATTCAGGTCAAAAAGGACTTCTGGATGCCATCTAACCCATCTCCTAGATAAAAACCATAATAACATCAAAACTGGATCGTGTGGTTGATCAGTTTTATCGCCTTCATATTCATCAGGCTGCTGCTGGTGAAACAGGGCAAGGATGAGAGAAAGTCACCATCCACACACATCTGGACTACATCAATGGGCATATCCATTGTAATGAGCAGCAGATGCAGGAAAACATGGAGGCATGGGGCAACAGTGCCCAACACAGGTACAGCTGCAGCAGTGCAGCAACCAAGCCCAAGGGGAGCTCTGAACAAGGCTTGAGCCCTTCAGTATTGGCATGGAGAAAGGTACACATGTTGTACTTCAGATTTTGCAAACAGAAGATAAAATCCTGCTCCCCTTCAACATCTCATCCAAAACTGCAAAGTAGCAGCCAGTGGCAGATGTAAAGGCAAGTATTGGAAGAAGCTTCAAATACAGTGACCCTTTCTAAGACAAGATCTGGCCATCTGTGTGTGAAACGTGATTGTTGATATGTACCATAAATATATCTTGGATTGAAACGAAGATTAGCCGGATCTGAGACTTGGTCGCTTTTTTTCCTTATGATTGTGAGACCTCAGGCAAAACAACTGAGAAGGCCATACTGAGAACACTGGAAATGGTATTAAGTTTTGTTAAAAATTTGTGTTGTAATTTATTTCTGCTGTTGCCTTGGATCATTAATGTATAAACATGTTGAAATTAGAATAAGTATAATATTCATTGTCTGTATAGAGTATCCATCTTCTAATTTATTCCCAGAAAACAGGTCTCTTGGAAACAAATAATTTTTATTACTTGAAATTTATGACAATAGCAGCATAAGCTTGCAGAGTGTATTTAGTCAGGGGATACCATCAACTGGAAGAAGTAAGAAATCTATGTAGAAAATTTTAACAGTATTTTTTCCTATACATTTATTTTATATTTGTTCTTTGAATTTTGAAATTGAAATTGTGGAAAGAATGACTGAAAATATGAATTGTATGAATTTGGTTCAAAGTATTGAAAAGTTTCAGAAAAGTAAATAAAAACTAAGATTTTTGTCTTAAACATTTCAGGCTGAGGCTGTTAGTCAGCTGTGATGATAACCGTATATTGAATATAATTAAATTTGTAATTCTTCATGAAATAAAAGAGTAAAAAATTATTGAAGTTCAGGAAGATTAGAAGTGTGAATTTCAGCACTTTCTTTATAAACATTCTGCCAATTATAAAAACAGAAAAATATTTTGGTGAAAGACCTACCTTGTTTCAGAGATAATCCAGAAGAGTCACAGTTCTCTCAGGAGATAATTACTTATGAGAAATGTGATGTTCTTTGAGTTCTTTTACAATAATTCTTTGTAATCATAGACTTTTATTTGGGACATTAAAATATGAATACCATAAATAGTAAAATAAATATGCTTTGTTTCTTAAGGGAGAACGTGACAAAATTTTACCATTGTTAATCTTATAATTTTATTATTGTAATTTTTTACAGATATAAATAGCGTGACACAATGAATGGAGATTGAAGAACTATAGCATAACCAGCATTTTAGTGTTTAATGAAATTCTGCAAGCAGTGCTGGTCTATTGCAGAATAAATGCGAATTTGAGTACATGGGCTTGACCATGTAGGAATGTTCAATGCCTGTTTATAATGCGGAGATCAATATTCTCACACAGATTTATCAAAATATCAGCATTCAGGAGCTGGAGGCACTTGGCACTTCCCTGGATCAAATGTATTCTCTGTGTCTCAACCTAACAGGTACAAGTATAATAAGAAAATTCTGTGTTTCAGTCATGCTAATCCTGTTTCAGAAAGAAAACAGCATGTGTGATCCTCTTGTCACAGTTCCTTATTTAAAGCTTTAATAAATAGCATTTGGTAACTTTCAACTAAATGGCATTAGGGCAGGTGTGTGTATGACTGCAGCAGAGAGGCACTTATAGAGCATCTTGCTGGGAAGGTGTGGGGAGAACGATGTGCAAACATCATGCCTTGTTACTTCTGCTACCTATGAAACAACATGCCAGGCAGACAAAAAACAACAAAAAAAAACCTAAGTCAAAAAGAGTTCTGTGGTCCCAGGTAGAAAGACATACAGGTATATAGAAAGATATATAGATACATAAAAAGATACAGGTTACGGTTACGCTATGAAGAAGAAGTGAAAGAAAAACAAAATACCACCAAACCCAAAACAAAACCAAGAAGCCCTGTGCATGATTGAATGAAACCAGGCATCAATACGCTTTTCTGACTGGAGCATGAAAAGTCTAACAAATGTCAAGCAATTCAACTTTCCCTGTATGAAGGTATTACCAGAGATACCATCTACAGTCCAGATGTCTGTTTTTATGCAGTTTGTAGGAGTTTAGCAACTTTAAAACTTGCCAATGGTTTTTAAATTAAGCAGGCTGTAGAAATACAGTAAGGGAGAAAACACAAGCACAGCAGGAACACTTAAGCCTTCAAGCTAAAAATGACAATCATGTAATGCAAGTGGGTATTATGGAAGATGACATTTTGTCAGGTTATTTAAAGTGTAAACACTGTTACAAGCTATGCCTGGTACCACAGAGGATGACAATCAAAATCACGAGGCACTCCAGAATTCCTCCCCGATATCTTTCTCATGGAGGCATGGGTTGACATAAGTTTCAGCTGTGTGGGAGGCCAACCTATTCAGCAGAAATATGGTTTCCTGAACAAGCCAGTTTTCACCCTCTGTCAACCACTGAGCTAAATTTGTCAGTAGCACTGTTGTCAGCACTACAGAACTGTACATCTGACCAGAGGGAAAGTTGGTCCGATATAACTGTCAAGGTTAATAATACAAATATTAAAAAAAAATAAGTGTATATGTTGGTGTGTCACATAGATGAATCACATGGTGAGCTGATAGTCAAATCCGTGATTCATGACCACTCTTGATTTAGTTCGATATATTTATAATTGTACAAAGAATTTTCTTTTGCTTCTGCCTCTTTGAACACTAAAAGAATCAGTTAAAATCCCTTTCTAATGCAAAATTACAGAAATATTTAAGTAATAATTCCTCAGATAAGGGACATAAAATTATGATTCCCAAACCTTAAGAATCTGGATTTGATTAAACATTTTATTAACATGCTGGAATTTGAATTGTACAAATGTAAAATGAATTAATAGTTATAATTATAAATCTCTTTCTGCAACAACAAAAATGACAGAAGATTATATAATTATGGTTTACGTATGTATGGGTTCCATTTTTAATACAAATTTACTTTCTGAACATAATTGTTTTGATAAAAGAATTATTCTGTGACAAGCTATTAATTCATATTGCAAATTCTACAGTATCATAACACACTTTAAGATTTTATAACAAATCTTCAGGCAAAGAGTTACAATCAATAGTGATCCTGTTTATGTTCATATTTTCAAGGAACTACATAATTTCTCCATGTCTTCTGCTGCTACAGCATAGAGAGGATTTGGAAAAGAAGTAGCATTCACATCTTCATTAAATGGATACTAAAAGTAAAAAGATAGAATGTTATTTAAAAACCAAGCCATTCAACAAATTTTTAAAAATGCACATACAAATGGCCATAGATTCATTATCCATTAACATATTAAATTATCTAGTAACATATTAAAGAAAACTGTAAAATCTCTAAACATTTTTAGGCCAGACTTTAAGCTAATAAAAGTTAGCAAAGCTCCACCAAAATAATTTCCTGCCACATACACCTGATCAAGTCATTTAACCTACTGCATCTGTTTCTGCCTTTTTTTCCCATGTATCCAGAGCTTTTGTGCTAATATACGTTTAGTATTATTTTGGGGCAATCTGTGTACAATAGTTCAATTGCACTGTGTTGCTGATTTTGGTACATGGTATTGTCATTTCCTTTTAATTCAAGGACATGGTTCTAATTCCCTTGAACTAGGAATGTATGAGAAAAAAAGGTAATATGGACCCTTCAGGTAAGGATTTCAGTAGTTTTAAACATTTTCTTCAGCATCTGCCCAGACTGAAACATATTGAATTAGTGTATGGTGTAACAAGTATCCCTGATGAACAGCATTAATAAAATTTTTATTATGGGGTCCTTGACAACCAATTCAGTCTTGGTCATCTTTCTCAGATTTCCAGAGGTACTAAAATTATAAGTAGCAACACACCATTGGCTTTAAGTGACATTTTTTCCTTTCCTCTGCAAATGAATTTCCTTTGCTCGCCCAACACATACCCTGGAAATGTGTTATTACATACCTCATGCCATGGAGAAACACTGATTTGAACAGCAGGTGAGGTGGCATACCCAGGAGACTATAAAAAGAAAAAAAACTGCTTCAGAATATTTTTAGTGATCTGCAAATAATATATTCTGCCATGTGGCTGCCTGACTAACACACCCTATGGATCCAGAATTATGAGGCACTATTATGAGCAAGAGTGTAGCTATGCTAAACCCACATGGTTTTTGTGTTCAGAAAGGTCCAGGAGAATTGTTCTTTATGAAACTCAGAGACTCCCAAAAGTGCATAACTGGTGAGTATTCAGCTGGAGATAAGAGCTTTTGCTCACATTTTGTCATGTTTTTGATTGATGATACATAATTCAGATTTAAGTCTCATCAGACTCAGAGAAAACTCATAATTTCTGTATTCTTTTAAAAAGTGGAATTAGTGTAAACATGTATTCTCCCAGTCTTAGAGAAAATAGAGGAAATTCTGGTACATGGCTGGACTTCAATCACAATGCCTGGGGCTGTCTTCCATGAAAATGTCTCTCCTGACTCTGTGCTTCTGTTTTTCAACTTGCTATTAAATGAAGCCTGTCAGGAATCTATTCTAACTAAAATAAAAATGTCCTGATAAATTGGACATGATTGTGATGGGAATGTTTCCAACTTGGAACTCTCACAAACTCCAACCTATAAGTGAATTCATTTGATCTAATGTCTCTAAAATCAGGTGTAAGGACCCTTTTATAGAAAGTAAATGGCATGTCACAGTTAATCCTATTCAAAGCTGCAGTGGAATCTTATATTATTGACTGTGCAAAGGACATGGAAGTTTTATTTTCTATTTCGAAACAAGCTTAGCTTTCCACTGCTAATAAGGGTAGTATCAAAATGAGGGCAGGAAGGATATTTTACATATTTCTTTTCTTTCTTTTTTTTTTTTTTACACCAAGGTGCTTTGTCTATATTATTTTTAATTATAAACAAAATATCAGAGATATCTTTATTTTGAGTCAATCATATATTTCTTGTTATATGTAAGACATGAATTTTTGATATAATTGTTATTTGATAATTAAATCTTGCCATGAGGCCTTTTTCTGCAATATGTTAACTTTTAGATATATATTTTATTCAAAAATTTCTTGTTACTCTAGCAGTCTCTTAATTCTGATTAGCAAATGGTGCTAGGGAAAAGTGTGACCAATCATTTGTGTAGTGTCAAAGTGTATTTTACAGTGACGGGAATTGTGATGTACATTTAAGGTACTGGGAAGGATTATAAACTTTTATTAAAGTTAAGTGAGTGTGCAGAGGAAACTTGGATGCCAAATCATGCCATTTGTGTTTTTATTGTTGCTCTGTTTCTGTTGTTGGGTGTTCGCTTTGTTGGATAGTTTTTCTTGGGTTTTTGTTTGGGTTTTTCCCAGATACAAGAGGTGACAAGTCCCAATGAGCTTCTTCTTCTCTATGTGTGGGTAAATATTTAATCCAAAACTCCTTTTCAAATCATGAGCCCATAGTCATACCAGTTATAAACATTGAAAGGTTGTCAAAACTGAGCTGATTTCAAATATTCCTATGTTTCGAAAATGCACTGGAACTGATCTGAGTAGTGAGTAAATTTTTAATTCTCATTTATTTTATTAAATAGCATTCACTGAGGAATTACACTGTTTTAACAGAAAACTATTTGAGACTACAACCTCACATTTTTCTGAACATATAGAAGCAGCTCTTGCTACTTACCTTTACTTTTCCAGATGAACTATGGTCTTTGTACAATGGATTGGCAAATGAAGAAATAGCAGTTTCCTGCACTTTCCTTGAGAAGTCAAACAAAAAAAAAAAAAAAAGGAAAACAAATCCATCATATCACACAGGTTGTCAAAAAACGAAACAGTTTAACGTTGGAAAGACTTGAGTCCAAAAAAGTAGGTGGTTAACTGTATTTACAACTGAGCTCTACTGAAGTTAATGAAATTAAACCAATGCTCTGTATAAATAATGTCTAGGTTAAAATAATGTTTCTTCATTTGTTGCTCCTAAAAATAGAACTAGTATTTACAAAATGCAGGTGTAGTGTTATACATTAAATATGATATTACCTTAAAAGTTGCATTGCTATAATTTGTTTGCATGGGATGAGATCGTGTTCTTACTGTGTTTTGCAATCACAATGACAATTCAGTGATTAACATGGTTTTAGGCTCCAGGTTCAAGAACATATTAGTTATTTAATTATTATAAGTACTGTATAAGACATATTAGGTTATTTATATGCCCACTAAGTGTATATTTACATCCCAGTCACAGAATCACAGAATCACAGAATCACAGAATCACAGAATCACAGAATCACAGAATGAACTAGGTTGGAAAAGACCTTTAAGATCATCAAGTCCAATGTATGACTCAACACCACAGTGGTCCTAAATAAAGTCCAGAATATGTGTACAAAATTTATTTTTTACTCTAAAATGAAAGCATGGCTCACAAAATCTGGGGCCGGAAGCAAACTCAGATGAGAAGTTTTGAAGAAGTTTGGCTCTGCTTCTAAATTGGTGCCCAAAGGGCCAGATTTGCATGCCTCCATTTTGGTGTCTCATTTAGACATCGCAAGCCAACTGTATGGACTAAAAGCACTATACGAAATTAAGCAAATCAGTTTTGCTCACAGTCAGTGGAGACACTTCCAAAGGGCATTCAAAGTCACACAACTGTCAGAGGGAGCCACCCTCACTGTGCCAATAGCAAATGGGAAGGATGGGGACAGCTCTGATTATCTTTCAGCACCCACTCCCCCATTAAACCTACGGAATTTGTGCAAGACCTATATACAGCTTATCTGGGCAAGAATATGTTGAGTGCTTAGGTCTGTCCTGAGGGCAGGAGAGTGTTGAACACAGACCTCCAGCTTCCTCTGCAAGGAGGAAAACTAACCAGAAGGACACTGTGCGAAACTGTGGGCGCCAAAAGAGCGCTGGCTGGGTTCTCCAATAGCGTGTTTGTGGTTGATGTACTTAGTGCTGAAATTGGTCCTGTCTGTGTGTGTGAGGTTTTCTCAAACATTAAAATTGAGTCTGGCAGATTTCAGGTTTCCCCTGCTCTAGATCTGAATCATGAAAAGCATATGTATTGGTCAACTAATCTTAGGGATAATGGGAATTCTATGTCCCAAAATATAGGCACTGCTTGAATTTATACACCCAAAACTTAGGTGGAAAAAGAGCTTTCTTAAGTTTTCTCCTGTTCTTAGGAACATTTTTGCCAGAGCAGGGCTTTGAAAGTACATACTACCTTATGTAATTTATGTTACACAAACGTATGACATATATAAACACATACATGCATACCTGTGAGGGTGTTTATACAAACATATATATGGTTATCCCCTGTTTGTGAATGCAGCAAGCAATTATTTCTAAGGGATATCAACAGTTATCCTTAAAATTTGTGAAATATTTTCAAATTACTTAAAAGACCTTAAAGAATATGCAAGTGAAAGTTTAATCACGTTTACACAAGTGCCATAACATATAATTTGGATGAGATGGTAACTGAAGTTAAAAAAAAGGGAAAAAAAACTTAATAAAGTAGAAAATACCCAAATACATGGGTAAATTAGTTTAGAGAGAACTGGGTTTTGTAACATAACTGGAAATACCACAATAGGAAAGGAGAAGATAAATCATCTTGGATTGAGGTAACATAGGGCACAGTTTTGCTAAGCTCATCTGCACTCTTTAGTAGCGAAAACTGCTGTCTTGTCAGAGGTTTTTCCAGTACAATTTCACAAAGACAGGAAGAAGTTGTAGGCTCCACAAAATACCCACCAGTGTATAAATGGACTGCTGAGTAACATCATTCTTGTTAATGGAAAATTAAAGTATCTAGATTTGATTTTTTTTTTTTAATTATAATACAAGAGCTCATAATTTTGTACTTTTCAAAGTACCTTTCAAAGAAAAACCAAATCTTTTATGCAGGACAGAGATTTTTAGGAAACACAGTACTGGAGGAATGCTTATCATCTAGTCCATAATAGCGGTGACAAAATCCTAGTGGACCAAAGATTTGATTGCAATTAAGCTACTAATTAAAATAATCCCTTAAAAGAATTTTTATAGATGTGCTAAAGCTTCAGTTCTAAACAGACACTAAAACTCAAGATCCTAACTTCCAAAGCATATTTAAAATCTTTGCAACTAAATTTAGGTTTGCTGAAGTAGGCTATATTTTGCACATTGCATGGAAGAAATAGGAGGCATGATGCAAGGAGAGAAGACTTTCCAAAAGCTTCTTCTAAAATAAAGTACAAGTCACTTGGACATTTCATTCGACTGTTAATATGCTGTCTGAGCTTCCTAAGTCTGTACTTTGTACCTTTTGAGTCACTTCAGGGATTTTTTTTAAAAAATCAGTCCTTTTCATCTTTCATCTTAGTGATCTTGAAGGCTACAGACTACAGAGATTGGCTGTTTCAGCATGTTACCTCCTGTTTCTGTGTAGTCATTCCTGTGTGTGATGGTCATGAGATGTACATTTCAGAAAAATTGAAGATATCTGACTATAGGACTCATCCTTCAGAACAAAAATATTCTACAGATGAATTAATGGATTTGGACAGCATTAGACTAATACAACAATTCCCAAACAACAGTTACGGCTGATGCTTCCAAATTTTGGTTTACTTTTTCCCATAAAACTGCACATTTTTCTCCCATTATACATGAACTGTATCTGTCTCTGTTCCAGTTCACGAGCTGAAAACGATTCAATAAATGTCATTATACTGTCATTCTGTTTATCACTTTGGGATATAGGAACAGAGGCATAGCCAGCAATGACCTCTGGCAGCCCTTCAGATCCATTTGGAGAGCTTCCCTTGGAATACACCACCCGTTCCTCCACACCAGCCCTCCAGAAGGGTATGGTCTAATTGCAGAAAGTCTGGCAACAGAAACTGGGAATCATCATAATTATAAGTAAACCTTAACTATGGAGAAAGGCAAAAAGCACTGAGCTTGTTTAGCCTGAAGAAAGCAGCCTGCAAGGAGGCATGACAACTGCCTTCAAGAACAGAGAAAGTTTTCTGCGAGGTGGAAGGGAATGATCTGTTTTGTCCATGGTGAATAGGAATGAACTTAAATTATAAATAGACATATCAACAGTTAGAAAATAACTTTCTAGCAGTAAGCTTCTTTCGACCCAAGGCACCAAGATAGCCTGAGGATGCCGTCAAATTCATTTTGCTAGAGGTCTTTAAATGCAAACTCAGGAGTGATACAATTGAGTCTGTGATGTGGCAGGATGAAAAATGGCCTCTGTGGGTCCTTTTTTCCCTGATTTTCTATAATTTTAAAGTATTTTCTCAGAACACCTCAGTTTTTCACTCTGCTGCCTGAATGGCAAGATACATTGATGCTATGCTTTGGAAAATTTAATGCACTGTGTTCATTAAGGTTGACAGGACTGATAATAGCTGTGGTACATTGGCCTTGCAGCTGATAGCACAGATCAAGAACAGGAAAGAAACAAACTGAAAGGATCCAGGGATGTTGACTGCTTTGGAGGCAATAGCAAAAAGGCATAGCTTGTATAGGCAGAAAGTCACTTACTTTTCATATTCTCATATTTTAAATTACAATGAAGCATTAGAAGGCAGCTGCAACAAAATGGAAGCTAAAATGAAGCTTCGCTTCTGTTTGGTCAATAAGGACAGATGTCACTGATGGAGTGCAGAAACTGGCAGCCTTCCCTTCTGGATTAGGAAACATCATCTCTACAGTGCAAACAGCAATGAGAGAAACTCATAAACTTCCCTGATTTGGGGTTTCTGTACAAAAGTTTCACATGCCCCCAGCTGGGGATTGGGAAGTGTCTTGCATATCTGAACGCCGTCGTGGTAATGAAGTGCTACTGCCAAGCCATGGAAGGCTGCTTTTGTCCATTAGGAAGTAAACTCACATGATGACTTCCAGTAACTCTCACTCAGTAACAGGAGTGTTTAAAGCCTACAGATCAGAAATTAAATTCTGCAAAGGAGAAGGAGGAGAAGGAGAAGTGGGAAAAATTAGTTCTATTGTACTCTTAAACATCTCCAGCTCTTGTGCACATTCTGTACTATTTACACTGTGACTTAGATGGACCTGCACAGCATTTTAAGATGTCATGAGAGCTAACACCTACAACTTGTAACGTGCCTCTGGAGAACCATTGCCAATGCCTGCATGGGTGGGTCTATACCAGTAAAATAAGGAGACACTAATATAAATTGCATAAAAGTAGCTAGCAAAATAATTAATCAAAAGGTAGTAAATATGGCCTCAATTGTGTGAAAGCTTCCCTAGAGGGTCTAGTGCCTAATGACTTTAAGAAAACAACATGGCTCAGGAGGGCTAAAAGCAGACACAAGTGAAAACTGCAGGAAAGTATCTTTTATGTGCCAGTAAATTCCTCTCATGCATCAAATCCCTTTAAAAAATCAGGAATAAAATCTCACGCCTCTGTGTGGTGCTGTCACATTATACATTTTACAGACTTATGCAAACACAAGTCACTTCTTATTATAAAGCCTTATCCTAAATATCCAAACTTCAGTACGATAAAATTTACTGCATTTTGACTAGTCACTTCTGATTACTGATTAAGCAGTTCAGGAATAACTTGTCTAATTTGCTACTATGTTTCCAGCTGTGATTTTTGTATACCAAATCATGGTAGGCACTAGGTAGTTGAAGAGGAAGAGGCAAACTGCCTGGATGAGGTTATCTTCTCCAAGTTAAAGTTTCAGATTTCATTGTTTTCATAATTTCACAATTTCAAACAAATTGCCATTTATTAGCCAGATTATTTCTTAGCAAGATGCCTATAAAATGCATTTTAATTTACGCGCTAAGTCAACTGTGATTAAAAACAATGAAAATAAAAATTTTTATTCTGTAGTGGGGGCAAAATTATTTGACAATCTCAGTTTCTAATAGACAAAATTTGTAATCACAAAAATTTCCATCATCATAACTTACCTTTTTGGCAGCTCCAGTGAAAACAATCAAGACCAGAATAAGCTTTGTTTAGTAAGCTTGTCTAACCCTCTCTTTAACAGCTCTGATTCTCTGCATGTCAGGGCTGTGGTATATTATTAAAGCCATAGTAAGAAGGTCCTCATTCGTCCCTGTTTTAATACATACTTAACTGGAAATTCAAGTGCATAGCATCATATTGCAACATGGTACAAAAAAGACTGCTTTTTTTAGCATATAGAAGAAAAGAAAAAAATATTCCTTAAATACAGATATATGGGTAAAAGAGAGGTGAATGGCAGTGCAGTAACCTTTAAGCAGACATCTATGAAAGAAAAAGGTAGAAAGGAGTGTTGAGAGCACAGAAGTAGTGTAAGAAACAATAGGTTTTTAAATGAAAACACCATCAAACATGTTCTGAGAAATTAAACTTTTTTTTTTCAGAGATAATTATTGAAATTAGAAAAAAAAAAATCCAGCAGCTCTTACAATACAAGTAATCTTGCCCTTCTGAAGTGCTTTTCCATATGTGTGCCTTAGCAGGTTTTATTAATGTGAGTGAATTAAATCTTAAAGCCCCATGAAATCAGATAAGGAAATGTTATTCCTTCTTTAAAGAAGAGGAAGGAGATGTAAGGAAAGCAGGTGAAACTATGCACTCAGTTAACAGAAGCACAACCAATAAAGGTTCCTGCTTCAACATTTTGCTTCTGTGTTCATAGACAGCTCTACCTGTCAGGGGAGCACGCAGTGATAGCAGACGTCAGCAGCAATAATGTCAGGACAGGAGTCTGCACAGTTTAGTAGATAGCTTGGGAGATAACAACATCCCCAAAGAGAGAAAGGTCTATAGCAGAGAACAAGTTTAAAGGAAAAGAGACAGCTTTGAAGATGAATTCTGGAGAAGAAAATGAAAGGTGAGGAAAATCCAGCAACACAAAAGTGGACAAGGCAATGCATAGCAGGAATTGCTGAAAGGGAGGAAGGGACAGTGCTGGGTACTTGCTGACAGAGAAGGATCTAGCAGAATAAGTTAAGAGATGGGCAAAGAAGCAATGCAGAAGTTAGAGGAAAATAAGCAGAAAAAAAATCTTAAATTAGGGAGGAGAGAAAAAGAGATTGTCAGAGGGATGACAAGGAAGGGTTTGTAAATATATCTGTGAAATTGCAAATTGTCAGCTGAAGGTATATCCTAAAAACTCTGAACTCTGAATTTTATAATTTAAGAATACTTATACAGTGCTACAATCAAAACATTCTAGGCAGTCAAGACATTGTTCATTGTTTCTGGGGTCCACTAGGGTCAGCTTTTGTTGCAAAGCTATGCTTTCTGCTTCGTGTTGCATATGAAGACAGACTGTGGGGAGATTGAAAAGTTGAAACCAATGAGACTGGGCAGTTGGCCATTCTCTGTGCCACATTTGTGTCTGCTATACACAAAATAAAAGTTTCACTTACGTGTCTGGCACTTTCTTCTTCAAAAGAAAATACAAGGCAGCAGCTGTAATTTTAATCAGTAAGAAACCAATACCAAATCCAATCCAAATATCTGCAAAATCAAAGAAATCAAAGACAGAAATAAGTAAAAGGAAAGACTCAAATAATGAATTGAAAGATATTTCTTTCTTTTTACAGAACTACCATTTTGTAGGAGACTTGGAGGCTGAAGAGGCTTCGCACTTATGTGGCAACGGTTTCCTTTCCATCCTTCTCCACATCTGTGAATAAAACAAGAAGTTTTGAAAAGGGAGAAGAAAGGTTCTTAAACAGTGACAAGCACAGAGGAAATGCAAATGTTTTGAAAATTTTGCCGTTGACTGAAGGTTATCTAGGAATCACAAAGAGCACTATCAAGGTTAATATAATGGAATGTAAGTGAGAAATCACAAAACAAACTTAGAAGAGAAAAAACTAAAATAAAACTAAGATCAAAGATTAGGATTGGCTTCGTTGTCCACATTGCCATCATATTGTTCTCTCACAACAAAATAAATTTGACTAATTTCCCTGTATCTACCATGTGAGTGTTAAATACATTTCTGAGTTGAGGAACCGGGACCCTAATGTAGAGAAAGACACACAATTAGAAATCAGAAAGATGTTTTTCTCTCATCATCTAATTTGCCTCTCTTGTTTTTCTATTTTTTTGTAAAAATGATACCTCTTCAGAAAATACCTCTTCAAAACCAAAGCTACACCTGACTGCAGCCATGTATAATTATCCCAAAGTTGCTGTTTGGCAAAATCCAGGCTTGATTTGAAGAGACCAAAATACAAAATGTCTGAAACAAGCTTTGGTGTTTCGATTTACACTTGTGGCTTGATGGTTCATCAAATTCACCAAAATGGTCTATACCATCTTTAATTTGCACAGATTAAGGTTTTGTCTACTCGCTTTTATTGTGGCCTTATCTTTTCATCAGAGTGAAGGGACCCTGGACACCAAGGGGAGGGTCAGCTGCCTTTGCTGTGACACATGCGGTTTGGGGAATCCCAAAATGGCTGCAGTGTTTTTAGGGGGATGGCCACATACTGACATCTGATTTTCAGGCACCCCACATGGTGATTGAACCCCTTCCTCAGTGTCATGATAGAACTTCTACCAACTTTCCAATTATGTTATATTATGTTATGTTATTATTATATTGGTGATTTATGAGTGTCATAAATTTTAACATTTTTTAAAAAGGTAGTATCAGAAAGAAGTGATGGCAGTAGTTCAGTTTCAATCCTACAAATGTCAAATCCGTGGAAAATTAGTTTGACTAATGATTTCTCTCTTTATAGTTTAACAAACTATTAATGTGGGCTGGATTGTATATTGAGATACACACTTTGTGTGTGCAGCACAACTATTTTTTTCCATAGCTACCAATTTTTATAACATAAGTTTAAAATTGTGGTTTGCTCTCCTTAAATATGTAGTATGAAACCTCACATATGCACAATGAAATCTTTATATTAAGGTTATTTAATTTCGACATGTGAGAGAGGACTTCACACTATTTGCCATAGTTTAACACCTGGTATTGCCTACGTGCCTTACCTGAACAGTTGCATACTGAGTTAACTTGGCATTTCAGAGACACAAGAGTATTTCATTTTCCCAGAAAATGACTTAAGAGTGGTGCATGCAGGAAGAGGAAGGGTGGGGTGATAGGAGCAGCAAGAATCTCTAGCTGCAATGACACTTAGAATCTTTAATGGATCAGGGCATGTCAGAAACCAGATCTATATCCCAGTTCCAGACATGACAGGAAGATGACTTCACTAAAGACCGAAAGAGACTGATGCAGGATTTGTTGCAACTCAGTGTCTGATTGAAAAATTGGGGACAGAGGCCAAAAGTGAAGTACCAGCCCTGCTCAAACACAGTGAGCAGAGAGAGATTTTGTTTAATCCATTTACCCCACCAGAAGAGTTTTCTGTGTCTAAAGGGTTACCTTGTTCAAGAGTGGTAATTGATATACTCATGAATCCTAGCTTTAGAAGTGGGAGCCAGTATCATATTCTGACATGCTGATTTTAAAGAAAAAATGGCATAATGTCAGCTGACAGCTATGGCTGAGCTGGAGACCCATTGTATTCAGTGACTAAAAATACCTGGTCTCTTCAATCCTCCTTCTTCTTCAGCATATTACAAAAAATCATTTAATACATAAGCTGCTCTTTTATGCAGACTGATGATCTTATAAAAATGTCAAATTGCAGCTGAGCTTCTACCAAGCTCTGTAGATCCATGTAGAAACATTGCAATCAGATGGCAATCACCCATGTAAAGAATTTTCTGATTGCTCTCAATTGTATAATTTCCTTTCTCCCTGTTTACCAGATTTTCTGTTGAACTACATATGCTTTTAACCAAAATTGGCCTCTTTCTTGTCACTGCAGAACTTACTTAACCGTAAAAGAAAGAGTAAGAAAACAGATTTGCAGCTGTGCACAAGCAATACTCAGAGTGGCAGTGAGAGGTGCCATTTGCTGGTTTGGAGGCACCAGGGCATAGCTCACCTCAGAGCTGCAAAGAGGTAATTCTCGTAAAGCAGGTGTGTGTGCTGGTAGGAGTATAGGAAAGTTCTACTACAGAGAAACATTTCTTCATATGCTATGTTTCCATTTATTGATGGAATATTTCCACATATTCATGCTATGTTTGAGTTTTGGGTTAAAAAAGCATATTTTAGTTTATCTTCCAATGCACATATCCAGTTTTTATAATCAATTGTATACTCCCTTGGGTTGGCCATTCACTCCTCTTCAAATCTCTGAGTGTTATGTGACACATACCTCTCAGGAATCTGATGTCAGACTATCGATGTGTAATTTTGGCCAGTGAAATGATTTTTGACTGTATCCATCTAGGTTGATACCATGAGTGTCACTGCCATTGCTCAGAAAAAGGAAATGGGTAAAAATGGATTAGAGTAGAGCAAATCCAAATTCTCTGTAACTTGGACAAATTCAAACCCAAATAGATAGGAAAAATATTGTAAAGCATGAAGCATGGGGACTATTTTATAGGGAGAGGGGGGAGGCAAAGTGAAAAAAAAAAAGATGAAGATATTAAAGACAACATAGTGAATCTTTAAAAAGCAGGATGGAAAAGGAGTGCTAAAGAACAAAAAAATTGAAGAGTAAGTATATCAGTTGGTTAAGTGCTCCCACATGTATCTGCACACAATAATTTATTTGTTATTTTTTAACTTTGACAGGGGATTTTAGCAATCATCCCTGCCACTGAGGTAAAATATAAGGCAGAAAAATCTGGATTACGATTTGGAGATTCATTCAACTTTTTATAAGGTTTGGTTGTTTATTAATAACAAAATTCCATCTTCTTAAGTAAAAAAAAGGACTAGAGAAAGTAAGAGTTACAGCTGGTTGAGAAGCCTGAAACTTTCAGTGAGGTTCCAAGAAAAACATGGGAAAATTATTCATTAATATCCTTGGCTCTCAGCTGATAGAAACACCGCCTCTGGCTTTTAATGAAACCAAACATTTATGTGTCCGGAATAGAGGGAAACTCATCTTAAATATTCAAAACAATCTTGTTTTATAGATGTCTTGTAAGATTTTGCTCCTTTTACATCTATTATCCGTAGAAACTCTAGCTGAATACACTGATAGATGTGGTGGAGAAATCACTCTCTAATTGAGAGCAGAGAGTAGAATGAGATTTCTGGCACCACTATCTGTCAATAACTTAGATTAGAGAAGAAGAGATCAGTTCTAGATCATGAAAGTCAATAAAATATAAATAATTTTTATCACATAAATTTTATAATATAACTTTTACTGTAGTTATTTCACTCTGCTAGGCAGCTGAGGGAGACTTTCAAAACAAACAAATATTTTAGGCATGGTCTTCTATAGGATAGTTGGAGGTTTTCATAAGAAATCCAGAAGACTGAGAATCTTTTACAAGTTTGAAAATGCTGTACCACTATACATTATTTTATATTTAACAAAATCCAGAAACCATTGCAGGCCTTAACCAACCAACTGAACTATTTCAGAAGCCATGCAAAACTTATATGACAAAGCAGAGAACCTATTATCCCTAAGAGATGAGATACATCTAGGTCCTCCTCTGAGTCTCCAGGGCCTTCTTCCTGTGCAGTCCTTGGCATCTGTGTAAGATGGGTGTTGAAATGCTGTCCTTCTCATCTAGAGACATTTCCTGTAGTCTTCACACTCTGTCCACTGCATGCAGTACTAGTCAGTTGATAAAAATCTGGAAGAGTCCCTCTTTTCATTGAGAAATAAAATAAAAATATTGGGAAAAAAAAGTGGTGAGGGCAAGCATGGTATTAGTTTAGAGTGATTTTGAGTAGATGGATGAGGTTTCCCTAGGTGTTTGTACTGAGGACACAGAATACTTATTCCTGTGTTTTTGCAATCACAACAAAATAGTCTTAACCCTTAGACTTGGTCCTTTGACTGTTACTGGAAAACTGTATCTGAATAACAGTAATAATACCACGCAGCTTTATTGGAAATCAAGTCAAACTTCACCTTGTACTGTGCAGTCCTTGATACACACAATCCTGAAGTGAACTTTAATTACTCCAGCAGCTCCAGGTACGTCAGAGCAGCCTTTGCATGCACCCAAGAGACGACTCACTTGAAGTCCAGATAATGAAGGAGAGCGCTCTTAGCTACCCTAACCCCTAACCCCTAACCCCTAACCACTGCTGAGCATGGACTGTACTTCTGAGAGGCTGAGAAGTTGCTTCTTCAAAGTCACGATTACTTTTCTCTCTGATGAGAGCAGCCGGGGATTCGCCAATGCTGTTGTGTGCAAGGACCTTACAGAGTACAGATCAACCATGTCTCCTGGGCTATGTGCTAAATCTTCATTTGCAGGGTAATGGGAATTTTGAAGAGCTTCCTTAATAATCTTCTTCTGCTATTTTATTTTTAAGACAGACAATTCTGAAAAGATTCTGAATTTATCTCTTGAGCCGCGAAGCTGAAATTCCGCATTATTTATATACAATTAATTTCATTGAACTAATGACATCTTGACTAATTAGCAGCACCACATTTTACACGAGTCTTAAGCTTATCTGAAATGCAGATATAGCTATTGCAATCCATTTAGACAGGAAACTCCTCATAGTTGAAACAGGAGGAGCAACAGAGAAAGACAGATGAAATAGCACTTGAATACTTCCATCCCAGTGCACATCCTAATCTATCCTGCCTGACAAAATGTCTTCAGCTATTAGTGAGTTCTTAGGGAAAAGTCACCCTGGGAGGGAGAATGTTAACCCTTCAAATTTGCTTCTAGGATTTCCAACTCATTATTCCCATATACATATTGGTAATGCAGAGGAAAGAACTCAGCGTTGCCTGTGTTGCTGCATCCTGTGCCTGGGGTTGTGGCTCATCTCACTGAGAATGAAAAATAAAAACCAGACTAGGTGTCTGTTGTTATTGATGTTCAGTCAGGGCAGGTTTAATTTACAAAAGCGTGTCTGGCTGATACACTGCTTCATTTCAGGATATCAAAGCACACCTCCTTTTCCTATTTTAATCTGAAGATTTTTTTATGCAGAAAACCTAATCTGTTATGTCTTGTGTACATTTAGAATGACCAAAAATTATTCAGACAACTATTTAGTGTACATGGTATTAATAGTATGTAGATTAAGGCAGTAATATGTGGATGATTGTAGTTATATATTCCTCTGAACATGACTGTACACTTTGCAACATCCTTTAGAGACTGTTCTTATGAATCTGCTACAATGCAGTGAGCCAGTGCCTCCTGTGTGAACTCAGATTTGCCATTGCTATGTTTCTAAGGTATTTGCTATGTTTACAATGCATGGCATGGGGAACATTACATATGAGTGCTGACAGTATTTGGGAGCTGGGCCGTGTATACCTACATGCTGTACAGCTGCTGCATTGCAGTGCAGGCTGCTCCAGGAGTGATGTCCGATGATACAGGGGAAAAAAACCACCAAAACCATGACTTAGTTCCTTGCAGAAAACAGAGACTTTACATCTCTCTGCAGTATCAGTGTAGAAGTTTCCCTGCTCGCTAGTCTTTGCAATGAGTGTTATGCAAACTAAGCTTCACTAGACTCTTGATGACAACAGCAACTCTTCATTCCATTATGAAGGAAGAAGCAAACTCCTTCAGCAAAGTAGTTCTTCTTGTGCACACATACTCCAAAGATCCTCGGATGCTGTAAACTCCCAGTAGCCCAGCAAGGCAGAGAGGAACAAGAACTCCCCATAACTGAAAAGAAAGCTGACTAAGCTTCTGAATAGAATTTTATCATATGACTGTGTATGATAACAAGGGCCTGGATTTGAGGACCTGGATATAGCTTCTGTTCTGAAAACTGTTAAAATTCATAACTGGTAAATACAAATGAATCAACATGAAGGAGAGCAATATGAGGTATAAACAGATTCTAAATGAACTATAAGTACTCTGAGAAAAGATCTATGCATCCTCATAGATTATTCAAAGAAAGTAATGGCTCACTTTGTATCATAAAAGCATGTAATATGCATAATGAACAAGATAGAAGACTTTAGAGATTACAGTGATTAAAGTCATATGGCAGAGACTGAAAAGATCAGATTTAATGTATATGGAAGATGAGTGGGAGCAGATAGGCTGAAGGTAAACAAAATGATATATGGTAAATGGAAGAAAAATTGTGTGTTGCTGTCTATTTTCTAGAACGTTCAATCACACTGAAAGGAAATACATCTTAAACTAATAATAAGGAACCTATTTGTCACACAGTTCTTAACTGACCTGAGGGAGTCCTTGCCCACAGCAAGTCTTAGAAGCCAAGAACTTAATGGTATGTACTAGAGAGAGCTCCTTAAATCAGAGCATGAAACTCTTCAGGGGTTGCAGAACTCAATGTGATAACTGATGGCAATTTGAAAGAAAATTCATATATTGCCATCATTATGTTTTACAGGTATCTTTGCTCCAGTGTGTGCTGGGAGCTATTCCCAGGTCCCTAGCATGACACGCTGATTACTCATTGCTCTTACAGCCACAATGAGAGGTCCTAATTACAGCCAGAGTTGAATAGAACTGTTATAAGGAAGGACTAGGTCAGTGTATCTAATTGCTTTTTATAGAGATACACAATGAAACTAGGGGAACCAGCTTAAAAGTTTAGAGGGGGACTTAATTCTTCTAACATTAACCACCTGAAAAGGGAGGTATCTAGAGCCAGTTAAAAAGAGACCAATTTGCACTGGGTCCTTTACCATTGTCTGTAAGAGTGTCACTATAAATAGTTTGGATTAGATAGGTCCATTTAGCTTTTTCGCAGCTGGGAAAGAGGAACAACACCTTAATGTTTGCTGTTAAATGTTGAAACACAAAACAAGCAACGTCTGGTGTTAGAATAAGAGCATGAAGGTGATCTTTGTATCATGGAGGGCTTGTGAATGATTTCCTGTTGGGTGCCGGCAAGCCATTTATTAAGTGGGGAAGGGTAAATTCCTTCTCAAATGTCTGTCATTTTAAATAGAGAGGTTGGAAAATTTCAAAGCAAATATTTCTTCACTAAAATTAGTTGATACATGAAAAGGTTTATATTTCATGGAGAATTTGATTTTAAATTTTAAAGAAATTCTGTCAGTACCTGAAGCTTGCCTGATCTGCCTGATTTCTTTCTGGCTCCTGAATTAAACACCTCAGACCAAAGTAAAATTTTGAAGTTATTATGATGAGAATTACATTGATGTGAAAAACAAATTATTGTATGGTTTCCCTAAAATTATTTTTGTTTCAGACTGGTGTCTGATAATCTTGCACATGACAGAGATTTTTTTCAGGATATTTAATCCTATCATAAGGAAATGCATACCTATATGGAAATTATTTGCTGCGTCATTTGCTTTTGTGCCTTTAGTCTTTGATGAAATTGGCCCCAACAGAATTCATTGAAGGTTGGTATGTGACATACACTGTGTTTTATGGCAGAGATTTATTCAGCTACAGCAATGAAGCAGAAGTATGTGTTCACAGCAGATGGTCAGACCTGAAATCCACCATTTAAACAATTACTCTCCTTTTTTATGTTACCTTTCCCACCTTCTCAAATAATAATTTTCTGATAACAGATTTTTCACTACTGCATCACTGAGTTAAAAGATCCAGTGGGACAAATTGTGGAGCTGCTCCTGGCACTGAAGAAAGAATTTGGTGCTAAATTCAGCAGGGAAATGACTATTCACTTAGCTAGCTAATAAACAACTTAAAGGTCTCAACATTTCTTTAAGAAGAAAGAAATGGGATTTTAAAAATGAAATTTTCTCAGTATTTCAACTCTACTTTTCTTAAAGGTCGAACCACCAGCAAGTGTATCTTTTAATTCTAACTGATGATGACAAGAGACATCCACACAACAGAGAAAGAAACAGCCTGAACCAATGTAGTAGGTACACTGATCACTGACTACTGGAGATTAGAATTCAAATTACAACTGAATTCTGAGCTTCAGCTCACTGCTTCTGGGGCTGTGCTTTGCAAAAAGTGACCCCCAGAATAAATTACTTGGTTCATAAAGAATTCTTATCATTTTAAGCTGGGATAAACTGGTGAAAATTAGTCATTTTGTGAGCTAGAATCAAAATATGGGATACTGTGAGCAGCCGGCTGGCACCTTATGAACTGAGGGAATTTTGGTGCTGGTAATCCCAGTGATGTGCTTAGCATGTAGTGCATTTCACTAGTGAGGAAAGTGACTAACCTCCACTTTCTCCCACTCCAAGGAACCTTGGGGGTTGAAGTATTGCACATTACCATTGCCAAATGAAGAGAACCCACTCAAGAAATCTGTATCAGTACAGCAGCATCTAAGCTGTTGAAGCAAAGTGAAAAAGTTCACTGAAGAGAGACACCTCAGCTTAACTCAGCTGACAGAAAAGAAGCAGTCCTTCATGCCAGCCTGCCTGTTCATCTTGTTTCCCTGTTCTTTCCTCCTTCTTTTT
>VZTX01020707.1:800142-1054575 GCA_013400915.1 Pardalotus punctatus | reverse complement strand
TTTTTTTTTTTTTTTTTTGCAACTGCCATGCCTTTCTTTCTTTGACGTTCTTAAGTTCCTCTTTCTTCTATTCTTTCCCTCCTTTCCTTTTGCTCTTTGTGGAATGTGCATTTGGAGCTGATGTTTGATTTGCTCTTGAAGAACACTCCAAGTAAGGGAAGAATATAGAGAGAAAGAAAGCCAGGACAGAAAGAGATAGAGAAAGAAAACCTCTGGAAAACATGTTACATTTGTGTCTCAAATACAGACCTTAGCTGCAACTTTTAGAGGGCTGAATAGAGATTAAGGAACGACCTGACAGAAAGTCTGGCTGTGCAGCTGTATTGACAGCTGGTAGCAAAATTATTTTACTTCCAAACCATTTTGCATTGAAGCAAAATTAGGAAATAACACAATAAATTATAGAAGAGATCTGTTCATTTCACAGAAAAAAAGCTTTTTTACTTAAATAACAGTACTGTGATAGAACAGATAGAGTTCTGTATTACTAGAAAACCTGATAAAAGATCTGAATACAGTGGCTGTATTTTACAATGGAGACCATCCTTTTATTGCTTTATTTTTACTAGATTATGGGTTTGGCTTCTTGGGGTGATTTTTTCTTTTTTTTTTAGCTCTTTGTTTGTTTGGTCTGTTGTTATTATTGTTGGTTTTGGTTTTGTTTGGTTTTTTTCCTTTTGATTTTTTTGGGGATGTTGTTTGCTTTTTGGTAGGGATTTCTGTTTGTTTTGTTTTTTAATGTTTGGTCTTATTGCTTTTAATCAGTAATACTAACTAACAGTACTACATGCTCACTACTTTATTATCTGCACTGTAACAAGCTAAGTAAGAAATAATAGGTATTTATTTCAGTCAGTTCTTATATCTGGTCTTCACTGCAGTTTACCCTCTGAATAGTTTTCATGTGAATGAATCTACAATAGCCAGGTGAAATTAAATAGTTATTTTAAAAGCTTAAGACATGGAAGTGTTTCGACTATATTAAACTATGCACTTTGGCACAAATAATAATAAAAAAATAATAAAATTATTTTCTTTTTCTGCTGCCCCTTTTCAACATTGGTTTAGTCATTTTATCAGCTGAAATGGTCAGCTTTTACCAGAGCCTGCTAACACCAGGCATTGCTCTTGGAAGGTGGATTGTTGTATATATTGGAGATTATAAATCATTTTGTCATTCTGAGACAGTCATAAATTTGTCTGCTTGCACAGGGACAACGCTGGACAGTAACATCTAATGCTGCTTCTCACTGTGGTGCAAGGGAGGTGCACAAATACCGGCTAAGATTACATCAACACAAATGATCAACACAAATACGTTCTTTAAAATGTTTTGCTTGTATTTTAAATGTATGCCTAAATGAAAAAAAATCCAAACCAAACAAAAAAGACACAAAACTTCTCTTTTACTTGCCATCCTTGTACCAGAGAGACAGTGGTTTACACTCTGAATTGCACATCACCCAGAAAAGACTTAAGTTCTGCAATGAGTTCTACACATGGCAGTGTAGCTCATAGAAAATAATGCAGGGATGTTGTCTCTGTATAATTTGCAGGTATTACAGATGAATTTCACAGATGCTTGGGGAATTATCTCTCTAGTTTCTTGTTATCAAGTTAAATTTATGAAATCTTCAGAGGAATGACCTTTAAACAATTTATGAGAACCTAAGACACTTTAGATGCAATAAAAATAATTTTATCACAACCTTTCTTCCAGCTCCACATTCTCTTAGTGTTGTTATGGTTACACAGTCAAGACTTGAGAGTTTAGGAAAAGCTGGAACTAAGGATTCCCATGCAATTTCAATTCAAACCCTTAGGTATGCCTGTTCAGGCACATATTTAATTGGAAGATCACAACTTGCCACACACCTCCCTCCCAAATCTAAAGCTTTAATTCTGGTATTCAGTGTTTAGCGTCGCAACAAGATTATAATCATGGCATACTGCAGACGTAATTCACAATACCTAATACAAAAAGAAAAAAAAGCCAACAGAAAACCCAGTTGTTATTATGAATAGCTAAATCATCACTTCTGTTCTTAGTGTTTAAACCTTCAAACTTCAGCACTTAAGACTACTCTATTTGTTTACAGGAAGAGAAATTTGAACTCCAAGTACCTTCTTGAAACTTATTGAGGAGAACAGATAGGTCTAAATGTAGCTTATTTGAATTAATTTGATAGAACAGCTAATTTCAACTGTTATACTTGGCACTTTGATGAAGCAAAATCTTTCCTGTGATCTTTCATGCATCACATATTTTTAATATCATATGGTGAACTATAGCTAATGATAGAAAAATTTCTGACAGGATTCCAGCACCCATTCAATAAAGTCTTTTCTTGGCTGCAGCCATGGAATATCAGTACAGATGAAGAAATAAGAACTATTGTCCTGATGTTAACACTACTGTACAACGAATTGCTGTACATAGAACAATTCAGAGCAGCCTTTATGCTCCCTTAGCATGTACTGCCAGGCAGAACAAAAGCCAAGTTAGCCTGCACTGCTGGTCAACAACCCTAACAGACAGAGGTAATATCCAAAAATCTGTAAGATCAAAGAATCCTTGCTATGTTCTGTTTTTCTACTGATGATTTTATGTCAGCAGCTGGGGCAAGGTGGCAGGGAGCCATGACAAACATTCTGTATCAATAAGGGGCAGATTTACATTTTGTAAAGCCACAGGACTAAGATATTTATATAAGCTGAAGTCAGCTTTTATATAGCTGAGAAAGTGATTTCATTAACCCACTTCTCGTCATCTAAGGACCTTGCAATTTTTCATCTATTTGGAATAAAATGTGTAATTTTTTTTCTGCAGAGTTCCTAGCATATGTTTTTTTCTTTTTCTACTGCTTTTGAAACAGTCTGTTACAAAGCTGGTACAATTCCCTGCCTTTGTTCTTCAAGATCAAATGGTTGAAAACTAAGACAAGGTAACTTAATTTAACAAATGGTTTCAAAGAATTAGAATTAAAAATGTATAACATTGCTGCATATCAGTTCCTTTTTTTCTTTTAGAGTAAGTAAATATGTAGTATATATAACATACATGTTCTCAAATATGACTTGAGGTAATCAACTCTCTAATGTGTAAAAGGAGACTAAACTTATTTGCATATGATAGTTTACTATCTTTTGAGTGAGATTAGATATTGATGTTTTCAATTTCTTTTGCTATTTTTTTTTACTAGAAGGATTTTCTCACAGCAGTTTTTTTGACACTGTTAATGTAAAAACAAGAATAACCCAAAGTTTATCCTTCTTTTTGTGAGGTACTTGATGACCTGCTACTTTAGTTTCCAGTTTTGTCATCTATAAGTTTCCTGCCCATTTTTTTTTCTCTCCTTTTTATTGTCTTGAGAAATAGTATAAATGTTAGAGTTCAGTAGTCCATGGTACCTTTTTTCTCTATCCAAAACTTTTATAGTATAACTTTTTTTGTTATATTGTGATATTAACTGCAAATTACCACAAGAACTGCATCTGGACCTAGCCTACTAAAGCCCAGAATAAATGTCATGGGCACCAAGCACATGTAGAGAGCTGTGAAAATAGTGATAGGATAATGCAAGGCTAATTTGTTGTCCATTCTTGCAATTTTATCACAGGACAAACAATGCTTGATTTTCGTATTGAAATTCCGCAAATCTCAGCCTGTTTGTTTCCAAATGTAAACATGCATATTAATTTCCAGCTTTATATTAAATTCATTTAATTAGTGTGCTTAGCCTTGGATGAACCTCTTGATGGAGCAAGGGGGGTGGCTTTTTTTCTGGGAAATAACTGACCAGGCAGAGGAGAGATGGGGAGAAGAACAGAGACTGCAGATGCAATCAGGCTGGGCAGGACAGGGAGTTTCCAGACAGGGCACTGGAAAGTTGCTGGCCTGTGGCTCACCTAAAAAGGCTGAAAAACAACTGCAAAGAGAGGAGAGACACAGGCCCTTAGAGCCAAGGGGATGTTTCTTTGGAACAGAAGGAGGAGCAGAGCTTGAAGTTACTCAGCAAATGTCCGAGTTAACCACAACAAACAGGGAAGTGAGACCACATCTCTGAGGACAAGAAGGCAAGGGAACAGCTCTGAGGAAATGCTTTTATTTCTACTCTATTGTTCCTAGTCACACTGAACTTTCTCGATTTAAATAGTATTCTAATTCAGATTGCAGTAAAAGCTGGCTTTTACTTTAAAAGCCTTTTTTTTGTTGAGTCTGGGCACATCCACTTTTAAGATAGAGCATTTTCAAGTGCATCTTATAGGATCCAAAAATAACACAACAACATTATTAGGAAAAAAAACCGATATTTTCTTGGCCTGAATTTGACCTCAGGGTAGGTCATAATATATTGATACCTTGCCAGCCACAGAACTAAAGTTTCCTTTAGGGGTCTTCATCTTCTGGGTGTGAGAATATGGTAAAACTTCCAGTAAAAATGATTGGCTAAGGTAGCAGCTGTATCTGCACGTGTTCTCCCATGCACAAGTACAAGAGGAGACATGCAGCTGCTATGAAGCAGCAGGAGTCTGAGCCTGCCTCTGCTGGTCTGAAAAGGTGGAAACCAGAGGAAAACGTCCTGCATGTCAGGCTTTTTCTCCAGGCAATGGTTGGGACTTACTTTTAAAAATATTTTGTTTGAATATACAATGCAAGTGATAAAAACCTGCATTTTCATTATTCTCTAATTATATCTTTATTTAAGACTTTAATATCTTTAAATATTAGACTGTATATTGTGATTATTAGCAAATATAATAAAAATATATTTTACTAACATTGGATTTAATAATGTCTAGTTTTCTATGTGCTCCCATTCATTCATACTCTCAATAAAATTACTTTTCTCATGTCCTCATGACTTATTTCACCTTTAGCCTATTTCTTCCAGACGTCTACAGTACTAAACTCTCTCACATGAGCACACAAGATTTAGCCTTGTGTCATGAGATATGTGTTGGTAAATACATGCAGGGCAAAGGGGATAGTTAACTGTTGAGGCTCATGCTGCCATTTTGCCTTAAAGACAGCAGAGGACTAAAATTAGGTTTTCAGGTAATTATTTAGAAAATATTTTCCAAAAAAGTTATAGGAATATCACATCTTGGACATCTCTCTCTCATCAAGATTGGTCAAATTTGACAGGCCAGCTATATATGGATTTAGGTGGGAAGAATCATGGTCTGACATATAGAATATCAGTAGTTGCACTAACTTTCCTTAGTGTATCAGGATAAAAAGAAATTTAAAGATACAGAATTTTTGGTTCTGTTTACAATTGTGACCAATGTCTATTAAGCCTTGAATATCCCAAACAGACATAACTATTCTCATAAGTCATTACATCTGAATAGACTAAGGCAAGGCTCAGCAGTTATTTACTATAAATTCCAGAGAGCAGCCCTGTGCCAGAACTGTATATTGATGAATGGCACTAGAGGAAATCTTGATGAATGAACATGCTTTTAGTGTAGCCAGCTGACAGCATACACTGTACCTTCCTCCCTTCCTCCCTTCCTCCCTTCCTCCCTTCTTCCCTTCCCTCTTGCCCTCTCTCCATTCCCTGAAAATTAGTTGTGAAAAATCATGTAGTCAGGCTCACCCCAGAGGAAACTGAGAGGAAAAACATATCTATTTTCTTCTCTCAGCTCTTACACAGTAAGGGACAAAACAATATTTTATAAGTATTTACACCTCTGTCATCTTATTGTCATTAATGTGCTACCTTCAACTTAATTTCAGGTAATCCCATGAGGTTGTAGGCATCTTCCAGATGGATCCCTGCCCTGGCAGGGACTCGCTTTTGAACAAGTGAGTAAAATTAAGTCCAGTAAAATACAGAGATACAATTCTAAAGTAGGTACATAGGCCCTGCTTTGTTGTCTTTTAATTGTGCATGATTCAAGGCCAAAGACTGCAGACCTGTCTGTTTCTAGGTGAACCTGCTTTGAGTATAACCCTTTAATGTGCTATATAGATGTTATATACTGCATTGGCATTATTTGGAGGCTGTATTAGCAATAAATCATAATCATTCACATAATCAGGATCATACTTATTGTGCCTGACTGAGAGTCTTCTCTACAACTCTGGCACGAGATCTTAGAATTGTTTTAAAGACACTCAGAGTTCCATCAGTTTAGAATCACGTCTACATATCAGCACCAGAGAGACTTCTCTGCTACACTGCCTGATCCTTGCACGCCCTTCTCCTGAGCTTAACTGAGCCAAATGAGTACAGAAAATTCAGCTCTTTGCTCAGGCTGACCTGATGAAAGGTTAAATTAATTGACTTGAAGGAGAGAGAATAATTTCCATTTGCGAGTAAAAGCTATTTGAAATGGTTCAGAGAACAAATTTTGGCCCAGACCTCAAGCACACACATGCCCCTGCCACCCACCTGCCCCAGCTTTTTACTGAACTCTAAAATGATTTGACAGGATAGAAAGCCAAAAACTGAACTCTAATCTTAAATAAAATAAAATAAACAAGCAAATTGTTAAATAAGTAAAATATAATTGTTTCTTTCTCACCTGCCTGTAATAAGAAAGACTTTTAAATGGAAGTACCTAAAGTACCTTTTGGGATGCTGTACAGCAATTATCGAAGTTTGATTTACATATATATATATATATATATTCGTAACATTTTACAGACATATAGATTTTCTTCTTTAAGCAGTTTGTTAGGGCAGACTTCTATTATAAGGAATTCAATTTAGGTTATTTTTCTAAAGTATTCAGGAGTGAAAGAAAAGTTTATAATCCTATTTTATGTTCAAAGACTTGCTTTGAAGGCCAATAGTTAGATGGGTATATAATCACAAACATTGGAGCAGTTAGGATTTCTGAAGATGGAAGACCAGAAGTGTTGTCCATCCATAAGAATTTACAGATTATAATATTTTTTCAGCCTCTTCAGTTGATTTCAATTGGAATTCCAACAAAAAAGTGTCTCCCTTGATATTTTATATTTAGGAAAGAAGTTAAATACCACATGACTACTTTGTAGGATATTTCCACAGAAGATCTTATGAAGAAAAGGAGTCAGGAAGAAAGGCAAACTTACCAACCAAAAACCAAAATAATGAGTTGTTCTAAATGCGCATGAAAAAGAACACATGTATCACTGGTTTCACATGATAGAGACTTGGTCGGTATTAAAAAAAAACAAACCAACAAAACATACCATGCTGGATCTGAAGGAACTTAAATATCAAAACATTCAAATTACAGCAGAATAAGACTATAACAAAGAATAAAACTGAATCAGCTATGTTAAGAGTCACAAGAAAAATCCAAGAATTTTAAATATGTGAAATCCATTCATAAAGATTATGAAAATGATTATTTGAACATTCAAAAATGGCAACTGCCAATCAAGCACAGAACATGTACTTGAAGGACTGGGTTTAGTCACAAATTTCAAATCAGAGCACGACAAAGGTCAAGGTCAAGTGCTGTAGTTTATACAGGTCAATAACTCTGTGAAGGAGTGTTTAAAAACAAATCCAAAAGTAAAAGGAAAAATTAGATCCAGAGTTTCATTAAAAATTCTTCAAGTCTTACACAAACCAATTAAAACAAAGTCCTATTTCAAAGCATTTTGTTTTGGTAAGACATGAGCAAAAAGCTGCCTAACTTAAGGAGTACACATTGGTGTAAGGTTGAGTGGCTTTTTCACATTACATTTCCAGACAGAGAGAAGAATATTTACATCAGCTGAAGAATTGGATCAATTATTATTGTGGTGTTACTTACTGCCATGAACTTTTAGTTCTCAAGAATGAATCTAAACATGCAAAGCCTATGGGGCTGAAGTATTGGCAAGAGTGGAAACAGGATTTGTTGCAGGCCTATACATATTGTAGAACCTGTATGAACATCAGTGCAAACTGAATGATCCTCTCAGTTTTGTAAACTGAGAACTGAATGTTGTTTTTTAATTTCACTGTTGGGATTTTTCTAGTACAGATTATCAGTCTTTTCTTGAAGGTTTAAGGGTTAACCTGTGATCCACACTTGGTGTTCATGCACTTGGCGGTCTTGTGAATAAACCTTTATGTGATTTTATTTATCTTTGGGGTTAATTATTTTTTCCTGACCTTGTCCCTAAGCAGTTCCGTTCCAACTCTTCTTTTATTTCTTGCTCAAGAAAGAGACTTTGAGAACTTACTCTCCATGAGGATTCAATAAAAGCAGCCTTCCTGTTGCTCTGGTCACCCACACAGCAAAAAGGAAGTTAAACTGTTTGCTGACATATCTCTTATGGTTTCGGTGTGAGCCTTTGCTCTCAAGCCTGCTGCCAAAGTCTGACTTGCACAGACAATACTTTGTGGGTGGTGACTTCACTGGGAATCAAGAGCCAAGAATTGGAGAAATGTCCTGTGTGCCATATCTGTGGTGGTTAGGAAAGCATTACCGGATCCACACTTTTAAAGTTACAGCAGATGTACTTATTTTGTGGTAACCATGCAGTGGAAGAAAGTCGTTCTCTGGCCCCTAAACTCCAGCTTAGCTAGTCATAAGGAAGGTCAGTAAATGCAGTGTTTTTCTCATGACATTTTATAAACACAGGGTTTCAAAGTGAATGTGGATGGAAAGGCAAATAATCCTTCCATCCCTTATGATCTGCATATAATTGTGGTTTGCCTGAACTGGCTGAAAGCTTAGAGTAATTATTTTGAAAGATTGGAACTGTTTAGAGAGATATTCTATCTGCATCTATTCCTAACTTACCCTTGCGTTCCTTGGAAAATACAGATGAATTTTGATACATTCATTGACAACAGATATGTAAAGTCTGTCCTAGATCCAGATGTGGAATTTCTATTAATATCATTGATATTTTCCTTCAAGGAATTTAGTTCACAGTCATCTCTAAGGAAGCACAAATGAGCACATAAATGAGCATTTACATAAAATAAGTGATTAAAAATTAAAGATGGAAAGGTATCGATTGCTGTTTAGGATATCTGATTTACTCCTGCATATAATATGTGACATTATGAGCAGAAACATAAAAGCCTCATTTAAAGTTGAGCACTGATTACAGGCAAAATAAATCATTCCAGTTTTGCTTTAGTACATGACTGAAAATAATATTTACTGAATATTCTTAACTAGAGTCTGGTACTTCACAAACAAAGTCCAGCAGAATCTATTAATCAAACAGTGATGTACATCTATCATTGCCTTATTCTGATGTTAGTCTTCCAGGGGCTTCAGTAACATTAAAAAATAAATCATAAAAAATAGTGCTGATAATTAAATTGGTTTTTAACTTTTTGATGTAAGTACACAAGAAAACCCAAGTTTTCTGCAAAGAACACGTTATGCTTCCACAATTACAGAAAGTATCTTTTTTTCCAAAACCAATTTTTGAATCAGAAGTCTCTAAGTATAGAGAAACTTAACATCTGTTTATGTACTTAAAATTTACTATTGTAGTTCCTGTATTTGTCATAATATCTGGGTCCCATTTCATCAAGGCAAACAAAAGTCCAAAGAATCCCTCTCATTAAGAGCTTGAAACAAGCACACTAAAAGTTCTGGAGGAGAGAAAGCACTTTTATAAGTTGGTTGCTGATGAAATCATAGATGAAAAGGGTGAACTTTATTAATATTTAAATGATATTTCATCAAAAAACCTCTTGAAAGTAGGTAGGATATGGGTTTTTAAATTGCTTGTATGCTTTGGAAGACTATGCTAAGGAAGCTTCACATCCTAAGCTCAGAAATCCTCAATTCCAGACTTGCACAATTATTCTCAAGACTGCCAGGCTTCATAAATCTGTGTCTGAAACTGCTGTTTGAACTACCCTAAAAATAACAACAGCAAAAAAAAAAAAATTCCATGTGGGTTCTTTGTTGCCGACGAGTGAAATTGGACATAAGGAATGCACGCACTTGGCACTGCTCTGAATTCTTGACTTCAATAATTTTTTTAACTGCTAGAAAAATGTGGTTTACAGTTTCTCTGTACTTCCTGTTTCACTGATGCTACATGTTTTGGTTTTGTGTGGCAATGTTTTGGAAGTGGGGGGGCTACAGGGGTGGCTACTGTGAGAAGCTGCCAGAAGCTTCCCCTATGTCCTACAGAGAAAATGCCAGCTGGCTCCAAGACAGACCTGCTGTTGGCCAAGGCTGAGCCCATCAGTCATTTTCCCAAAGTCAGGTTGGTTTTGCCCATGATGGTAACTGGTGAGGGATCTCTCCCTGTGCTTATCTCAACCCATGAGCTTTTCAGTGCATTTTCTCTCCCCTGTCCAGCTGAGAAGGAGAGGGATAGAGTGGCTTTGGTGGGTATCTGGCATCCTGTCAGGGTCAACTCACAACACTACACAGAGAAGAGCCTTCTGACACCTTTTGTATTTTGGTAACATTAGAGAGGAGACAGTTATGGGATATTGGATGGAAGTACTTTGTATTGAGGACACACTACATTCACAAGAAGAAAAATTGTTTCTTTATATTTTGAAAAATTACTCCATCTTCTCAGAACCTCTCCCCTTCATCGTGTGACATATACATGTCCTTGATGTGTCCGTACCATGATAGCCCAGGCTTGTACGGAAAGAAACAGTCTAAGAATAAAGACAAGTATTCTTCTTTTCTAAATATTCCAGAGGCTTTGGCTTGGTCAGATGGGATATTTTCTGTCAAAAATAACTATGTAGACACTTTTCTGACTAGATGCTTTAGATCTAGTTAGAAAATTATTCCTTACCTTGACAATTTAAGCAGGAATAACACTATGAGCAAGAATAACACTGTAATAACACTAATAAAGACACTGAATTCCTGGAGTGAGTCCAGAGAAATGCAATGAAGCTGTTGAAAGATCTGCAGCACAAGTCTGATGAGGAGAGGCTGTGGGAGCTGGGGCTGCTCAGCATGGAGAAAAGGAGGCTCAGGGGAGACCTTATTGCTCTCTACAACTGCCTGGAAGGTGGTGGTAGTCAGGTGATGGTCAGTCTCTTCTCCTGAGTAAAAAATGACAGGACAAGAGGACATGGTCTCAAGCTGCACCAGGATATTAGGATTAGATTAGACTGAATATTAGGAAAACATTTTTCACTGAAAGGGTGGTCAGGCATTGGAATAGGTTTCCCAGGAAAGTGGTGAAATCACGATTTCTACAAATGCTCAAAAAATCATGGCGATGTGGCACTTAGGGGCATAGTCGTGTGGAAACATGGTGGCACTGGGTTAATGGTTGGACTCAAATATCTTGGAGGTCTTTTCCAGTCTTAACATTTTTATGATTCTGTGATTCTACTTTCATTTTTGTTAACATGTCCTTGAGAAATAAAGATGAAAGGATAAAAAGTGATGAACCTCCTAACTAAACTTCAATTCCATCATGTAATATTTAGTGAAGTCTAAACAAATTGGAATTTATAGAACTAGGGTAAAATCTGCTAGTACTTTTAAGAAATATTATTATATTCTTAATATTGTATAAACTGAATGGAAATTTTTCTTTTCCCAGTTCCAAGGAAAAAGAAGGAGGTATAAATGTTTAGCCCATAGTATTAAATAAGGTTTTGATTGAATTTGAGGGGGGTTGTTTGTTTGTTTGTGGATTTATTTGTTTTCTTTTTTTTCTCAAAGACCTTGTGAACTGTAAAGTACTTTCTTGAGCCAGCCTGAAAAGAGGAAAGTTTAATTTGTTTAATATTGCAGCACAATATGCTTCTGAAATATCAGCATAGCTTTGAATCTTTGAATCTAGCCTGTCTTAACAAATGAATTGTACAGTTCACTGCTGTGCATTTTTTGTGACTACTTGTACATTCTTCATAGATGTAAGAAGATATATTCAAATAAAGATAATCTTGAACTTTTACCAAATTATTTTTTCCATCTTTTTCATGCCAATAGCAGCTGTGAGGACTTCATACTACTGGAAAAATGCAAGTATTTAAAAATCAAGGATAGAGACAGAAGAAAAAAGGGTGTAAAAGAAGCTCAACTGTCAAAGTAAAGATTTTTGTACTATGCTTTGAATCTCTGGATTTATGAGGAAAGCATATGCCTAATTCTTTCCTGCACTCAGTCCCTTTTTCATGAATATTTGGAATGAAGTTAATTTGAAAGAGAAACCTACTTTCTGTTCAGTAAGTATAAAGAGTTTTGTCTAATGGTACTCTAAACTTTGATAAGGGTGCAGAGACCTGTTAAAACATAGACAATCTATTTCTATTGTTGTGCACTGGGTAGGGGACAAAAGGGTTGCTCTGTTTGAGAAACCAGTATTTGAAAAATATTCCAATTATATTTGCTAAATAAGAAATTATAGATGGAGTTGGAATAAATTATGAAGGCTTGGAAAGCCAGGTCAATAATTAAGACTCGATGCAATTAGGAAGAGGGAACAGAGACAAAAAAAAAGAAGAATCCTCTGCAGCTGCTTTTGAAGAACATTGACCTGAAAACTTTGTAGTCATCAAAGCAAGGAGGGTCAATGCTGCATTATCTGAGATGCATGATGATGAGAGTTTGGGAAAAAAATTTAGTGAGATGTAATGGGTAAGAATGCACCTCAAAACAAAAAATCAGTGAAGAATGTGCAAGGTACAAATGCAACTTGTACCACTAGGGGAAATTCAGAGTGTAGGACTGCAGAGTAGTTCAGGATGATTAAAGAAAAGGGATTCTGGAAGACTTTTTCACAGGACTAAAATTCAAGTGACATTGACCTTCTAGTAGGTATAAGATTGCACAGAGAAAGCTGATATGTGTTTCAGCATCTTTTTCAAGTACACAATGGTCGAAACTTTTAACAGAGAGAAATAAAATATGTTAAGGTCCATTGCTGTGGCCCCATTGTGACACTTATTAAAATCTTACTTTAGCCTTACTCTCTGATATGTTTCAATGAAAATATAAATAAACATATAAATTAAAAAAGCTAAGAAAGAGTAATTTGATAATACACCAACTTCTATATTGTATTTAAATGCACAATTGTGTTATATAGTCCCATCTTGAAATGTGTTCATAGTTCTGTGGCAGTATGATTTTTGTAGATCAGAACAAAGCAGTAGGTATATCACCAAATTCTGTGTTTACAGAAACTTGTACCTTGCTGTCTGCAGTAACAGCATACTGTAATGAATTTTAAGGACACAAAGTTTTAGAAAGATAGCTGTAGAAGCACTATATATATATATATATATCTGTGTGTGTGTGTATACATATAAAAGCTAAATGAATAATTGAAGAATACTTGCTATACTGGTGTAATCTAGTTTAAGGTATTGGCTACACAGCTGTAATATCATTTTTCACTTTCCCCTACTATCTTATGATCTGTCAGAAAAAAGTTCTCAGCTACTTGCATTAAGTACAACAGTTGCCATATGTGGGACTTTGTGCTGATCTTATTAGCAACAAAGAAAGTGCTACACTTTACTGATATCATAGGGGAAGTTTAAAAATGAAGAAAAATTTTATGACACCAATTAAAACACTAGAACTATAATAACGAGTAGCTGCTGTGTAGCCTCTTAAAATGTATTTTGCCAAATCATCTCACCTTAAACTCTAAAAGGAATAGAAGCAAGAAGATAACCTTAATGAATGTCTATGACTATGTAAACACAATATTTTTCACACACTAAAATATTAATGAGTTTCAGGAGACCTTTCTTCCGTTTTCTTAAGTGCCGAAAAAAGTTCACAGTAATAAAATATTGATTTATGAAAAATAAAGAATAAAAGATAAAGAAAAGCAAGGCAAATAGAAGCTTTTTTCCCCCATCTATTGAAGTCTGTTAATAACTTCTGAATTTTAAATTTTACAGTTTTTTAATAGATTACAATATAAATCAAACTATGCACTTTAATTTACCTGATAAAAATCAGTTGATTGCAAAAGAGTACTTAAAATCTGAAAATGAAGCCACCAGAGGAGAAATAACTGTTTCTAAACTGGAATTCTGCTCTGTGAAAAGCAAGCATTGGGATATTCAGCTCTGTGTAGCACTGCTTAAAAAATGTTTTGTTCAGCTGCTAGTCATGCAAAGCTGCACTATCAGTAGCTTGCACAGGAAACTCAAGCATGCAAGGACTGTGTAATACAGGCTTCATTTTACTGTAGGTAGTCAACTTGTCAGCTCCATTTGACAACCCCAAGGAATTTTATTTCCACAACTTTTGCCACCAAACTCAGTTGAGCAGATATTTCATCAGTGGAAAATGCAACAGTTACTAAGGATGAATGGTAAAAAGATTAAAGTAAGAAATTGGAAAGTTCTAAGTGGGTACAAGAAACTCATGAAGCAATAATTTTCTAATATACCCAGAGCTTAAACACGTTTAATGTTAGAATTTAGACAATCCTTACTGTAAAATCTCACCAAGCACTCACATTACAGAAGCCATTGTCACATATTTTTGGCTCCAATACAGTTTTCTTTTCTTTTCCAACAAAGGCCCTTCTTGAGGTTAGCCTAGGTGCAATGCATTTGTTTATACACAGCTGATACATTCCTCTATCCAAGGAATTTATACAGCTGCCAAGGTACCCTAAGTATGTACAGAGCTAGAGTTAAAAATGGAGAAGACAGTTTGGGCTTGATGACAATTCTTTCTCTATGACTGCAGAGAGATTGACCACGGTTTTGGCTTTCATGTGGCTGCCCAGAGGGTGGGGTAAGGCATGGTTTAGTTCAGCATAATGCAGAAGGAGTATGATAGTTTGTTATCTAGTCTGCTAATATGAAATCACACATACTGCAAATAAAATATCAATCATCCTGGTTAGTTAGTTTTCTCATCCTCAGGGAAACAATTTGTGGTGGGTTGACTCTGTCTGGATTCCAGGTACACACCAAAGCCACTCTATCACTCGCTTCCACAACTGGACAGGGGAGAGAGAATATAACAAAAAGGTTCACAGGTTGAGATAAGGGCAGGGAGCAATCACTCACCAGTTACTGTCAAGGGCAAAACAGACTTGATTTGGGAAAATTAATTTAATTTATTACCAATCCAAATCAGAGCAGGATAACGGGACACAAAAAAAAAAAATCTTAAAAACACCTTTCCCACACTCCACCCTCCTTCCCAGGCTCTTTCTCCTCCCCATCTAGCGGTATAGGGAGATGGGGAATGACCATATCTTCAGTTTGTCACAGGCTGTTTCTGACATTGCTCAGAGAGGAGTCCTTCCTCTGCTCCACTGTGGGGTCCCTCCCACAGGAGACAATTCTCCACGACCTTCTCCAGCATGGGTTCCCATGTGCTACACTTCTTCACGAACTGCCCCAACACGGGTCCCTTTCTACCGGGTGCAGTCCTTCAAGAACAGGCTGCTCTGGACTGGGTCCCCCACAGAATCACAAGTCCTGCCAAGAAACCTTCAGGAACATCGGCTCTTCTTTCCATGGGTCCACAGGTCCCTGCCAGGAGCCTGTTCCACTGTGGGCTTTCCTTGGGGTTGCATCCTCCTCTCAGGCATCCACCTGCTCTGGTGTGTGTTTCCTCCATGGGCTGCAGGTGGATCTCTGCGTCTCCAGGGATCTCCACAGGTTGCAGGGGCATGGCTGCCTCACCATGGTCTTCACCATGGGCTGCAGGGGAATCTTATCTCTGGTACCTGGGGCACCTCCTGCCCTTCCTTCTCCACTGACATGGGTGTCTGCAGAATTGCTTCTCTCACATATTCTCACTTCTCCTTCTCTGAGTGGAATTAGATTAGTGCAATAACTTTTTTATTCCTCTTAAATATGTTATCACACAAGTGCTACCACCTTCTCTGGTTGGCTTTACCTTGGCCAGTGGTGGGTCCGTCTTGGAGCTGGCTGGCATTGGCTCTGTCAGACATGGGGGAATCTTCCAGCAGCTTTTCACAGAAGCCCCATGTGTAGCCTCCCTCCCACCTACGAAGAGCTGGTCACAGAAACCCAATACACAATTCATTTAAATCCAAACCTTTCTCACCTCTATCATTTAAAATTGAACAAACAAAATCTCAACCTCCTGCACTTTACTGAATTCTGAAACCTAGCTTGATGATTGATATTTTGTCGGGTTTGCACAGCAAGGTTTTGGTATCTGCTGAGTGGGGCTGCATGGGTGGCTTCTGCAAAAATCTGCCAAAAGTTCCCCCCATGTTCAACAGAGTCGAAGCCAGCTGGCTGCAAGATGGACCCAGCACTGGCCAAGGCTGAGGACATCAGCGATGGTGGCAGCCCCTGTGATGAACTTACTGCAACCCTCATTCCTCACCCCCCTGCAGTGCCGGAGGGGAGGAGGCAGAGAAAATAAAGAATCACAAAATCAATTTGGTTGGAAAAGACCTCTGAGATTATCAAGTCCAACCTATAACACAGCACCACCATGTCAACTAGACCATGGCACTGAGTGCCACATACAGTCTTTCCTTAAACACCTGGAGGGGCACTGACTGTCACCTCACTGGGCAGGCTCTCCCAATATCTAATCACCCCTTCTGTGAAGAATTTCTTCCTAATGTCTGACCTAAAGCTCCCCTGGAACAGCTTTAGACTATGTTCCCTTATCTAGTGCAGAGTTAACCGTTATCATGGAGTTGAGTCTGGGAAGAAGAGAGGGGTGGGGGGAAGGCATTTTAAAATTTAGTTTTTATTTCTCATTACCCTACCCTGATCTGATTGGTAATAAATTAAAATAATTTATGGAAGTCAAATCTGGTTTGCCTGTGATAGTAATTGCTCAGTGACCTCTCCTGGTCTTTATCGCAATGCACAAACTTTTCATTATATTTTTCCTCCCCTGTCTGAGGCAGGGAGTGATAGAGTGGCTTTGGTGGGCATCTGGCACCCAGCCAGGGTCAACCCACCCCAGAAGTTTATTCCTGCAGTTACTCTGGTGTTGAGATACATACTGTAATTCTTGCATGCACCACATTACCTTGATATACTCCAGAGGACATTTCAAAGTTCATTTATGTCTTACAATCTAATACATATTTTTAATGAAAAATATTTCTGTACATTGAAAATACGACTTTCACACCAGGTGCAGACAAAATTATTTTAGCTTAAAGGTATGTGTACTTTTTCTCCGAAGGACATCCAAGTGTCTGTGTGGGAACAGCACATAGTTACTGCTTCCCACGTAGAGATGTAGCCTGGTAGCTGATTAGAGCAATAGCAAACATGAAAAGCTCCCTCCAAGCATTGAGAAAAATCCTCTATGTTTGTATGTGTTTAAAATTAAAATGCATGGAGCTTTCCAGATCAGTCAACACTGCAAAAGCTGGCAAGAAAAGTTCAAAAGTTCTTAATTTAGTAGAATTTGCTGCTTTTAGGAAATCGCTAAGCCACCTAGCAACCGCACAAAGGGTACAATTGTTGGAGACTTAAATTCACACCGACTGAACAAGAGGGAAAATTGCAAACATGCAAGATAGCTTGATGACATTGTGACACCACCGTGTCTAGTGGGTCAGACATGGTAGCCCATGTATTAGGATGTGGCTAGTACAGAAGACAAGATGTATGTCTTTTCTACATGATTTACACAACAGCACAGATCCTCAAATACAGACCTCCACCATTCCCATCTATCCTGACATCCTCAGCCCAGCCCTATCTGCATCACAGTACTCCTCATTTTAGTTGCACTTCAAAATTCTTATCAACATGCTCCATGATATGTGTTTTCCAAAAGCCTCCCTTACAACTTTCATTACATATTCTGTATTGCATTAGGTGTGTCCAACCAGCAGCCTCCAGGTGCCTCCTACAGAGAGGACTCCAGCACTGAGCTGATTGTCGTTCTAGACAATGAAATCTGATATACAGACAGGCAGCTGGAATCTTAGGGAGTGAATATATTGGTTTTCATTCCAACTACTGTTTCTTACTTTCACTTAAATCCAGGGAGACTGAATCTGAAAAAAGATTGTTACTCAAGCTAAGCAAGACATTCTGAACCCAGATATTTAAACTATTGTTTGACTTAATATAATCCAAAAATGTAGAGTAATTTATTGCCTATAAATAGACATACTCAGATGTTTTTAAATTTCTGTGGGCAAAAGACAGCCACATGAATGTGAAGAAGTGGCTGTAACACAAGAATCTTTGTAATCCTTGTTTATACTTCCTCAATTGTTCCCTTTTTTCTCTCTTTTGAAAAGTATTTATTATTTTACTGCTATTCTTTCCTGTTTTGAAAAAAATTGAACAAAAAGTGTTTTGATTTAAAGCTTTCTGTCCATGTTTCCTACTCTTGAGCATCTGGTATTAGTAGGAGCAACCCTTCAGGGGACCCTCCATACTTTGGCAAACATCCAACACACAACATTAATTAAGATTCTCCCATATAAAAAAATCTCTCATATTATCACTCAAAATACATCCTCTCCTACACATACACTTCCCATATCCTAAGCTTTTCCTTACTGGATACAAACCTATCTCCTGAATTTGAAATGTAATAAAGTCTATAGTTTAGTTGTATTAGTCATTCTGAAGTAAAGGTTTATTGCACTTAGTAATAATAAAAATCCAGTTGTGGTTTCATACCCCTTATATTTTCCTCATTTTGCTTTGAATCTTTTTAAAGAATGAATTGAAAATCAAAAGTGAAATATAGGATATGTATCAGAGAGGCTGAATGCTTTCAGGAAAAACTTCAGCATTGCTGATCCAGCTGAGGAGAAATTTTTTCACTTAATTATTATTATTTGTCCAAGTAATTTTCACTGTAGCTACTAAATTATACACTTCTCAATAAGATTATAGTATCTTCAAATTAAAACATCAATTATTTTGTTCAGACACTAAATATAATTCTGTTTCTGATCTTGAGAGTTACAATGACATTGATAATGTAGGAAAATCACTTTTTATAACAAAACGTATGGTTGCTTTTATTCCCGAAGATGTGTTAGCACCTTTCAACTCCAAAATTTTGCAAGACAGAGCAAAATATTAATCAAGTTCTTCAATTTAGAAATTGTCCCAGAAACTCCTTGCTGATTTTCTTTGCAAGGAAAAATCTCCCCACTCAACAAACATGTCATTAAGAGGCAATTTGAAAATACATAGTTCACAGTTTGCTTTCCAGCATGACCAGTGGGCTACATCTGAAATAAGCACTTCCACTATGAGTGCTCTTCATATTCTATTAGTAGGTCATTCGAGACTCGAGACAGACTTTTTCCTTTTCACAGTAATATTTCACCTCAGGAAAACAGAGAAAGACTATAAGCTACTTAGTGTTTCCAGTTTTAAAGATATCTTGACCTTTGTTTCTCTGTACAAAAAAAAAAAAACCAAAAAACCAAAACCTAAGAGTTAAATGAGAAAGTCTGATTTACATTTGAATCAGAGATTTCTAAAAAAAGTGATTAGAAACATTTGTTGTGAGACCATGCTTTTTGTCTGTTCAGTGGTATTTATTTAATTTACACTAATATCTGGTTTGCAATTACGTGCAGTCAAACTTTAACAGTTACATAGAGACAACCTTGTTTTAGTTTTATAATTTAAAAAAAAACCAACAAAACAAAACAGAATAAGAGAGATCCCTCCTGAAATAATTTGGTTCAGGAATCAATTGATGCAGACCACTCACAAGAGAACTTAACTTCACAGGATACCTCTGCCTCACTGCAGAAGGTGGCAAATTCCCCTATATATTCAATTAGGTTTGACTAAGATAAATGTCAGTCAGGCTTTTTTTCATAATTTCTAGAAGTTACAAACTGCCTGAAGCAGCTGGCTTCAGTGTGATAAAGAGCTGACTTCAGGATCATTCTATTATCAGCAGAGGAAGTAAAAGCAAAAATTGAAGTAAACTGCTTCGAAATACAAAAGATAGCTGGTGTATGCCATTGATAATTTGCTCAATTGCAAGTTTCTCATTAGGTAAAACTAATTTGGCCAAATGTATTTACTTTGAAGTTACTTGGTACAAGTGGGGAAAATCTAAATGAAAAAAACCCCAACTTATTAAACAAATTTGACATATATCTTTCTATATGGAGGACCAGTATTTCCTGAATTCTGACATATGAAGGATTCAACAGATTTTCCATTTCTTTCTGTGCTGTGAAATGATCACTGAACATCCTGTGTGTAGGCAATCAGCATGAGAAGGAAAAGCTGTTTCATCCCAACTATTGCAAAATAGACCAAATGCTGAGATTTTTGAACCTAAATTCTGTCACATTGCACCATAATCCCTATGGGATTTTCCTTTGGAAAAAGCTATGAAGTTAGAAACATGAAAAATGAAAAGGCAAGACTGTTGTTGCATTAAGCATCTTGATTTCATGGAATGTTTCTAAATAAGAAAGGATCAAGAGTAAATGAAAAATAATATACGTAGAAACTTTAGGAGTTTCCTGTAAACGAATCCTTAAAATGCATTTCCAACAATAGATTGTATATTTGCTTTCATGACAAATTGTGTCTAATTTATTCTAGAGAACAGACGTACTAATTTATCTTCCCATTCTTAATTTTACCCAACTCAGATAACCAGAATTTGTTATTTAATTTGCCTCAGCATCACTTTTCAAATGAGACTTGGGTTAAGGAAAGATATGAAAAAACCCTTCTCCATGCTAGCTATGTAGGTTTGTGTATATGTCTTTGCTTCCCAAAAGCCAAATCTTAGCATGACATTTGTTTTCAATGTCTTATCTTTTTGACTACTCATCATGGCTTTTGTTTTGAGCCATGGCTACATCATTATTTCATTGCTCCTCTATGTGCAATTGATTTTCATACAACTTTTCTGAATAGGTGTATATGCTCAAAATAGCTTTATCAGTTTATCCATGTCCCACTTGTTCAGTAAATCTAAAGGAAAATTCTTGGGGAAGAAGTAGAATCAGTACCAATTTGCTTTATTTGAACAGTTAATAAACTGCAGTGAATCAGCAGCTGCTATATCAGCAATCCTCCCTCTGAAACGGGAATTTCTGAGAGCAGCAGGAGAAAACAAAGCTGATATGGAAACTGCCATCTTCTCCTTTTATAAACTCTCTTTACTTATGAATTAGGTGTTTCTACATCGTCAGTGTTTAGACTTTGTATTTCCATCAAATCACATTCCAGATGCTTCCAAGCATTTTATTTTCTTCGGCTAGAATATTATAATCACTCCATTTTCGTGACATCCTGTATGATATTGAAAAAATCCTCCCACTTTTAGTTTCGACAGATAATTACCACCATCTGTTCTCAAAAATCCAGTAACAGACTACAGGTAAGATTAGATCCAAAGTCAAACACCATTAGGAAAAAAAACAAAAACAAACCTACATTCCTCACTGAAAGATATTGTCCAGTGAGGATGCAGGATTTCCCTCCTTTGCCATATATAATACATAAGTGGAAAAAGTATCAAACAGTCTACCAAGACATTATTTAAAGCCTCATGCCACTTTGCAGGGCTCCTCAAAGATTTATCATGCCTAGCAGACGTTAGTATTTTGAAAACAAAACCAGATTCTGAAAAAATGTCTCAAGTAAAAAAAAAACCAAAACCCCTTTTTTCTTTAAATTTTGTGGAATGCTGTTTACTTTCGTACTATTTGGGATAAAATACTTGGTTTGCAACTTAAACCAGATCATCTGTGTTACAATAATAAGCTCATTGTAAAAATGAGAAGAAGCAAGAAATGGAGGACCAATTAATCTGTAGCTTTCATAAAAAGAATAAACAAGAATTCCCCTTCTCTGAATAAATTATTACCCTGAAAAATCAATTATTTTTCTAAAAAATAAAAGGGAAAGTAATCTTCTTTACTTTTATCACATAAAAGAAACAAACAAAATAATTCTGTTTCTATATTTTGGGCCAAATCAGCATTTAGATACACAACTACAAAGATAACCATAATTAATTATCTATTTGTAATGACTCCTTGCAATTCCAATCTCCACAGCTCAGTTAGCTAGATGTTACATATTCAATGACTTTAAAAACTGTTTAATGAAGATTTATTTCTAATCTGTAATATGATTTTTTAATTACAGGCCAGTGAATGCAATTACTTTTCTCTTTTTGCTAAAGGATAGAACCTTCTTAAAGTTCAGGCATTAATAAAAGTGCTCTCATTATACTCTTTAGTACTAGTCAGTATAACTGCTCTGAAATTTGGTATATTATGTTGAAAATATGTGTGTAAAATAAAGGCAATGTCAAGCATTATATTATGTCTTTTCCAACCTAAACAATTCTATTATATTCTTAGTAGGGCCAGCAGCAATAGGGCCAGGATTACTGCTTTTAAAGTAAAGAAGGGGAGATTCAGATGACAAAGAAGGAAGAAATTTTTTACAATTAACTTTATGAAATGCTGAAACAGGCTGCCCAGAGATGTGGTAGATTCAAGGTCAGGTTGGATGGTTTTCTATGCAACCTGATCTAATTGAAGATGAAACTGCTCATTGCGGGGGGGTTGGACTAGATTAACTGTACAGGTTCCTTCCAACCCAAACCATTTGATGATCTGAAGATTATTTAATATTTATTATATGTGAAGTTTAGTACATTTAAAATGTACATGTTTAGTTTACTTTTGTCCAGTTGAATGAGAGGAGAATGAAAAGCATGTATGAAGTCTGATTTGTGTTGGGTTTTTTCTGTTCTCAGTGTTTTGTTTTTTTCTTTCAACACTAGTACAGTCTTTGAAGCCTCACCCTTCCACTTCAGTGTGTTACAAACACACTTTTCCCAGCTTGCTTGCTCTCCTCTATATTCCTTTCCTATGTTTCCAAGACTCTGTGGTCTCACTTTAAAACAAAAATAAAAAGAACACAAAGAAACACTGGACAAACAGTTGGGAAAAGCATACATATAATCACAGGAATGATTTTGAAATCAGAGGATTGAAATTGCAAAAATTCTAGTCATTACTGCTCAAATTATCATGATTTGCTTGTGCAACCACAGTAGCTGATTGCCAGCATCAACCACTTGGCCACACATTGATTGCAGAAGAGACCTCAGTCTGAGCAAATAGGAGTCACATTTTGTCAAATGAGAGTGGCCATAGAATTTCAGATTAAAGCTCCATCTAGTCTGGTAGACAAAGAAAACACCTATGAAATAGTAAGTACAAGATAAATGTGTTGGATATGCACCCCAGTTACTCTCCTGACCAAATAGCAGAAACAAATGCAAGTGACTATCAAAGCTAACTCAAAAATCCAAATACTGAGGACCAGGACAGCCATCAAGCTGTGTCCTGTCCAAGTGAGAAGATAAACATCACCCACAAAGCACCATTGCTCTGCATTTACTGGCAAACTCTCTCCGAGAACATCTACCAGAATATCAACCAGTAGTCACATTCTCAAATACTGGGAATCTCACTGATGTTATTGCAGTCATTATGCACCAGCTTAGAGCAGCTGTTTTCAGCAGCACGAACAAAAATTACAGCAGCTTGATACACCAACTCTCCTATTACGCCAGTATTTATTGAAATTTTATCTAGACTTGTATCCACTGCTCTCTTTTCCACCAGGTCTAAAGATAGCTCTTCACGGAGGGATGTCAGAGCTCACCTTCCACCTGCTGCTGATCCCTCCTAGTTACGAACTATTGAAAGACAGGGTGATACCCTAAGTATTAACTTTATATATCTAAGCTACACTAGTTCACACATGTTGAAACACACAGCATCAAAGGAACTTGAGAAATACTGAGTGTATAAAATCTACTCTCCACTTCGAGTCTCTACAAATAGTTGTTTCTTTTGACTAAGCAGCTATTCCAAATTCACTGTTCCCATGCTTGCATGCTAAGCTACTGGACGTATACAGTTAACTACTTCAACCCCATTGCATTAAAAACACAGAAAAACTCAGCTGTTATCAACAGAAAAAATGTTTTCCAGAAACTCTATTCTTTTCTATCAGTGTACCTCAAGCTAACCTAAAATGAGCAGCAATTTCAGTTCTTATAGGAACATGATGGAACCCTGAATCAAATGAAGTTTTGAGACCTCTCCAGTCTATTTTTTGTTAAATTAACATTCTCAGGGAGGCCAAAAAGGCCTTCAAACTCCAGACTCAGGTTTTGTTTTATTCAAACTTGAGCACAATCATCTCACATGGGGGAAGATCACAATCCATTTTGCAAGGTAAAATAGTAAGAAAAGGATATGTTAACAATTTTTCCCCTTTTCCATTGTGTCACTTACAAGTATTAGTCAAACCCAGTGACTTTTAAGATCACTTTAACCCCTACACAATTACCTCTGGGTATCTAGGAAGTCTCTCGGTCACTTCTGTGGCAGGGCAGTATTTGTACTCTGTTCTGTTCAGGAATCATATTGCTGTCCAACAGGCTTCCTGCACTCTTATAAACTCTGCTTTTCTCCTGACCTCAGTCTAGAAGAACAATTCCTCTCAAAGTGGTAAAAAAATAGTGTATTTTTCATGATAATTTCTATTTTTATTTTGTTTTTTGGGGGACATTTTTTGTTTGCTTTTTTGTTGTTGTTGTTATTATTATTATGTTTGGGGGGTTGCTTATTTTTTGGTTTTGGTTTTGGTTTTTTGTTGTTTGTTTTTTTCCCCTGGATATTGAAAACTGGTATACTTCTACATTTTTCATTATTTTAGGTACATTTTTGTTACTTTTTAAAAAAATTTTCATGGTGTTGATGTGGAATTTCAAAAAGTCATGCAGTACTTTATCTTAGTAATGGTTAATTCTCCTGCTGTATGTGTACGTAATTCCTTTAAAATATCATAAAGCCTTGAATGCTATTGATACCAAACTGTTTGTCTGGCTGTCCTTTTCCTTCTCCATTTGCCATTCTCCAGCCTCTTCCCCTGTGGGTGGTTTTCAGAAAGCCTGTGGCAACATGCACTGGTGTTATGGCGTTCTTGAGTAGAATGACCTATTTCCCCAACACAAGCATGTACAGCTCTTGGAGTTATGTTGGCCCATCAGTTAAGTCATTTCTGTTCCTGTTCCTTTGCTCTCATTGCCTTTGCATTACATCAGAATTAAATGTGTTTCTTACTGAATGCTGTGGGAAAGTACCCGATTTACTAGTTTAATTTACTGGTTTTATTCCAACTGTCTTTTATTTCTGTGGATAAAAAAGATTTACTACTTTGGGTTATTTTCTCTTCCAAGTCTGACTAGAAGTTCAATTCTTATAATTTTCTTGTATACTTAAAATCTCAATTACTCCCCCAGTGCTTTGTCCCTAAAAGCAATTTTCTTTTTGGTCAACGATTTAATCTAAAAATTGCAAACTCCCTGTTTCAAATCCCTTTATTTTCTGCTGCTTTTCATTCTGTTTCATCTGCAGTCTTTCCCTATTGTTTTTGTCCCCTTTCTTTCTTTATGCATTCAAAGAAATTTTGAAACGGTCACCTTAGTAAAATTCCAAGATTCTTGCAGAGACCATTCTCTGTTCTATAATTGTGGACATTTTTTGGAAAATCTGCAGGTAACTAACAGTGTTTTCTGAGAGCCAGATTGAAATGCCCTATATGAATGTCCCAAAATTTTCTGAGTAGTTTATATATTACATTTCTTCAGCCAGTAAAGGATAAACCGGTCTTGAAAGACAAAGCAGGCTTATTAATGTGTGTTTCCTAGTGATTAGGAGACAAAGTGTAACATCTAGTCTTGACCAAGATAGCTACTCTGATAAAACAGTCACTTCTCTAGTAGTTTGGCAAACTCTTTGGCAAGCTCCACTGAAGCATGTGAAGGACAAAAGCAAGATAACACATGCCATCACTTCTTTTGCACTTAAAAAGTCTCCCCTAATTTCCCAGTGGGAAGCAGAGTGAAATCTTGTGTAAATGAGTCGCTTCAGATAGCCTGGGATTCTTTCTAATGGCTTATACCTTCTGAATCAGAATTGCATACATTATTTGTTTTCAGCAGAGAGTATTTCCAGAAAAAAATGCGAGCATATTTTTAACACTTTTTTTTTTTAATAAGTGGAAAAACATTACTTTCTTTTTCCAAATACCTGCCAAGAAGATAAAGGTGGGTATGTGGCCTGCTGTAAAATCTCATCTGAGGTATACAACACCTGCTGCAAATAAGGCACAGAAACATGTTTTTAAATGTTGCTGTGAAACATGAGACACAGAAAACTTAAGGTGTCAGGCCAAGAGGTTGTCTCATGTAATTACAGATGAAAGGTATAGAAAATTCTATCTGATAAATAACATTCTTCTCAAAATGTGGTTTAACTCACTAAGCATAAATTAAAATAGTGTAGACACACAGGACTTTTAAAAATACACTTCTATTGAATGTCATTTCAGTCCCTGGGGGGAAAACCACCTCTTTCAACAGCAGCTTTATCCAACCTCAAGCACAAGTCAATTGCCAATGAAACTTACTGGCATAATGGAATGTCATCTCTGATGATGCATTTTCCTCCATTTTTGCAGTATTCTTCCAGACAAACTGTAAACATAAAGGTAAAAATTGTAATTCCTGCTCTGTGTTACTGCATTTGTCATTGTCTGATTTTCAAAATGGCAAAATATGCACACCTGTCCTTTTGGTGCTTAGCACTTCCAAAACTTCTTTTTTTAGACCTGAACTTGGTGATGCAAGTGTGAAGTCATAAGTATATTACAAGCAATGGAGTGCTCTTGAGCTTATAAGAATCAAGATGCTACACTTGAACAGGCTTCAAATTTTTCTCAAGTGAGATTTTCATCTGACTCCAGAAATCAAGTTTTTGCCAGTTACTTGAGTTTCAAACAATAAGAATATGTAAAATAAGACCCAAAAGATTTGAGCTAATATTTAATTAGTACCTAAGTCTATGCTATTATTAATTGCTTTTATATAGGACTGATGAACAGACACTCCTATGTGACCAACCCTTTTATTAGAGATACTCAGAATTTTAAGACTTAGAATCATATTCTCAAAGGAACTAGGGAAATCAGGCTTTAAAAGTCAAAAGATGTTAAAGTAGTTAGACACCCTGTTAAAAACTCTTGATGTGCTTTAACTTGGATTTCCACATCATATTTAGTTTTACTGAAGCTGAGTTTTACATTGCTTTAGAAAGAAAAAACCCAAAATCAAAGTAGCATCCCCTCAATCTTCTTTGGTAAGAAAATAACTAGTAACATACAAATTAGATCTAAAGAGTTTTGGATATATGCAAAATGAAATTGTTTATTGAGGCATATAACAGTGCTATTCAGTGTGGACACCTCCAGTTTCAGGACTAAATTTTGAAAAGTAAATTTCTTACTTAAAAGATCTGCTTTCCAAAAAAATAGTGGAAGATTTGTAATTTACTGTCATGCAAGTCTACTAGTTTATGTTCTATATTCTTCTCTATTGAACTAATTTCTGAATTTGTTACTTTTAATTTAAAATCATTTTTATAAATCAAATTTACCAAGTATGAATTCTCTCATCATTATAGAATCAGTTTTTTAATGTTTAAGTATGATTCCTTCTCTCACATGAGCAACCTGGTCTAGTGGAAGGGGTCCCTGCCCAAGTCAGGGGCATTGGAGCTTCGTGATCTTTAAGGTCCCTTCCAGCCCCAACCATTTTATGATGCTATGAGAGACAGTGAACACAATACTTGTGGACAAGTTTCACTCTCAAAGAAACTCACAGATGCCTCCTACCAAGCGTTTGTAAAACTTCTAGTTTTTAAGCAAACATTCAACATAAAATGAGTTTTATTATTACAATACATGTGATCGGTTGTGAATTTTATCACATAACTCATAAAAATTGCAAAAAGAGAGTTAAATTCTCAGCCAACTCAACTTCAGCAAAGTTGGCAGAGTACTGTCAACAGAACTGGTCAAGAGTTTACAACTGTCTTGGGGAAGAGCTGCAGTAGCTTTGTGTCATTGAATGGGATATTTTGAATCTAGACTTAATTATTTATATCACCATCATATATGTATTTGTTAGATTTTGTTAATAAAAAATCTAATTCACATTGAATGTTTATTATTGTCCTGTACTTACCTTTCTCCATCATTTAACTATGGCAAACCAAACCTGAATATTGTGTAAAATGTACTGTGCTAAAACAAATGCTATTCGGTTTGTTTTCCAACCTGGATCTGCAAATGCTTGAAAAAAACCCAAATAAGCATCCTGTTACTCAACAATTTGGGTTAAATTAAGTGGGCTACTCAACTGGCTAAAATCAAGGGACGTCCTCAAAATATATTACAGAGGGTTGGGGTTTTTTGAACAATGTGTTTATACCTTAAGAAACACCCCTTGTGAAGATGTTAACTAAGCATATTATTTTTCATCTTTTTCTCAGGCTTTCATCTGTGTCATACTTTCATCAGGAAAATTCCGGCCAAATATAATTTGACTACGTTTTAGCAGAGGAACCTCAGTCAAGTGTGAGGACTGCCAAAAGATTCAGTAAGAAATAACTATACATTCTTTCAATGATACTTTTATGCAAAACTCAGTACCTGAACAGCCGGACTCATCGAGGCTGGAATCGATGCAGTCTGCAATTCCATCACAACGCTGGGAGAGTGCTATGCATTGATTAGTTGAGGTACATAACAAAGAACCATTGAAACAATCCTTAATGGCTGAAATGAAGAGTAACATGGTGGTTATCATCAGCTGCATATTTTTTTTCTCACTGTTAATAAAACTATCAGAAAACTTGATTCGTACTGTAGGATATAAACTTGCATCTGTGTGACCTCTACAGGCTTTCATCTCCAAAGACATACAACTTTACTACTGAGATGCTAAATAAGTAAACAAATACAGAGCACAGATGGTACAGAACCCAAATTTTCCCATGTAATATTTGTGAAGGAGTGCCTATTAACTGAAAATGTTGAGAGTGTACACTGCAAAATCCCAAAGAAAACCCATAAAAAAGATATCAAAAAACAAATCAACTCTCATTCAAAAACAAGTTTTAAAATTATGGAATTGATTTTTTAACACGTTATTTTAACACATTACAGAGGAAAGAGTCATAGTAATGGATCTAATTGCTGAAAATTTTGCAGTGAAGGACAATGACACCAAGTTATAGGTGCTCAGGTAAACCATATTAAGAGCACATGGATGTATTAAAAACAGTGAAAATATGAAAGCCAAAATATCTGATTTTCATCTATATTTAATTTTCCAGGTGCAAATTCAACCAGTAGAGAGGATAATGATATCACAGCCTGCTTGAAAGTATAAAATTTTTAATATTTCATAAGTATTTAAAACTTACCAGGACTACGAGAGATACATTTTGGTGCACTACAGAAAACTGAGAAATTAGTTTTTATTCATTGCTATTAGCACTTCAATCAGATGATGAAGGTGGGAAAGTATGTTGGTCTGTGGAAAAGTAATGTATGCATCCCACTGGGGTTAATATGTTTGCTTTACACCCTTACTGCTGTAATCAGGCAAATAAAAGATTATGAAGGTGAGATAACATTCACTAAAATGGGCAGCAAGAAGAGAGCCAGCCAAATAGAACACCTATAACAGGAAAACAGGTCCAGAATTTTCTTTTTAAATGCAGCAAGTAATAAAATCCACTGCATTAGTAGGTATAAAATAGTGTTAGCATAATATTGTACAACCTAACTGCTGTGTGAGCTCTACAGGAAATTCTGTCCACCTAAATCTCTAAGTCATGAAGAAAAGCATTTCTGTGGTAGAAACCATGCTTTAGTAAGGACTTGACTAATGCTTTTTTGTTTGTTTGGGGTTTTTTTGCCCTGGCCTTCTTTTGGGTTTTATCCCTAATCTCCACACGATACATTTTGACAACTAGTCTTTATCACAAAAGAAAGCTTTCTCTGATGAAATCCTGAATTCAGAACCCAAAACATTTTTGACCATTTGTTGTTACACTTAAATGAATAAAATTCCTATGGGACACAAAATGGAAGGCATCAGTAATTCCTAAACTGAAGTTTTCTAAAATGAGGAGGTAGATTTGATCTGCACCAAGATAAAAAAATCCATTTAAAATCTAAAAAATAAAAACCACTCTCAATCTGTGTTATTATTAGAGTACACATAGACTGGAGTTACTAGCACAACATTCAACACTATAGATTATGCATAAATTTCAATAAAATAAATAAAATTTCTGAGGTATTTACTTTTTCTCTCTGAACTTCCCTTGTTGACAAACTTCTATGGCTTTTCACCTGTTAAAAGTAGAAAGCTAAAGATTAAACGCTGTGCTCTCATGGCTTATGCAGTTGGATCTGAGCACCAGCTGTGACAGTAATGAGCTTTCCACTGATTTCATTCCAAACTAGCATGAATCGCTTTATTTTTGCTTTGCCTGCAACAAGTATCTTTTTCAGAGAAGAAACATGAATTGCTGCTTCTGTATTTCTAAATTATCCTATCAATGCTTATATGTTTATATACTATCAACTGAATTTGGAGTAACAATGAAGTACAGGCTTGACTAAGTTTCCATCAGACTGAGAACCCCAAGGGTGTGGAATATCTATGGAGAATACTTGTTTTTTGAATAGACCAGAATTTGATTTCTCCCTAATTCCTGGGTATTGTTTAGAAGCCAAAGGAATAAAATAAACAAAACAACACAATATCTCAGTTGTTTTGGGGATACAGAAAGTCATGGAAATATTTTGGCTTTCAGATTTTGAGGTTCTACATCAGATTCTGTGGTGTGGAGTTGGGAAGTGCATGTAATGGAAGAGCATGGAGGTCTCTAACAGAGGACAGATTGAGGAGGAAACAAGGTCAAATGAAGATTAATGATGAGAGGTTTATTTGAAGAAAGGAACATACAAAATTTCTACATGTCTTCAGGCTACGTAGAATTTAACATAAAACTTATCTCCAAAATCATGTCTTTTGCCAACAAAACCACAGAGCTCATTTCTAAACTAAAAACATACACAGACAGTCTGCAAAATCCATGCCAGTTTGATACACCAATTTGCTAAAATAAATGGCATGTGCAGTAGCCTGCATTTATAATTAGTAGCTTTGATAAAAATGTTAAAGAACTTGAATTTCTAATCCACTGGAAACTGATATTTTATCTTTTCTTTTTTTTTTTCATTCTGTTAAGGATGAAAAAAATGTTTAAAAAGTTTTACAGAATGAGAAGTTTAGGAAGAAAAGTTTTTATGTAAAAAGGCTTTTCCGCCCCCCCCCATTCTATGTAGCTGATTATTTTGAAATTCCTGGAATTAAAAATTTGGCCTCAGTTCATTGGCTGATAATGAAATATTTTTGAACAGGAAGACACTCTCTTTTGCCTCTATGTGTTTCAGATGTTTCTCCATGGCATCTCATTGCAGTTACATTTCAAGGCCTGTTGTCCTTGTGTTTTGTTTGTGAGCCCTTTTCCTCGCTTGGGGCAGAGATTGCTGCTACTACATAAACAGACTTGATTTCAAAATCCTTGAAAGGGAAAGGGCAGGACTGCCTTAAATGTTACGGAATTACAGAACTGCAAAAATCTACCTTTCTGTCATATCATAATCAGAACTTACAGAGGCAGTGCAAATGCAGCTGACTGATTTATGGAAAAAATGTAGAAATGCTTGCAAATATTAACAGAAATACAAGAGACTTTTTTAAAAGCATTTACCAAAGCTGGTAGCTAGGAAATAAAAATGCACAACCAAAATTATTTGGAAATGTAAAGCAATTAATGCATTATATGTGACGCAAATGGGTTTTTTTTGGCCAAGGGAATGATGAATTTTACACTCTACTTCACTATGTTGCTCTTTTTCTTTCCTAAAATCTCACTGGCATAGGCAGTTCAGTGAATAGTGAATACTGCTATAACTACACCAGTGGAAGCAACTTACGGCAGCCAACTTCATCTTCGCTAAGGTGGCAGTCAGGCACACCATCACACCTCAGGAGGGACGGGATGCAGCCTTGGGAAGGACATAGGAACTCTGTTTCCTGGCAGGAGCCTGGAGACATGGTGGGAGGCATCTCCATGGGACAGTCCATCTCATCACTTCCATCTGTACACTCTTCAACCCCGTTGCACCTTGCAGCAAGGGACAAACACTGCTGCACATAAGCACAGGTGAACTTGTCGCTGCTGCAGGTTGGAGGGTGTGGATCAGCTGATCCTACAAGAAGAAAAGGAATATTTAGTGATTCTAATCTTTCAGTAGGCATTCATACTGCCTTTGAGATAGACATAGGAACTGCTGGAAATGCAACTGATTTTGGTTAGTAAATTCTTTAAAAAAAATACAATTTCTATAAAAACACAGCCCCTGAGTGGAAAACACAGTATTAAAAAAATTTTAACTCCATATTAACTCCATGGTTGTTGCTTCAGTATTTTCCTTCTAAAGCCCAAGTTCAGCATCTATTTTGTTCCTATTACTTTTTTTGCCATGTACACATGGAAGGGTTAATACCAAAGTATTAATAAATTTTATCTTTCACCCTGTATCTGGAAAGCCTTAAAATAACCTTCAAGTTACAATTTAAACAAGAGCCCCCCAATTTACAAATATAAGTTAAATTAAGAAAAAGCTTTTCATAAAGTAACAATAAAAATTTTTACTAATCTACTTTATTATCACTCTAACTCTTTAGCTTAGCTTGATGTGATATACAATTAAATCAAAGAAAATACTAGACATGATTCCAGGGTACAAGTAAAGAAAAGTGTGGGTTCAGAATTTCAAATTTTAACTAATTCAGACAGCTGACAAAAAATAAATGAATAAGTAAACAAACAAATAAATAAAATAAAATAAAATAAATAAATAAATAAACAACCAAGTGCAAGCATCCAGCTTGCATTGCTGGAAGAAAATACTGGGAAAACCTTTCTGTGATTGTGTATATAAATAAATTGTGTCTGATATTTAAGTCTATTTTTGCCTATGAAAACCATTGCAATTGAGTTTTATCAGCAGAAGCACAAGATCTATTAGTAGAAACTAAATTCTAAGAAGCTGGCTATGCTAATACTGTCTTCTTATAGCATCTGTGTCTCCCATGAAAGAAATGTAATAGATTCCTGTACTTTCTATGTGCAGGGAAAAGAGAAAAATCTCCAGAATTTAGCTCCATACATTTAATGTTTTCTAGGTCAATATGCAGCATCTGTGTATAAAATATAGTATGACTGTTAGAGACAAGGTAAGACAAATTAATGTCACTACCTCTGTAAAAGACAGGAGGAGTTTTGCTCTTGACTTGGGCTGAGGCAAAGGAGACAAACACAAAAGTCGTGGGTGAGTTTTACTTTAGGTTTAGTCTTTTGAAAGGGCGAAACCATTGTTCTCTGCCTTCAGTTGTCCAATGTTACTGCTGCACTATGGCATGACATTCTGTAAGGGAGTACAGGGATTTTGGCATGATTTTATGACTTTTAGTCCACCGGTTATATTAGTATGTTTGTGTATTCTGCAATACTAGGTTGGAATTTTACAGCACTAGAACTGTGTTGAAACATGCTCACTTTCAAAGATATCTACATTATAAATAACAATAGCATTTTGTACAAATAAATGAACTGCTAATACATTCAGGTAAAGAGAATACTAGCATTATTTTACGATTTTACCAAATATTTTACCATTATTTTACCATCTGATTTCTTGTGAAGCAGCTACAAGGAGAAAAAGGTCAAAGTTCTATTATAGACCTTCTCTATATTAGAAATTGTTGATTTTCATGCTGAATTTGTCTCAAAAAATCAAAACTGAAAAGCTTCAGACAGCAGAACAACCTGATATTATTTCATGCCCCTAATGTTATTAAATTATATAATTCAATTAAAAAATATATTTGATACACTGGATATAATGTAAACATAAAACCACAAAAATGGATATTGACCCAGTGAAAATAATAACCTGGTGATCTTTTGTCCTGTTTGTATTCAGAATTATGTCATGAATCCCTCAAAGATGTGTACTTTTACATGGGATTTAAAAAGACTGTGGTTTCATATGCACTTTATAAATGTGTTAGTCTAAAAAATGAATTTTCATTTATGCTATTTCAAAAGACTTTGGAAGCTAGCTTTGGATAGTTGATTATAGACATTTAAATCACATAGTGGATGGATTTTGACCAAATTGAAAGTATTCTATATTTTGCATTCTTTCTTAGTTTGGTCCCATATTTTAGCAGATAATAATAGTTTGAATAGTTTGATGTTTGAATTTGGTTTGTCATATTGAAATTGTATATAAGGTCATGATTCTGCAAAGATACTGATGAAATGTCATTGGGAGAACACATTTCTCTGTCCATTGATACTGAACTGGTGCTCTTAAATCCTGCACAATGGAGTTAAAAAAAAAAAAAGTTATTTTCTATTTTTAGTTTGCACTTGCTCTGGGAAAAAAAATAAAAATTATAATTATATTTGATAGTATTTTTCTTTCTGTTATTTCTGACCCTTTCCTCACAGTGCCCAGGGGGCACTTAGGCAGAGAAAATTACTTAAGCTGCAGTCAGCTCTGCTTATGCACATGCTTTTGTCCTTGCAGAGTCCTGTGTTTGTTTTTGTGTGTTTTTTCTGATACTATGGAAATTAACCCCACAGAGTTATAGTACATTTGACTTTCCTGTGGTTGTCTGTTTATGTTGCAGGAAAGATTGCATTTATAATACATTTGTGAGCATTTCTGACCCAGTTTAATTTCCTGTTCATGAGATGTTTGCTTGCATGTTTCTACCCAAATTTGTGTTGTAAACTGAAATTGCATCTTAAACTCCATATTTCTCGAATGTGTTGCTTGTTATGAATCTGGTCTTGAGTGTTAAACTGTTTTCAGGCTTTTGTAACACAGATCAGTTTAGCCTTATGATTCCAATAATATAATGAGCTTATGCATGTAAATAATGCTGTTCTAAATTCAATATTTAGTGAAATGCTTGAATACTTTTTTTGAATGGGGGATGATTATTTTTCTATTATTACTATTGCTACTACTACTACTACTACTACTACTATTACTGCTACTACTATTACTGCTACTGCTACTACTGCTACTACTAGTAATTTCTATCATAATTCCCTATGGGTGTTAGAAAATCATTTGTAGGATGAAGTTCTTCCTGACTTGCATAGCAATTATTTTAGAGTGTTCAATAGTCACTGATGGCAGTGAAGATGTCTTCAGGTTAAGCTGGGGTAAGGTTAACCAGGGTCTTGTTGAGATCTGTTTTATGTTTGCAGTACATTAAAAAAAATCCAAAGTCATACCCTGAAATCACTTAAATCATTTTAGATCAGAACAATGCATGAGATGAGAATATATTTCAAAGATCATAAAAATATACCTTGCTCATTAACTCATGTTATATATTAATTAGTTCACGTGTGTTTGGTTTCAGCTACAATAGGAAAATTGTGCTCTGGATGTCATTCTATAAAATGTCATTATTGCCATGGTCTGCCAAAATTCTTGCTCCCAAGTTCAATCTCTTTTCTTTTCATAAAGTAATTTATAAATGCTTTTCTTAATTATAAATTAAATGTGCCTGCTTAAAGTTTTGAAAATTTATAAAAACATTAATTTGTACATAGCTAACATTTACAACAAACTAATTAAGAATATGCAAATGTCAAAAATCATTAACTAATTTCAACTGAAAAGGAATCTCAAGCAACATTAATGCAAAACTAATTACTTGTATTCAAAGCTACCGTCTATGTAATTATTTATTTTAAGCTCGTCATTGCAGTATCTGCTACTGACATGTTTCCTGCTAAAAAGTGGCAATATTTGTTCTGTTTCTTTGCCACTGTGTAGAATTAAACCAACATGTTAACGCTGTGATGTGGTTTGCAGTGAAAAATGAGCTGGCACTAATGAGAGACTTGTCACAAACACTCTCCATGTGCTGAGTCACGCAGTAGTACACTCAGCAGTTTAGCCATAAAAACGAACTTTAAACTTATGCAAATCCATGAACCTTATACTTTCCTATTGTAGGTATATATTAAAGTTATTTAAACAGCAGAATCTGAAGTGAAGCCTTTTCGATGCAAATTGAGCTGTTTGTGGACCACACGTCATTTCTGTCACTTTGTACCATTCAACAATTGCCTAATACTGGCATGCCAAGAAAATGTTTCCCTCACCTTTTCCCAAATGCAGAAAAGATGTTCCCAAGGCAGCACTCATCTCCTGAGTGCTGTGTGACACTCATTTGCAGACCATATTCAGGAGTGGAGGAGATATTGTACAGGTTACTTTTTTAAAAAGCAGTATCTGTTTGAAACTGTTTAAGGATTCGGCAATAAATCTACTGAAAATGATGAGTTCTAAGGAAGACTGGATAAAAGCTTGGCTTTTGTATCCAGGCTGTGTGATCACTGAAAAGCAGGACTAAAGATCCTCAAGAATTCAGTATTTGCACACAGATGAAAAGCAAACTAAATAAAAACAATTTCAGCAAAACTAAACTCTGCACTGCAAAGCACGTAGTCTCAATTTAGATCCACATGAAAAACAGCAGTAAATTGTTGATGTTCCATTATAGCTAAAGGAATCATGACTTTCTAAGTAGAAAGCTGAGTACATGTCCTTATTTATTTTACTTTGCACTCAGTGTTTTATTTTGCACTTATTTTTACCTTGCATATGGCAAATAACCAAAATTAAAGAAAGGGTTTAAAAATGTGCATATAACATCTACTTGTTTATCATAAAAAAGACATTTTAATTAGGTCTTAAAACCTGACATTTTAATTCGGTTCTATATCTTTTGAAACTTACTCACACAGCTGTGCTGGCTGAATTATGATCTAAGGACAAGAAGTGCTACCTCACAACCACCTTCACACTTTTAAGAGAAGTTAAGTAGCTGGGGAACATACGAAAGCATAAAAATCAGAGCAGTGTTTAAAGCAAATAAAATTTGGTATGTACTGCTTCATGAACTGCAATACCTACAGCTGGATATATCTGTATTTCATTGTTGTCAGATCAAATAGGTGCTTTTAAATACATTTTTATTGCAATGTGCTAACCATCAAACTGTGTTTACCGTAAATAGAGCTCATGAGCTGATGATTTGGGGCAAAGGAGCCTTTACAATATAAAAGGTGTTAAGTCAATAAGTGCTCATTGTCAAGGACATAATTACGTATTTGTGGGATAGGGATTTGCTAAAGGCTTACTGTGTTTTGATGAACATTTTCTGTACACTTATGCATTGCTGTACTATTGTCTTTGCATCCATGGAGCACATGATCCTGTTTCCTGACTTCAGGAAATTTGCAGGTTGGCACTGCAAATATTTTGCTCATGAATCACAGGGATACAGTCACAGAAAACCACAGAGCTGCTGTTACCCAAAAGCTGATATAGTTGTTTGTATTACACAGTCATTATCGCAGCAAGTAATACACAAACATGCATAATTTGAATGAAGCAACACCTCCAGGCTATCCTCCTCTTTTCTGCCTTTCCTCTTCAAATACCAAGATCTCTGGTGCAGAGTAGGTCCCCGATTTATATTTATATATCACCTGTAACAGTGAATTTTAGTTAAGACTAGTGGACACTGGCATTAGAGTCAACACCATGAAGCATGAATTAAAGTTACCACATATGCTGTTGGGCAGCACTAACTCAGCTGTATCACAGTTCACTCAAAAGCCCATTTAAGTAAATGGGATAACTCAGAATGATTTTAATGGGCCTTGCACCAGACCCTTGAAAGCTAACAACCTGTCTGGTATATTTGCATAAGTAATTTGCCTAGTAAATTTAATAAAAATGGTGGACCTATTAACTGTAGCTAAAAGAGGTCAAAAATAACTCCCTCCAATAGATTTCATTAGGCAAGAGTATAAATTAATTATGGGCCCAATCCAGTGCATTAATTAAATTGAAATAGGTGTCAGTCCTTGGTTTCTCTTCAATAAACATTGGATCAGGGCATGAAATCAACCCATTCAAGGTGGCTACAAGGAAACAACCTTGTTACCAAAATTAATTGGACTAAAGTTTTTCAAATACTTTAACAATCTTTCCATGAGTTTTTCTCAGTTGCAATAAAGATTCTTGTGTTTATTTCCAAGCTTGTAAAAAGACAAAAAAAAAGGGGGGATATTGATTCTAACCAATTGAATCTTTCAGTCTCTTCCTTTCATGAGAAGACAGACGTATGGGGCTGGGTGCTGGATAGGATCCCAGACACCCTGTTACAAATACAGAATTTAAAAAAAATAGAACATGGCCCAATGACTTCAGAGTTTTATGTCTCTGCAGAATTTATTTTAAATGATCACAGTTTGCTAACGTACAAACATAATGGAAAACAGACAGGTTTACTGCCAGTAAAGTCAAGCTATGATTTAGTTTTCACTCAGAGAACTACCGCTTCTGGCTGGAACACGCTGACTACCTGTGACAGCAATATGGCAATATTTGCCATATTTCTGCTAAGAACAGTACGGGAATTGCTACCTATGCCTGTTAATGCAATGGATTTGTTGGTTTGTTTATTTATTTAGAGCAATGATGAAATGAAGGGGCTGTGAAGATTCAATCTTCAACAAAATGGAGTGGATATAATTTCTGAGATAAATCTGAGCTGGAGCCTTACTGAGAAGATGAGTAAGTTTTACGTAAGGAATGATCTGAGAATTTTATTCTCTTTAAGATAGTATCACAAAACCATTTCATTCCAAATATTATTTCTCGCCATCCCTCCAAGGAAATATGTTGATTTTTATGAATGAACTTAGCAACGCAAAATATAACCTCTGCGATTTGAAGGGGTTTTTGTTGTAAACAGGTGGGGTTTGGAGGTTCAATATTAATGAAACTATTTTAATACACTATTAATAAATCCAAAGAATTTTAATTTCCCAAAAGGCATGTAGCTATATTCAGAAGATTTCAGTATTCTGGACAAGTTATAAGAAGGCAGAGAGAAACTAAAGGTTTTCGATGAAGATAGTATAATTATTAATTTAAACATACACAACATAATTGCATTCACGAATTGCCAATAATTATCCTAATATATATCGCGTAATTATCTTATCCTAAAATTATTCCCAGTTCCTGTTCTGTGAAATCCACAGAGTTCTGGCTTTTGATGCCAGCTAGGTCTGTGTGCTGGAAGATACCAGAGCATGCTGAAGAAGCTCTCTAATGTACTGTGTCCTGGATCACAATTTTTACTCTTTAAAAATGTAGAAATGCCCTATCTCTGCCAGGCAAAAAGGGTCTAAAGCATATAGTGATCTGATTCAGGGAAAGACTAATTGACTAAAGAAACTATTCACAAATTTCCCTGGTTTCTCCAGTCCTCTATTACTACTCACCCTGATTTCCCCTCCTTTGTTTCTATGAGCAGCCTCCCCCCACAGCTCCCCCCGACTCATCTCCTGCCCTTGAGGAAAGAAACTCCCTGAGTTTCTTCTTTTTCTCTCCTTGAGAAAGAAGCCCAGTGTGAGAGAGATTTGTGCTTCACTGCAAGCGTGAGCAGACAAGTTAACAGTGATTCCCCTGGCTCTGCAACTTAAAGAAATCAGAAGTTAAGTCTCCTCTACAGTGTTTTTCCCCATGATCTAACACTGTAGTATCAGCAGCTCAGGCAGTTAACCCTTCCAGTATTTTTAGCACTCAGACTCTGGGAGTTTCAGAGATAGATCATTGACCCCATCTGAGGTTTTGTCACATGAGTCCTGTTCTGCTGCAGGATTTTCTGTGTTGCTTCACGCATGTGCGCACGTGGACACACACACACAAATATGCACGGATACATGGACACATACATAGACGCATGGACACACGGACACACACACATGCTCACCCCTCAGCAAGATTCTCTCTGCAACACTCAGCTATTTTCTTGCACAAACCACAGACAAACACCCACTCTACTTTTTGGGTTGTTGTCTCTTAATTAGATAAAACTGTAATTTATGCTTTTCTTGTGATGAAATGGGACCTACTAAAAGTGCTGGAGAGCATATAAAATTATCTGCAATTGGATGTCTTCAGAGCTGTTTCATTTTTTGACTAGCTTGTCCATAACACTTCTGTCCTGGGCAACCCAGAATGTTATCATATTTCATATCTATCTATTACTGTCTGTTTAAAGCCCAGCTCATCCCGAACCAGAATCACGGGGCAGTTGGGATCTGCTGGTCCCTTTAGAAGGCCAGGGCACCCAAGCTGACTCCCTCCTTTGCCTGGCAGTTCTTGCTGAAGGTGGATGCTGCCCTTTGGAGCGGGTTGCTTTGAGCAGGTTTCTGGGCTTGCCACTGTAGCAACTTGGAAAAACTGCATTTCAGAATTAGAAACTGTTTTCAGAGTGAAATTCACCAATTCCATAGGCAGTGAGGCTTGAGCTGGTTCCATGGGGCTGGGTCACTCCGTGCCAGCAGCAACAGAGTGGATTTCCCCCAAATACAGCAGTGGCTCAGAGGACATCCATCAGTATGAGCTGACCCCACACTGGCAGGTTTTCATCCGCCACTGGAGCACCTGCCACCTTTCCGGGTTCTTTTTGCCCACCATCTTTCCTCCCTTTGCCTCCTGGACCATGCAGTCAGCTGGGGAGCACCATCTTGGGAGGGAGCTGATGCCATTTTCTCTTTGTCTTTCAGGCGACACAGACACCATGTTGGGAAGGGTGTTTCTGCCATTTTGGGTCTCTCTTTGCTCCCGTGGGGTTGGTGAGATTTGGCAATTTTGTATCCAGTGGCTATTTACTGGAGTTTTTCCTGTTCCTCTTGTTAGTAAATGGTTATTTTTCTCCCCTTACACCTACTCATATTTATTCCTTATTGGTGGAAAGGGATTGGTTAAAACTATAGAGAGGTTACTCATTTTAGAGTCTCCACCTCTTTAAATTGTCTTAACCAAGTCAATTTATTGCTAGTCTGCCAGTTTAGGGTCTACATAAGAGAAACATTTTGGCCAATTCATATTTTGCTTTTTTGGTCAATTTACAATGCTTCATTTTTATGACTGAAAAAAAAAATGGTTTGGACATTTCCAAACTAATACTCAAAATTACAGAGCTTATTTTATCTCATTCTCTTTTTAGTTGGTAGGTAGATAACATTATGCAATAAGGGGTAGTTATTATGGTAGTTATCAAATACTTTTCAAATATTTGGACACCATAGCTATGTGCTGTGTAGAAAAACTCTTCATAAAGATAAGAAATTCTACATTCAGAGATATATCTGAATAATGTCTACAGAGAAAAATCTTTAATTATCTCTCATCTCCGCATTGGAAAAAAAAGAGCTCTGAGTAAAATAGTATTCAATAATGTGGTTAAAGATTAAGTCTTTACATATAAAATAGATCTTGTTTTGAAGCAAATGGAAGTCTGTGGCAGGAAAAATCAGGGAATGTTTATAAGCAATCAAGATTCAGAGAGTTTTTCATGAAGCAGAGATATAATAGGGAGTAAAAAGTCTCAATATGTGGTTAAGCACTGTAACAGCACCCCAGGGAAAGTGGTCACAGCAGGAAGCCTGAGTTCAAGGAGCATTTGGACAATGCTCTCCAGCACATGGTGTGACTTGGGGATGGTTCTGTGCAGGGCTGGGAATTGGACTTGATAATCCTTGTGGGTCCCTTCCAACTCAGCATATTCTGTGATTTTATGAATATATGTTGTGAGAAACAAATAAATAATAATTAGACAAGATATTATCACATTAGTATTTCCACTCATATGTACCTTTGCTCTGTGCTTTCTCATCTGAAATCACAAGGGTATTCACTTCTAATGAATTGCTAGTCCCATTTTTTTCTGTAAATTAGATACCTTCAAGGCACCACATATAATCTAAAATTATAGTAGTCCAGACAAATACTGAATTTGAAAACCTTGACTCATTATTAGGTCATTATCTACATAGATTTTTATTTTTCCATTCTCTTTTGGCTATCTACCTATATGGAAATAGTTTTCAGGGTCACTATTCTTTTACTAAGTTATTGAATGAAAAAGTATGAGAATCTGTCTTCTTTCTGCTATGCTCAAATTATAAACACTCATAAACAGTTTAAATTAGACGCCAGTTATAGCATTCATTTCCTTCCACCTTGAACAGAAAAGGACTTATATCTCTGGCCCTTTGGGACATCTTCCTTCTCACTTGATGCCTCAACCTGTACCTATCAACTTTTTGGTATGATGTTTCATATATTCTGCTGTTGTTTAACTGTCAATGCAAATTATTTTACTCTAAAGGAACTTACGGCATGCATCTATTGTGATATTTGAAACTATTTTATGGAGATGTCTGAAGAAAATCCTACCCACCACACAAAAGAGTGACTCACCAAGGTTTAAATAAAAGTGTCATACATTCCAGGACCTAAATGAGAAAGCATTGAACAGCTTTTCTATTCATAAATATAAGCCTAGATTCATGTAAGCAGCAACATATAATTTAATTTCTGAATATTAAAATTTTCCCTGATGTTAAAAGGGGAACAGAAAAGTTCAAAGGGAAAGAAAAAACCTTTATTCTGAGACTACATATGGCTCAGGAAGACTGAATTACAAATAGCTGGCAATGGGGAATGTATTGGGGTAAAACAGTATGTATAGTTCCCTTTTCGTATACTCTTTCCCTGATATCCAAAACTGTTGGAGACAGGTTATATTGCTACATGCTCTTTTCTCTTAATGTGGCTGACCAGAAATTCTATCTATCTGAAATTTTGAGTGAAATATAAGTTCCTTTGTCACAGAGTTTTTGCATTATCATCTTTTCTAGAAAACTAGGAAAGGTGATCTAAAGGGATGCATGTGGCTAAATCTTATGACTATCCTATGATGGTTTGAATAAATAGAAAATTCAGTTCTTGGAGGATATTAGGTTTTAGGGTACTGGGACACCTTTGTACACATTTTTAAAAATACCCTTGGGCTTGAATGTAAAGCCAAAACCAGTCTTATAATTCACAGATTCCAATTGCTTCTATTTGCTTTCTCACAAGTGAAAGCTTGCTCAGTATAAGGATTATATACAACCTTCACAGAAGGTCTTGTATGTTCTTTGCTACAGAACAAGGGGGAGACTTGTAAGATTATGGCATGTCAAAGCAAATGTTTCCCCTAAGTGAAAGCTGCCAACAATCACTAAAAATTGTACTGTATTTCAGGTCCTAAGAGGCAAATCTGACCCTTTTGTTGGTAACCTCTATGGTCAAGTCAAGAGCTATGACAACATCAGAAAAAAGCCCCAACCTGTAGCATCTGGGAAACAGCAATTTTTATATTCACCGTGGTTAGATGACACAGTGTTAGAGTTCACATGTTGTGTCTATGCTGAATGTTTTGTGTTGTTTGAATTGCCCTTTTATCTCCAATGTATCCTTACATAATAATATTTTCTGCTGGAGACAAATCTTTCAGGTGAAAGGAAAGCTGCAGTAGGGTGGCGGGAAATTTATAAGTGACAGTCCTTTTCGTGTGTTAAGTTTATAGGCTAAAAATACATTTTTTGAAAAATACTTTATAGAGAAGGGAATGGATAAAAAAAAAAGCTCAGAGGTAAAAAGTTTTAAAATAAAATGATCAAAGTTGATAAAAAGTAGTTCACAAAACAGAAGAAGGAAAATATTTCAGATAGTGTTGAGCAGCTGTGGGAAGTGAACTATGCAGCAAACATACACTGAAACAGAAATTAAGAAGCAGAGAATGATAAGGAAAGGTGAAGAATAGACACAGAAGCACATCCAGATTAATTTTATTGAAATTAATTATTTCAGTAAGCAATATTAATACTGAACTGATGATAAGCATGACTGATGGTGGAAAAGTAAACACTCTTTTCTTAAATACTCTGGAGCCTGGAGCACCACATGATATTTGCACTCCTCTTTATACCCAAGATTCACCCAAAATATTTATATAAAAGCGTCAACACTATCCTTTTTGAATATACCAAAATTACTTAAGCAATTACTTAAAGCATTACAATTTGCAGGTATAAGTTCTCAAAGAGTTGCAGCTAAATAAGGCCTAGCAGATAACATGACTGCATAAAAGAGCTGGAGCATCATTCAGTGCTGACTGTGCTGAGATTTACGTTCTTCCAGGAGAAGATCTCCACAAGCACAAATATTTCACTTGGGTGATCTCCAGAAGACAGCACAAAATATATTTACTATTTATTTGTGTCTCAAGAATACTTTTCCAATGCATAGAAATGCTATTTAACTATTACTGGACTGTAAATTATACAGAATTGCTCCACCTGGTTTGTTTCTCTGGTAATGAGTGACAAAATATAGTATTCTGATTTTCTTAAGCAGAATAAAGTTTGATTATTAGGCATCTTTGCGTTAATGCTAGGATTTAAATTAGGTATAACAATAAGATTTAGAATTTATGTAATGCCTCCTATTTCAGCTGAACTAGAAATTAGTATCAGAAAGACAATAATAAATATAAAATCTAATTCAATGTTTTGGAATTTTTGGTCCATCTGAAATTAGAAATGGAAATGTTTTTCTTTTATTTTGAAAAACTGAGACATTAAATAGTATAAACTTTTGTGTTTCTTCAATAAAGTTGTTGTTTACAAATACGAAGAAGATTGTTACAACTAAGTAACAACAAAATTCTTTGGTCCCTAGGATGTAAAATAAGATCTTCACACAACTCTCAGCAGAAAGTCATAGACCTTGAAAAGTGGTAAGGATACATCTCATTTAGCAGCTGTTTCTGAACTAGATCCTGCACCACTGACATCTTCCTCTGCATTAGCATCAGCTTAAAGCTACTCCTGTAGTAGACATGGCTTGAGCTAGCACTACCTTGAGCACACCTTGCTTAAATGTTCAGAAATATTCTTGGATACCTAGGAACTCTCATTGCTAATATGGGCTGACTACTTAGAACATAAAAACCACAACTGTATTAGACCTGCTGGCAATGCTTTATTACTTAGAGCTCCCAACCAGCTAAATTGTGATTGCTTCTATTTAGAACACGTTGCCTCAGGGAACTCAAAGTAATTAGAGACAAGCTGAAAAATAATAATACAGAGAGAGGAAAAAGATTTGCAGTAGTATAGCTATCTTCTGAAAGGAAGAACGTTACACAAAACCTGCACTGCAGGTAAAACACTTTTTTTTGAGCTACGTCTTTCTTTGAATAACTCTAATGAGCAACAATCAAAGCAGGACTGAGAGTGGATTAGGTAAACTTTCCCACCATTTCTGTTGCAGAAAAATGTTCTTGTTCACATATCTATGAGGACAGTGCTTTTGTACTATTGGAATGTCATATCTTCAAATTTTACCATCTGAATATTTAAGCAGCTCTCTAGCCCCAGCTATTAGTAAAAAACAGCACCTCCTCCTAAGCAGCTCTTTGTCAGGAACAGTATTAAAAAGTCAGGGGAAGATTCTTTTGTTTTCCTAAACTACTGTGGTTTATTTTACTACATGGATTTTTTGTAGTTCCCTTGCCTCTTCACAAGCCCAGATTTAGCCTAGTGGGCCAGCAAGGATTATTAGGATAGGACTCTTCCCAGGACAGTATAAAACCACTCTTACATAACAGCATCTAGATACAGTTTTTTTTCTGGAGAGGAGATTAGGTATCAAGTCACAATCTGCTTGTAGATAAGGCGAGAGTTTTTGACTTATTCAACAAATTGTAAGTAACCAATATAACTCCAACAAATTTTCTTCAGACCAAACTGAGGATATACCGCATTTGTAAGAGAGACAGAGCGTGATATAAGTTATATACTTTGAAAAATCCTACAACTGGAAAATCTCCAGAGGAAAACAAAATAATTAGAAAATGTTGCTCTATTAGAATTCCTTTATTTCTATAGTTATGATTATTTCAGAATTACAGGTAATTAAAATATATAATTTGAAAATTTTCCTATTATGCTATACTGTGCATGAAATTGCCTATGTAATTCTTAAGATATAGCTAAAATGGTGATTAATGTAGTATTGGTAGAACAAATGCCTGTTTATGCACATAGTCTGCTGCTCATTGAATTACATTCCAAAATATTATTTGCCTGAGCCTATTTAGAGAAAATAAACAAAACTCTTGTTCAGCTTGAGACTGAACAAATGTCACCCCCATGAACATATTATTTCACTTCAAGCTTTAATCAGCATGTTGTTAATTCCTCCAGGAGGTGCTTATCACAATAAAAATAATAAAAGAACGTTTCTTGAACAGCATGACAGCTAGGTCATACACAGGCTATCCTATCGGAACAAAAAGAGCTGTATTAATAGAAAAAATGGTTATCAAAGAAGATTTTTCTAACCTTCATATTGGCATTTATTTAACATTAATAATTCCTAATTTTCCCTTATGAATCAAGTTCTGCTAATATTTCTATCAGAATCTGTATTTGCATGTATACTTTTCTTTTTCTTCTGATATTGTATCATATACTATATTATGTTTGCAGAGTAAACCACTGCTTTCCTCACAGAATAAACAGGGCATGATGAGACATTAGTACTTTCTTTCTACATAGATCAAGTCACTTAAGGTGTGTAGCAGAAGTGAGGTTGTAAATTCTTGAAGAACTTGTCAGTGATGTAAATGTGCTATACATTTATATTTCATGAAGAGAGTAAAGATAAAAAACTTACCACTTTCTGTAAAAATAATTGTGAACTGCTTTGATACTCATAAAACTCTTAAATTCCAAACTAAAGCTTTCTCTGACTTTTTTCATACAGGAGAAAACCAATATATTGGAATGGTGGTAGATTCCTCTCAACTATGGCTCAGGCCCTCAATGACAGTAATATTCTGAGTTGCTATAATTATTCATTTGTTAAACTGCTAGCTAAAACACAAAATTGTCTTCTACAAACCATGAGAAAAGGAAAATATTTCACATTTTGTGACTGTGATATACATTAAAATATTAAATGTCCCAGTTTTCCCTTTCCTCTGAAAAAACCCCCATATATTACATATATTTCTGTAATAGCATACCTCCATCAGTGCATTCTGGGGTGAAAGAAATGTCATCAAGGGCAAATTCTGTGGGTTGACTCCAGCCCACTTCGGCTTCAAAGGCAACTCTGAAAAGGCTGTTACTGGAGAGAACTACACTTCCATACATCCATTTGTTTTCTTCATTTCTGCTAGAAGACCACATAAGGATCTCCATTCCATGTTCTTCGACTGTGTATACCTGTTGATGGCAGAACCCAAGAGACGAAAATGAATCAGCATTAAGCAACAGGAGTGCAGCTCGTGAGAGTAACACAGCCCAGACAGTACTGACCTGCTTAGATATTGTTCAAATCCAATTCATATTGGTGATGACCAAATGTTACTGAATATTCTTGCTAGTATAATAATTTGAAGCTAGTTCAATCTAAAATAAAAAGCTACTATGAATAGAAAAAATAAAAAGAGATGCTAACACAATCACTAATTGGAAAATCTACAGTCTCAGCCTGACATATAGAAGTTAATGAGTAAAGATTTAACCCCAAATTCATCTAAAACAGTCTTTCTTCAGAGAAGTATCTTGAGCTAACCTTTCATCTCTAAAGGCTGACCTCCGTATAGCAAGACTGAGTGAAGATTTTAGAGATACAAAAAAAAGACTTAGCAATTAGGGATTTAAGTCTGTCATTTGGTACAAGCAATTTATAATAGAGTTTGAGACAGTGATGGAAAATTTTTTCAAACATATTTACCTCAGCCATGTATAGAAATAAATAATTATATAGAGAAAACAATAAGTATAGCAATGAATGAAGTCACAATTAATCAAGAACTGATGAATTTTTGCCAAGAACATGAAACTGGAGAATACAGACGTAGTTGCTTTTCCCACTCAGGTGTTAAAAATCCTTGTACGATCTAGACCAGGTGAAAAAAAATGAAAAAGAACTGGAGTAAAGAAAGTAAGCATATTCTAACCATTCCAGATAATAACTAATTTTTTAAGGGACTAAATATTATAATAATTATGCTCTTCTCATAATTTGCAACAACATAATTCTCTTAAGCCCTTAAACTAATTTTCCAGTGAGCTGTAGGTTCATGTTGCCAATTGAATGTCCCAGTTTAACAATGGAACAGAAAACCTGAGCCCCAAGAAAATTATGAACTTGAACCCATGCTAATGATCTGTATAATGAAATACCTTTGTCTCTCCCAGTCAGCCTGGTGGGACAAATGAACTAAAAATCCAAATAGCACCATAAACCACATACTTTGTAGAATTGGGTGGTGTATTGACTAAAATATGATGCCTGAAAACTCTTGCCAGTTATTTAATTTTTTGAGCAGAGGAGCATGAAGATTACTGATGTACAGTAATTCAAATCAGGACCTAATTTTTTCAAGCCTGATCTTGGGTTACAGGACTGTCAAACAGCAATGTCTTGTTACTGTGTCCCTAAAAACATGCCTCTTGAAGGGCTGAAAGGACAGGTGTTGAGAACAAATAGCTGATTCCACCCTTAAAATAAAATGAAAACTTGTGTGTAATAGTTTTTCACATTACCAGGCTCTATGACCTTAATAAGTTTAAATCCTTGATTAGAGAAACTCCACAGGTGAAGTTACGACAATGTTACAGCACCTATGTTTGTCTCTGGAACCATTCACTATTTTACCAGTTGTGAAATATGACAATCTTGATGATCTGGAACTTTACAGCTCATAACAACGTTAGCATGGTTTTAGCTATACGTCACCACATAGCTATAGTGATATTTTGTCCTTTTGGACTGCAAATATTGAGATAATATCACTTCCAATATATCTCATTGCTAAGTCTCACACTTGCACAAATAAATATTGGGGAAATGGGAAGAATCAAAAACATTTGAAGACAAAACTAAAATATCTCTTACAAGATATTTAAAGATCATCCCATTGTTTAAAGCTGGATTTTTTTTTTTTTTTTTCAATTCTTTTGGTCACGGTTTTAGAAACATTCTCATACTGAAAGTTTCAAGGTACAATAGTTGCTTGAACAGTATTCTATGCACAGAAAAATTTCATTGTGTCCACGCAAAGTCTGGTCTCAGACGCAGCACAAACCCATTCTGTGCGCATGCAGATCAACCCAGCAGCTCAAACTCAGTACAAACAATAAAGCAATCAGTAAACCTGCTCTATATTTACTGGCCAATGGGTCTGGAATGGCAGCAAGTCAAACTGGGTCTCGAGTGTGATGTTTTGATGACATCAGCTCTTGTTCACATAGATGCAAAGTCATTTCATACATCTTGTCTTTCTTTACCCCAAGACTTGACTTATATTTACCATAGAGTAAGGGTGTGCAGATCTGTAATTACTATGGATTAGTTAATATGTTGTGGTAATTTATGTGACTCTGTCCTCAGTTAGGTTTGACTAAGTTTAAACCTGGTGTATAACAATCCCATATGAAATTGAGGAAACTGATAGCATTTAGTGGAGATCTCTAAACTGGTACATTGGAAATCTCAGTTGAATTCCCAGTTTTGCATTTGTCATGTGCCCTGCTGGGGTAATGCTTCAATCCCACTACTTGCCAAAAGTACTCCTGAATACCTGAACTCTCCAAGCCTTTATCAATCCACAACTATGCCAGGAAAGGGTCTGAGTTCTTAAATGTCTTCTAAAAAATTTAAATGAAATTTCTAAAAGAAGAATACATAACTGAAAATGCATGCTAAGTCAAATGAGATTAAAGGAGAGTTCCACAAAATGGGAACCCCAAGGACTCTCTTCCTTCCTTTATCAGGGGATACAGATCTTATTCTCTCTGAGGCTGTGCCCAGTGAAAGTGAAAAAACACAACAATATCTTCTTTCCTGGGTCTACCCACGTCAATCAGAGATTAAACATCTTCTGGATCAGGAAGTACGTCAAGCGTATACAAGACTTTTGTTTGCCTGTGTAAGCATATACAGTACATGAAAGGGAGAGCAAATTTTCATGGATTAGATCTCCCTAGAGCCCTGGAAAGGTACAACTGTGTGGTGCTTAATACCTCCAGGGACTACACCACCTTCCTGCACAGTGTCCTATCTGAAGAGTACAAGATAGCCTGGAAGTGAAAACAATTTAAGATGTGCAAGAGAAAAAAGCTAGCAAGATGAATTCCACTATATGGTATGCAATGAAAGAAAACAACCACCAAACAAAAAACAAAAACCAAATACCAATAAAACCCAAAAAACCCCCAAACAAACCCACAAAAAGCCAAACAGAACCCAACAAGAAGTTTTAGCAAAATCCCATTGAACAACTCTGTATTTAGCAGTCTGATAAGTTTGTTCTCCTGCCTAATACTGATCTAGCTGATCCACAGAGAACAACATTCTTTAGAAAATCCTATTTACTGCCTTAAAGTCATGACTTAGAACTAATTCTCCACAGAATATCCTGTGTGTTAGAAAAACTTCTGAATTCCTTCTTCAGCTTCTATTTCATTTTGGGGATAGGGAAAGTACTTTTGAAGGTCATAAAATTCAAACTTCTATTTATACTTATTAATCGGCAGTTACAATTCATGGCTATCCTGTATCCTCATCCTGACTTTTCAAGATGATGTATTATCTTCCTGATCTTGCCTGAATCTAGCAGTTGGAATGCTGGAAGATACTACATTCCACATGAATTGCCTAAAAAATGAGAAACCAATGCAGATCTAAAGGGTGCATAATATGGGATGTATTCTCTCATCATTGACAACTTAGAGTCTTTAATTGCCAGCCAAGGAAACAGGAAAATCTTGAGAAAGACAACATGTATTTTCACTTCATTAGGCACCAGAGACTTGTGTTAGCGGAGGAAAATTTCCACTGGCTCCAGTGAATAATGATGCTATGTTTTCTGCTTTACATCTTTAAGATCATGCTTTTGAACTCTTCACATTCCTCAGCACTCATCATTGCATGTCTTCCTTGGAATGAAGTCCCACCAGAGACAGACTGAAAATGCTTCTCTTCAGTCCACAAATCAGATTACAAAATTGCATCATATTTCATTGTCCCAATAGAGTAGCACTTAAAAAAAAATTACCTACCCCTCTTTTTTTATTCCTCTAAACTTTTGTTTGAAGTAATATAAATCTTTGTCTAAATATTAGTTTTAAGTAATAAAATATTTAGGTTTTTTAATTAAAATTGACCTGTCTTATACCAAAATTTATTGTGAATCAGTTCTGTTTGTACCAACAAATAGCAAAGCAGAAAACTGATATATTAGCTATACTATCACATCAGGAATTAATTTTGGTTTTAATTCTGCACTGTATAATTATGAAAAACTCCTGAGCTAAATGGCCAAAGAACACTAAAGCACAATGAACACTGAATGTTTTCAGCCTAACTGACAGATGATCAATACGATTTCCATCAGAATGAAACAGATGTGAAAACCACACTCATTTCTTGCTGAAACTGCTCTCATACACCATTAAATTCAACTAAATAGTCATAAAAATGTAAAGAGAAATGTAAGGGTTTTTTTAAATTTACATTTGCAGTGTAATGCAGGAAAATTTGTATTAAGAGGTATTTTTGTTCAGAGCATATTAATTGATATATTAGACCAGCCATGTATTTACTGCTGGATAACTTTCCTTTCAAAGGCTGTTACCACATAGTTCTGAGGAAAGCTAGTGGGCTTGTATTTAATCATTGCAAAGCAATTTTTTCTCCTGTTGGTTAATGGTTGATTGAAGTCCTGAAGCAAGAGCACTCAGATCTCTTTTAAATAGCGTCCATTCTATGTTAATGCAAGAGCTGCTGTAAACTCGATGTCCTTTTAAAAAATAATAATAACTTAGGCTTTTGGTTTTCCTATGAACAGAGTTTGTAACAATGCAATTGTGCAATTGAAATGTGCATTGTGAAAACAATAGAAGCATTTCTAGTTCCTCTTTCCCTTTCCTTGGTGACTACTTCATTTTCTGAGTAAAACCAGGATTATTCCCACAGCTTTACATTATTTTGTGGCATTTTATTACATCTACTTTCTATACCACTACAGTGTTCATTTTTAACTTTCTTTTACCAATACAGGAGTATGTCATTTTAATCACACATCTCAGTATGTCCTATATCTACAGTCCTTTTTATTTTTTTTTTTAAATTCAGACTTGACCAGATAGCTGTCTTTCAGATAAGAACTATATCAGCTTTGGTACTGATGTTATTATATTCTACCACATTATTCAAACTTCCTATTACAGTTTGACTTCTTTCACCTCTAGTACAAACTGGAAAAAAAAAAAATCTTCACAGAGCTGTTGCTTTAGAAGTTTTGGGCTGCTGGTTTTATTGCTTTGCTTTTTTTTTCTTTTTAGAGTTTTTTAATTTTCACTTGAAGGGATACAGCTAATTTATATTCTTGATTTAATAACAGCAACAGTTGATACTGAAATAGATTATTAGTTTGACAGAAAAGAGCAAAATATCCATAGAGGTAAATTGATTTTGTGATAGGATGATATACCTTGCTGAGTGCTTCAGTCTATTTTGAATATGTTTCTACATAAAGAGTACATGTAGCAAAGCCGTAAACAGGAAACTTCATTTGTATGTGGGAGTAAGACAATTCTTTATTAAATTGAATGCAATGAGAGTTAATTAAACTAGTCTGTTTAAAAAGAAGAAACAATTAAAAACCAGACTCTGTTTGGCTGTCTGCCTACCAACTCTCTCATGGGCCACACACATCTACTTATTCACAAGTGCTAAGTGTTCTGTGAGGCTTGAAAACATTCAAAAGCTCCTTCAAAGAGTCTCATCATCAATCTTGCATGCTGTAATGTCCAGGATACTTGAATTTAAACAGATAGCTAATCATAGATAATCTCACAGTATTTCAGCTATCAACAGACGAGAAAAAGGAATTTATGTTTGCTTTTTCCTGCTGCTTATACTAACTTCATGAAATCCAGCCTTTTCTGGTTTTTGGGGTTTTTTTAGTATTAATAAGTAAATGTACAGCAATACTCAGAGTCTCCATAAACTAGATGCTAGAGATAAAATTGATATGCAAGACCCCTCCTTAAAAAATTTATTAAAAAAACGATGAAGGGTGGAATGAAGGGTAACATTATCCTTGGGCTGGATGTAAGGAGACATCTTTTCATGGTGGACAGTTGACCTGTGGCAGAAGTTGTCTTGGAGGCTGAGTAGTCTCCATTTATGGACGTTTTCGAGACTGGGTAAATTCCTGAGCCACCCAGCATGATCTCATAGCTGACTCTGCTTAGAGCAAGAGGTTGGACTAGGTAATACCTGAGGCCATTCCTAATCCCATGGAATTGTACTATGATTATCTTTTCCAGTGGAGAAAACAATGGTACAAACTTCTTAAATTCAACGTCCAAGACTACAAAAGTATTCTTGTTCACTTTTAACATAGACTTAGTTCAGCAGTTTGATAGCATGTGCAACATTTACACTCTGTCATTGACAAAAAAATTAACATAACTTGTATTTTCAAAATTTTACAAACTGCCACAGATAGGAGCCTTTCTCAGGTCACTTAAAAGGAACTGTGCAACTTTATTTCACTTTATTCAGTGAGTCACACGAAGTGAATTGTTTGCCAAGCGTTCTCATCTGGCTGGTAATCTAAAGTGTACTTGTTAAGGACACTTGGGGAACAGAAATTGAAGCTTGAGCTATAATTGCTAATACAGTTAAATACCTTATTTCCAGCTGTTTTTATAAAACTTTTATTTTAAACCACTAAACATTGGAAACTGCCTCTGTTTTATGTTGGAGTAAATTGTGCAGAGAACTGCACTGGTATTGGGTAGGTTTTAGTATGCTAGTCAAATGTGAAATGTTAATTCTTGCATATGTAGTGAAAGGACTTTACATGGAACTAAAACTAAAACTTTCCTGTCAGGAAAAGATTTGTATATAGGTGTAATTGCAGTGAGGTTGTGATGAAGTATTGTTAACATAAATTCCTGAGATTTTGGTAATCCTAGACACAAAAATGCAAATAGTACTAAAGAAAGTTCTATAAGGCTATAATGTAGTAGAAGGACTTTTACCTTTAAGACTCCTGTTTGCCTTGAAGCAAATATCCAGAACCAGAAACGAACTCTACAGACTCCAAGACTGGCTGGAAAGGGTTTGGCGGTAATTATCCTTGCTCTGTTTCCTTCCTTCTCGGCAGATGAGTTGACATACAAAAAACTCTGTCCTTTACCTTAATAGAAAGACAAAAAACATTTCGAGTTTTTCAATATTATTTTATGCTTCAGATCACAAGAATTTTTATACACACAGATACTAGTATTTTTTTAAAAATCTTTTTACCACATATATGTATACCATACCTTAGCTGTATGGAGATCTTCCTTGATAATGCTTTGTGTATTTCATAGAATTGTAGAATAGTTTGCGTTGGAAGGGCCCTTAATAATCATCTAGTTCCAGCCCCATGCCATGGGCAGGGATGCCACCCACTGCAACAGGCTTCTCAAAACATACCCTTGAACACTTCCGGGGAAGTGGAAGATTCTGGACAAATTTTGCCATTGTCTCACTGCTTTCTGAGTAAAGAATTTATTTCTAATTTCTGGTTTCCAATCTAGGTCTCTCCTCTTTTGTATAAAAGAGGTCCCTTGTCCTAGATGTCCCTTGTGCTAGACAGAATCATTGAATAACCTGACTTGGAAGGGACCCACAAGGATCATCAAAATCCATCTTCTGGCCCTGCACAGGACACCCCAAGAGTCACACCTTGTGCCTGAGAGTGTTGTCCAAATGCTTCTGGAACTCTGTCAGGCTTGGTGCTGTGACCATTTCCCTGGGGAGCCCTTCCAGTGCTCAGCCACCCTCTGGGTGAAAAATCTTTTCCTAATACCCAACCTAAACCTGATGGACTGATAGATATTTCTAAGTATTACAGGCTGTTGGCAATTCTGATGAGTGATTCCTCTGTAGCTAATGTGAATATTTCTTGCTTGGGTAATTTAAAAGTAAATTACAAATCTGGATAATTTTGTAAACACATTTGCTATAATTTTGTTTTCCTTTTGCTTCAGTTTTTATTAACTTTGGTTTTCTTACCATTTCTGGGTAATTTCACAGAAACAAAGAACTAATTAAGTGACAGAAACTGAAAATAGAAAAGCACACAAAATCTCCTTAAAAAGACAGGGGCTAATGGTTGTTTTGTTATTGCATTGCATCAAAGAAACAGCAAGAAAGCAAGTCGAACTACCTATTTGCAAGAAAGAGCTTGCCTGGAACAGCTGCAATAGTTTCTACCTCTACCTTGTCTATTCTGTACCTTTCCAACAGGAATGCACTTCCAGATTTACAGCCTGCAACACAAAACAGTAGGAATGCCTGCAAAAACTGTGACTTGCGGTAGATAAGCAGTTCCCTCATGATCAGGAGAGCAGCTCCTGAAGCAGGTGCAGAAAAAAGGAAAAGGGAGGATAAATGAGTCGGACAGAAATGGCTACAGCCACCTGTGATAAGGTGTCTCTGTTGATTTTGAAAACATAAAACACAAAAAAGAATCAAAACCTGGAGATGATGCTGCTCACGAACCCAAGAGAAAAACAGTAGAAATTGTGATACTTCTAGACTGAATACTAACTATACTTTGCTGATTGATGGAAATTAAGATAGAATTTTAATGATTAAGGCTTCTGGAAAGAAAGTTAGCTACTTCTCAAATAGAGATTGGTACATTTATGGTGGAATTTAATATCCCATCTAGATATATTGTATAATGTAAAGAATACATAATTTAATATTTATGTAATACAATATATAGTTAATTATGATTCCTACATAACACTGATTACTGTAATTGCCTATCAATATATTTCATTCTCCTGACAATCAATAGGCATTCTGGTAGCAGTTTGTCAGAAACATCTTTGGAAGAACTTTATTAAGATTTCTGGCAAGAAAATTCCAGGGAGGTCAGTTAAACCAAGGTAGGACCTGTAAGCATTTCATGTGCACCCACACACATTGCTCCTCCTCCTGCATATGACTGCATGTTTTTCTAAAATTCATTAGGATGGTACCACACTCCAGGAAAACTAGTTTATTTAAAATATTGACAAAAAGAAGAGTATTACTGTAGCCAACTACAATTTCAGAGATTTCATCTTTTAATGTCAGAAGCTGACGTTATGTAGCAGAAATTTGTTATTAGAATAGAACAGAATAGAATGGAATAGTATTATTTCAGTTGGAAGAGACCTAAAATGATCATCTAGTCCAACTGGCTTATCAGCTCAGGGCTGACCGAGATAAAGTGTGTTGTGAAGGGCATTGTCCAAATGCCTTAAACACTAAAGGCTGGGGGCACTGATCCCCTCTAGGAAGCCTGTTCCGGTGTTTGGCCTCCCTATGGCTAAAGAAATTCTTCCTAATATCCTGTCTGAACCTTTCCCTGGTGCAGCTTTGAACCATTCCCATGCATCAGCTGATCACATTGAGATGTGCTGTCATCCTGACACTGATCTACTTTTTTGGTAGAGTTTTCTTAAATTCAGTGAATATTTTATTTTCCCAGAAGTGCTGTAGTACACATGGCAATACCTGGTGTGTGGTCAGTTTTGGGTGGACCTGTTTGTCCTGTGACAGCGCCATTGCTGATATTCCAGTCAAAATCATCCGTAGTGTCTTGTGTTAATCCACATGCAGTTGTCCACCCTTGATCTTGTGTTTCAAAGTTACAGCTTCCAGGAATACTTGTGTAGTAGCCTGAAAATACAGCAAAAATAAATTATCATCCCAGCTCTATGTAAAGGGGCTATAATGGGCACACTAAACATGGTAATGGAAAGGATTCTGCATGGCTAATGCTGTGATTCCATGAATTCCATGTATGGACATCATATGTAATAGTCAATGAGGACAGGAAAAACGAATTCTTCACTTTAAGAACAGGTATAAACTTTATTACTGATAAATGCCCTTGTGATTCCTTAGGACAAACCAATGACTTCACCAAATTTTTGTTCTTATCCAAGGCGAATGGAAAGAACTTTCTTTAACTGGCAGGCCGGAAAAACACTAATATAAGTTGCCTGGATAAGGTTTGGAGTCTCCATTTTTGAAGGTATTCCAACCTTGAGTGGCACAGCCCTGTGCCCTGTGGCAGAATTGCTGTTTGAAGCCGGAGGTTGAACTTGATGATCTCCAGAGGTGCCTTCCTGCCTCAACCCTTGCGGGATTTTGCCAGTGCTAGTCAAATGCAGTGAGCAGCTGTGTTGGCACTGTATTGCACACACCATGGAAGCCTAATAAAGCCTAACTTCAACAATAAACACCCTCACATGCAGGTAGGGCAAAGGAATCCATTAACTGAAAAAACAAGAATATTTTCTCGTACCTCTCTAACAACATCAAAGTCCACATCCATTTAGGATTTACACTAGTCATAATAAAATACCTTACTTCAGTGTTTTTACCCTAATATATTAACTGCATTCAGAAGGCAATTATTAATAAATATTTATGAACAGTAGTTACTGGGCTGACAGAGTCATGCAACCCATCTGCACCTGCTAGGTGCCTTTTTCTTTTATGGGTAAGCATACCCTTTTTAGAAGCCAACAGAAGATTGCTCCATTTATTGGAAAAATTGCTTTTATTTCAATAATTCAAGCACTCCTCTAGCTGGTTCATCAACACTGGGGTTTGCTATTAAGAAAATCGTTGTGTATAGTTGGCTGTAATCCATGAAAATTGAAACTGCTTTCATGTGTGCTTTTTTCACCTCGGTACTTCCAGCAGCTTACTGAAAGAGAATGAAAATTTTGCTAGATTGCCTGACTGGACTGAATGAAACATAGAGTAAATAATTTCCATGAGTTTATTTTAAAAAGAAGTCCACCAGCCCACGTGGATGAAGTTCATTTCAGCCAAGGTCTCTTGTAAATCCTGCATACAGGAATTGCTGCTGAGTAGATTATGGTCCATTTACTTTGGAGTTACACTTGTATAAAACTATGGTAGAATGTGAAATGAGCTCAGACCTTGAGCTCAGTGCAAAGGAGAAAACTGCAGACAAATGTGGCCATAACCACTTGTGATGCGACTGGTTAGGCTATGAAAAGATTTCTCTGTGCTTGTTCTGCTTCTTTTTTCTGATTAAGCATCTCCTGTTGCCTTTTCATTAAAAAAATAAAGTTTCCATATCTAGAAGGCATTATGTGCCCTTTAATGTTGTTTATTCCCATCTATAAGATATGTGCTCAGGGAAAAATTGTGTTTATCAAAATATAAGGCATCATTTGTTGGAACTAAAATAGAGCAGACAGGGAAATATTATACCTGAGGCTTATCTGAGTATTCCGAATGCCAGATTATTGTATCTCTGTATTACACTTCAGTAGAGAGAGCAAGACTAAAGACTGATGAAAATATTTTGATGTATCTACAGCCTTTCCATCTACAATAAAAAGATATTTCAGTCTATTTTTTTGAAGTAAATATCAGCAATTATTTTTTTTCTCCCCTTAGAAAAGCTTTTCTTCAGTGTAACAAAGAGTGAGTTGCTTTACTGTGATTCAAGATCATTTATGGCCTGAAATGTTCCCATCTATTATCTGACTAAGAAAAGAGTCCTTCCAGAAAACACAGAGCAACACCCTTCCCCAGTGAAGCTACTATATCCTCTAACAATATTTAGAGAATAAATCAAATATCTCCATATTTTTCTGAATATCTTTACAGAACAGTTCACTTTGGACAGCAATTCAGATTTACTGCGTGTCTATTAGGTCTGGGAAATTTTACAAGGGTGAGTTTACAGAGCATTTTGCTGCACTTACTTTGCCCAACTCCTGAAAAAGTATTAATACTTTATACAAGAAATACAGATTAGCTGTTTAAAATCTATTTTGGAGTCTACTTTTAAAATTTAGAATTTTTCAGTTATCATTCAATGTAAATCTATTTCCATGAATATGATTCACAAAGTTCACTGCAACACAAAGTACTACAAGGGGTAGAAACCAGAAATAGTGACACCATCTTCAGCTTTTGTACTTCAGAACTGTTACTTACTTTTATGAAAAGGAGAAACTCCAAGTTAAATCTCCTATAGTGACATCTTAGGATGTATCTCAGTAAGTATGTAAGTCTGCAGCCTGGCTAAAACATTATAATGTGCATCATCCAATAAAGGGTTATTACTTCTATAATCCTGTTCAGTCAAGCATGTAGCAACCCCATGCAAGAAAAAATTTGATTTTCAAGGGATCACAAAATATTGGCTTATTTCAATTATGTACTTTTACTTCCGCAAAGGATGAACATCAAATTGATGTGTGTGATGCATTTACTCTATCAAGTTTACTTTTGAGCATACTTGAATTATGACAGAATTTGACCCTCCAGTTTGAAGATTAACGCTTAGACTGATTACTGAACTGTATATATGGACTACTTAATCTTCCTACTGCAAATGTCCGGTCCAGTCAGTGCCTGTAAATAAATAAAGACACAGAGCAGGAACAAGGGCACAATGCTTTACTGCTTTTGATTTTCATGCCGGAAATGGAAAGCCCGTTAACCTGATCCAGATTTTAAAATGGATCTGTGTCCTTCCATCTCAGTTAGCCTCAATGAATAATGCCTACAGACAAATTTTGTCTCAGTATTCACTAGAACTTAGGAAAGCATAAACAGACTGGATTTTTTCCACCTGTTTGGTAATAGAGAAATGATAATAAAATAGTTTAATAGCTTTGCAGTAGAAGCAAGAATGAACAATGAAACTGTACTCACTCTGCTCAGATCACAAAGGCAGAATTCATTTGAAAGGAAAGACAAGTTTATTTTTAAGTATTCACCTTTTTATAGCAGTATCTTGCCTAAATGTTACTGTACATAAGTTTGCTTGTTTATCTTTTCCATTCATCATTGATATTTCCTTTCAACATGTTTTCACATGAATAAACAGGCTTACATTTGTTCTCAGAGTTAACTTGTAACACATTGATTTAATTCCTCAAGTATGTTTTTAATCCTTAAACTGGTTTTGGCCTTGGTGTGGGTTTTTTTTCAGTATTTAACCTTTGATTTTAGTAAATTACACTTTTGGAACTAAATCCCACTTAAATACTTTTCGCAGCAAATATCTCTGAGGATATGAAAATGTCAGACCTTTTGAGCTGGGGAGAAGGCAACCTGCTTGTGATCGTCTTCTGAGTGAATCATGTGTGTGAACTCACCTAAACCGTGCTACAGAATTTAAGGTTATAATTTTAACTGAAGATTACATCAACACACAAAGAGATACTTACTGCAGTCAGCCTCATCTGATAGGTCTTCACAGTCTGGTTTATAGTCGCAGATGAACTGAGATTCTATGCAGTTCTCATCTCCACACACAAAATCAGTGAGGGCAGGGCATTCCCTGGGATTCGCTCCAACTGAAACCAATGGGACATTTAAATCAATATTGTACTTAAATCAAAGCATACTCTTTTTAATTTGTTAGCCATTATACATCATGGCTTTAGGGTTTTACTGTTTCCAACAGATGTCTTTTGGTCTCAATCTTTTAATGTTGCATTATATGTTTCTAGACTACCGCATTTGCCTTGCCCAAAGCTTCAAAGGTAGGATGTTTTTGGCTGGAAGAAAATTCAGTTTAGCATCAACATAACTGTTTCCCCAGTATATTTGTTGGGGATATTGCATAAAAAAGGGTTCTGTGGGCTGTTGAAAAGTAGACAGGCAAAAGGCTTTATTCTGCTCATAGTGATATTTTTTTGAAAACAACATTTTAAACTGAGAAAAATCAGTTATACACATTTACATAATACATAAACTTTTAAAGCCTTTATAAGAAATTTAATTTTTTTAAGAGTTTAGATAAACCGCTGCTCTGATGGTGTGAACCACCCAGAAATTTCTCTGATGGTATTTAATATACATATCTGTTCCACAACAATTGGTACTGATCTCTGAAGGATAGTGAAAATCACCTCATAAAATGAGAGTAACTTAGTAACTTGCACATAAAACATTAGGGTCAAATCCAAAGAGTGCTGAGATTCAGCCATCCCTGGACTGCAAGACTATAAAGGAACATATGTAAGTTATTTTTTAGTGCACTGTGTGCATAGTTTCTACTAACACTAATTGAAACTCTTCTGGCAACACTAAGTGCAACACTTCAAAAGCACTCTGCTAACCCTAGATTACTTTTCAGTCTAGAGCTTCAAGTTCTGAAAAAGACATTCAGGAGAATTTATTTTGATTGTATTCATTGTAATGTGTTTTGTTTTTTCCTTCAAACATGAGTAAAATATTACATATTGTTAAACACAGTCTGATCAGAACACCATGATATATACTTTTGTGCAGGCCCATGTTTCCAGAGGAGTTGTTATTGTTGTCAGGGTATTAATCTCCTCAAATAGTGCCACTTACTGAATTTTACAGACTACAGACTGAGGGACTGCATTCTCATTGAAGCAGAATAGGAAAGGAGAACTAAACATTTGGTTTAATTTCAACATGTACTCAAACTAATACTAAATAGAGTGACAATACAGCATTAAAATGTAATCCAGATATTTAAAATGGATAGTATGAAAAAGAAAAAAAAAATCAGTGTTATTATTGTTTACTTGCGTGACATTAAGACTTAAATTTTCAGCTTTAAAGTACAAAAGTCTCTGTGCACTGGCGTACACATACACAAAATCTGTTTCCAAATAGATATCTGTCTTGTTATTTTATTTTTTAATTTTTCACTGTCAGTTTGATCTGATTAGTGTCAGGGGATCCACACCACAAACAGCTTGTCGTGAAGGCCTTAAATACATGAAAAGCTATGGCTGCTTTTTACAGAGAATCCATGTGGCAGAGAGCCCTTAGCAGAGGAGCAGACTCTTGAGACAAAAATTGACTGAAGATTTGTCATGGTTAAGGCAGTTTTCACACCTCTCTAAGATGATGTGATTAAACCCGATTGATGATACCACCAAAAAGTCATTAATAAGGCTTATCCTAAATTCCAGAAAACCACATAATCATTGAGGCTGGTAGAGACCTCTCAAGACCTCTTTAATCCAACCCACTTCTTCAGCCACCTCTAGGGCAGCAGGACCATGGCCAGCTGGGTTTTGGATCTATCAATAGATGGAGACTCAACAACATCTCTGGACAGCTACTTCTTGTGCTGGGTGATCCTCACAGTAAAGTGGTTTATTTTGTTCAGATGAAATTCCCTGGTTTTTGAATTTGTGCCCATTGGCATTGCCTTCTGTCAATAGGTACTTGTGAGAAGAGTCTGACACCTTTATCTCCATTCCCTCCTCTGTGCTGGAAATGATGCACTGGAAATGATGCACTGGAAAATTAAACTACTTCCTTAAGTCATTCAATGTCTTAAATAATGACAGAAATTAGGTAATTGCAGGAGCCATTAGCATACAATAATATTCACATCTTATTTCAACTGCATATGAATGGGGTACATTATCACCATACAGGGGATTGACTTTTGAAAATCCCTGGTTTTGTGACTGATGATATTCCACACCTTTACCTAGACAGAGCAACGTTATGTTATGTTACTCTATAATTTATATTTAGCACTTAATTACAGTTGTTAATTTTTTCTAGAAACAAGCAATGTTATAGTACTTCAAACATATCATAAACCAACATTTAATAATAATATTAATCTCTTTGGTTATCCTAAAATAAAATATTGATTCCTACACAGACATAATGAAAATTTTTATCTCTGCAAATGTTGTAAAGTCCAAACACAAATTTACACATCTATGAATTTTATCTTTTTGGAGTAAGACCTTGTTTATGTGTAATTTTTAGGGATATCAGGTTACATTTATGAGATGATGGTGTTTCTGCAACAGTCTTTGGCAGAGAGAAATAAAATCCCTCTTCAAATTAACAAACTGTCACTGGCGTAGCACGGTGTAACCAAATATTCTAAACACTATTCGGAATTACAGCATAAAAAATCAACCTTCCATAATACACTCATTCTGGCCAAGACTCCTACGCCAGCTAAAATTTAATTCATAACAAGAACCACAGTACAGTTTAACCATAAAATGCAACTTCAGTGTCAGCAAACCCAATAACCAAGGAGAAGTTCACACAGAATTTGCAATTTAAAAGTTTCATTTTTACCAGACATTCTTTAAACATAATATAAAAAAATAAATTTAAGCAGAAAAAAATATACTGAAGAACATATGGGAAAATCTGTTAGAAAATACTTTGAATAAACAAAATGAGAGGACATTTAAAATATTATCTCGCCCATTTGTAATTTTATCCTCAAAATTACAGGGTTGTCAAAATCTGAGTTCATGTCTATCAGTACTGGATTCGGAGAACAGTATTCTAAACCTCACTCCAGAGAGTTTTAATATAAAGTAAAATGATGTCTTCTGATGAAGAGCTTATGTTTATGCTGATATTTCAGATAAAATGAGAAATTTTCATTAAGTCTTATTTCTTTGTGAATGTTGATTCTGTGGGACTGCATTTAAAAATGTAAATATGACCTTTGTAAATATTTTAAAATGGCTTTTTGTCTGATCATATTCCTCATCTCTACTTTGATGACTGGTAAGTAGAATGATAACATGTATTGGATGAGGTTGATTATATACAGCATGTAATATATTTTTCCCAATACTCTAGCTCAAAACATTCAGTGAAAATCCAAACATACAGAAAAACTATTCTGAGCAGAAGAAAACATGAAAAATATGGCAAATTTTGTTTCGTGCTTCTTTCTTCTTTCAAGAGCACAAGAAACCTGTAAGGAGAAAACATCTAATTTTGAATACACTCCAATCAACTTAATATAAAGATTATGATGAAAAAAGTTATCAGTTGTACTTTGCTTACAGTATTACTCCAAAATTATCTTTGAGCAGCTACAACATTAAAATGGATGCATGAGCTATAGCAAGCAAGAAAATGAGCTGATGACATGTATGGAAATGTCAGAAGGTGTAAAACAATGAAATATCCACAAATGTGGATTTATCACAAAATGGAAATGAGAGGAATTACAGGGAGTTTAAATGCTTTTGATAACTTCTTTTCTGAATATACCATGAAAAATTTGCAGAGAGCTAAGACATGCAAAATAAAAAGAAATCATCTCACTGTAATTTAAGAAAACTGTCTACCAGAAAGCACCCTGGATTTCGTGAAAAAGCTGTAAATGTTCTTTTTTGACCTAACCTCCTTCCAATTTTTGTTTAACCCCTAAACTGAATAATCAAAAGTTTATTCAGATCTACACATTACTTTACATAGTGAAAAATATCATTACAAACAGGGAGTGTTGATCTACAGACATAGCATGACTGACAGAGGAATGGCTTAGAGCTACAAAAATAGCTGGTAGGGAGTGGGGATCCTTTGGTTTTGTTTTTTTAATGAGAACAGAAACTCCAACTAAATTTATTAATTTCCAGTACTCTTGCACATTTCTTGGGTAAGTTACTTTTGTTTTTCATTATGCTTTACTCTTTCTTCTTCTCCAGTTACTCAGTTCAAAAATCTGTGGGATCTGAATACTATATAGATATGCTACAGGCCAGAAGACCACAACCCATTCCTTTCCCCCCAAAAAACCACATTATAGGCAGCAAAAAAAGTCACCCGAAACCAAAATAAAATAATATAGAATACAAAACATAAACACAGATAAGAACTGCATATCTTATGATTACAGCCAGCATTTAGACCAACATAGAAATAACTAGATGAGCAAGAATCAGTGGAGCAATTAAACCATTTATTTTCTCATAGGTCAAAGTTATCTGGCAGTAGCATATGTCCTTATAAATCACTTTTTTCCCTTACAATAAATACTTGGTGATGAGAGTTTTATAAATTTAAAAAAACCCCAAAAAACCCAAAAACAAACTAAAACTATTGTTATGGTATAGAAAAATCAAAACGTTTTATTGTACCCATTTACTTGGTTTCCCCTCAGAACTGCAGCTTTTCCAAAAAACCAAGACACCACAAGAAAATAACACAAGACGTACTTTAGATGAAGTAGTAACTAATGATGGCATGTTATGTAAATCCCTTCACCAAATGAAATGGCAGTACTTGAAAAGGAAAAGGCATGTACAGGATATCACTTTTCAATTAGGTACAATTTGGTATTGATACAGCAAAGAGCCATATAATCTTCTAAGTAGTTTTTAAAAGGCCAATAGAACTGGCTTGGCTTCTGGATCACCAAACTGTCTAAAATAAGCATATTAATGATGGCTGCCGTAGAACTTGAGTTTACATACACTGGCTTTGCTTTCTACATATTTTGTACTGCACAATTTAATTCTCAGAACACCAGCAAAGGTAAGACCTTCCCTAGTGAGGATACCTGTGTGTGTTTTTGCACACGTAGAAAGCACACAAGGCACAGATGCACATCATGCACACCACGCACACCACAAATAAAAGAAAAAAATTGTGACTCTATTTTGGATACAGCACAAGCTATAGCTATATTTACTTTATAACCATCTCTAGTATATGTCATCTGTGGACGACTAACCCATATAACAGACACAGAATTTATAGACCTGACAAGATTTGTTTAGAGACAGCTGATAAATAAAACTTTATTAACCAAGACTTTTTTTTTTTTTTTTTCAATTATCAGGAAAGGACTGACTATGAAAGAACTCACAAAAACAGTCTTCAGTGACTGTTCCTCTGACTCTCTGAGTACAGAGCTTACTTGTACCCATGCTTCGTAAGAGATAAATCTTCCTGTGATATCCATTACATCTAAAATCACAGAAAGAACAAGACACTTTGAGTATCAGTCCTATAAGCTATAGATCTCTATTGTCTGAAACAAAATGGATAAGGCCAAATGGCTAGGATGGCAATCAGTTTCACAGACAGCACTAAATATCATAGATTCGGTGACACAGAGTGAATGTTTAAAATACTTATCATGCAAGAAGGGACTGATCACAATGTCAAAAGGAAGAGATGCCCTAGTGATGTCTTGATGGGCTTACCTAAAACAGAGGCTAGACAAAATTAAGAGAATAAAAAGCAGTTAAATTTATTGAAGGGCATTCAAGCTGGATTTAGGGCAGAGAAAGCCCACTCAAGGGGTTACATCCAAAAATGGACAATAGGTCACGAATTTTTTGTACTTTATAAGTTCTGTCAATTTGCATGCTAAGCTTTAATCCTCCTGAGAGGGGCCTGAGACAATAAGGCATCCTTGGATTCCAAGCTTAGAGGAATTGTTTTGTCTAAAAAAATGCTGAGAACAGGAGCTTTAGCACCCTATATGGAATCCAGAGTTATAAACTAAAATTACAGATACACAAAAAATATAGGAGGTAAAACCCTAAGGCATCACTAGTACTACAACACTAAAGACATAGGTCATCAGAGGCTGTTTTTGGCCAATGCTTTGAGCATTTGAAAGGCATAGGGTGAATCCCAAATTATTATGGTTCTGAAAGGCTGCAGTGAATAAGACCTTGAGCTGTTTTTGGAAAGCAGGGTGTACCTGAAGGTCAAGTCCTCTGAGCTGCTCTTTAGCAAGTGGCTCATCTCTGCTCTCCAAGAGAAACATATGCACACACTCAACACTACAGTACCACCATGGCAGCAGTATGAAATTAAACATATAATGTATGTTCAACAGAAATGAGACCTTTTCCCCAGTATTTGTCTTTCTAGAAATTATGGTCTTTCCTGTGTAGAAATGTTTCCAAATTAAAGCTGAAAATTCACCTCTTTCTATTTTTTGTTAATTAAACTGTGCTGTTCCGTGGGAGCACTTATATCGCTCTCTCCCCTCTCTCACAATATTTGAGACATAGGAATAATCAAAGATTAAAAAAAATTAAAATATCTTGTTAAAAATATTATTCAATTAAAGGAAATTTAATTTGCAAGTTTCGTTTTTTGTTTAAATTGAAATTTATGAAATACACACTCCTGGAAGGTTTCATTACTCAAGTGTACTCTGAGATTAGCAGAAATTATGAAACATGGTTTGCATCAAGCTTTTCATTTGCTTACCTCAGTTGTTCAGTACTCTTCTGTGCATGACTTTTTTATAGAACATTAGAATTGTATTAGAAAACTCATCAATAATGCTTCTCTCCATGGATGACCTTGGAAATCTATTGCAAGGAAAACTAAATGAAAAGTCTCTACTCAAGCAAGCTAGATATAATTTCAAAAAAGCTTCTTTTATAATTCTAAAACCATAGAGAATTCTCCTTGCAGAATATATCACTCAATAGGCCAGATTTAATTCAGAGATATATTTTGACTCCAACATAAACAGTAGATCTAACAAATTGTATTGACTCTTAGGAGAGACTTTGACTTGTAGATACAAAATTCTGCCAATGGACTTCCCAAAGCTGTTCAAAGCAAACAGTATTGTGCCTAAGGCCCACGTATAAACTGGAAGAATAAAAAAATTATTCATAGTTCTGGAAATGTAGAGCTGGCTCTGGCTCAAGTAATACAAGAGATAAGAAAATTCTCTTTAACTTCTAGTGCTGATGTCATGGAGTATATAAATCTACAAGAGACAAGGACAGACGCTTTTATATTTGATAAAGACTGAAAGACCAGCTTTGGCATAGAGTGTATCAGCAGGATAAGGATCTCATACTCATAGTGCTCTCTTATAGGGGTCTACCATATTTTGCTTAAATACCAAAGGAAAAATGAGGGAGGAGCACTAAGGACTGAGCAATGTGTGAGGGCCTGGTTTTTCTAGGCTTTATCTCTTCGGACTCTGCAAGTGGTAAAAGAAAGAGAGAAGAGGAGATAAGGTAAAAAAATCATGAGATGCTTTTGCAGAAAATTCTATTTCCAGTAATAATTAACATGTTCAACCAGATAAAAGTATCTCCTGAAGCAATTTGACACATGATCTCTCTCTACTTCTTGGTGCTTTTCCCCTTCCATGTCTCTCCTCTATGCTAATTCCAGTGTAGATCTACATTGCACCTCAGAAAGTTCAGATGAATAGATTATTTTTTAGGTATTTTCTATGATATTTACACTACAAAGTGACGGCCAAACTGTTGCTTCCACTGTGATGCAGAATCAATCAAAACCACTCAATCACAGCACTCTCCAGTTATCACAGATATCTCAGAAACATCTCATCTATGGGTTTTTTTGTTTTTTTTTTTAATACACAGACTTCTCCTATTGCGGTCGACAGGGGTTGTTGTGACAGACCAATGGAGTACAGCACACGGAGCAAGCTGCAATCATCTGCAACAGGGAGACACTTCCTCTGCTGAATGCTCTCCCTGTCTCTGCAGAACTGCCATCAGATGTGAACTCTGTCTTGGGTGCCGCCTTGCACGGAGGCGTCTGATGCCTTACATGCAGTTTAGCTGTACTGGAAGGATGCCTACTCTCTGGAGTAATTTCATATGAAAATGAATTCAGTGGACATTCTTTTATTTCTGTTTACAGAAAATGATTGTAAAGTTTAAAAAAAAAAAAAGAAGAAAAAGCTATTCACCTCTTCCGTGCATATTTTGTTGGCAACAAAAAGCCTTCTTTTTTGGCCAATTTAAAATATGTTGAGTTAAGAATTCTACTACTGGATATGAAGAGTAAGCAATATATGAAGCAAATGTTAAAATTATGAGATTTTAATTTTGTACTAAAAATATGAATTTACAGCCATGTTCTAGCAAACCAAATTATCTTTGGACTCATAAACTCTTTAAAATTTTCCCATGAGATAAACAGAAACTTAAAAAACTGAGGTGTCTTCACGAAAAATGAGGTAAAAGTTATTACTTGTGTCTCATATTCAAAATCTGTGGCAAATGATCTCACATGTATTCCTAATACAACTCCAAGGGTTGCAAAAAGATGAAACAAAAGCTGAACAAATCTTTTAGTTAAGGTGATACATTTTTTGCATAAACAAAAACAGAAACCCTAGAGTTACAGGTATGTCAATGACTTCTGAGCAGTGCAGTAAAACCTGGAGAATTCTGTGATTTCAAGCTGGTGCCATATTTATCTTTTTTTCCATTTTTAATTTTTTTCAAAGGAGGTTGTCAAATGCAATTAATTCCCTGAATCCAGACTGTATAATATTTGGCTCTATGGTAAAAATTATTTTATATTTTTAAAATATTTCTAGAAAATTTTTATATTCAATGCTGTTCAAGCATTTCTATATAACATGACTTGTGCAGGAATTCACGTCTTCCCCCAGTGTGACTGGCAGCCCTGGCAGGATCTGTTGAGGGAGACTTTATTTCCTCCACATCTGCCCTGAGCACGCTGCCTTCCCCACTGAGTCCTTCCCACAAGGGCATTTGGGATGACCTCTGAAGGGCAGCTGTGGATGATTTTCACATTGCCAAAAGGCAGATTATTTCTTGTCCAAAACTAAATTGTGCATATAGGTACCCTCTGCTGAGTTTATGGTGATCTGAGTTTAGTAAAATTTTCTGTCAAATGATAAAGAATATTCATGTTAATGTATTTTACACTAAGCCAAATTGGGTTAAAGCTACTAAAATTGCTAGACTTCTCAAAATGTGCTTTCTTTCTCTGTAATGAAGGAGATTCAATATGTAGCTAAAAAAATTTACATTGACAGCTCACAATGAAATCAAAGGATAATTTCCTTCTAAGGGCAAAATCCAAACATTAGACCAACAATCAAGACTTTTATCATTAATTTCAGCACATTTACTGAGAAGTTTTAGCCAGGTCATGCGATTCCAGTGCCCCACATCAGAATACCCTGACATTGACCTATTTATGAAAACAAGTGAAAGACATCATGAATCATTAAAATATTTTGAAGGGGAGGAAAAAAAGAAAATTAAAAATCTGGACATACATTCTGTCTGAATACCAATGAATATCTTTAGTGACAAATTTAGGTCTGGCAGCTTTCTCTGTCTGAATTCCCTTCCCTCTCACTTCAGAGCCAGATTTGTACTGAATACTTCTATTATAAGATTTTGAACTTCTCTCAAGTGCTTGAGAAGAAGAACTAAATTCTCCACTAAATGTAAAGCTTTGCATGATACATAGCTGGGGATTCAAAGGAAACACTGGTTTGTCTTAAAAATAAAAAAGCTGGCCTACATACAGAAACACTAGGATGTTTTAGTTATTGTCTCTCTGATCTGCAAAGCTAGGATGGAATTCTGATGAGAAAGTATTTTTCTGCTGAGACTTTCAAAGCTTCTTGTTTATGAGAGCATGGAAATAAAGTTGTACAAAGGATTTCAGTACCTTCACCTATGGTCTTTGCTTTAAACAGTAGGTGAGGAGGAATACAAATATAAAAGGAGAAACGGAAGGAAAACGTTTACCAGCAGGCAAAGCAAGTTTTATTATATTTTAAGGAAATTTTCTGTTCAGCTCAATTTGGTGAGGCAATTTCCTATTAATTGATTGTGGAATTTGAACTTTTTTATTCTTTTAAAAACTAAATATAATTGTAATGTCACCATCCAATTTACCTTAAACACTAGAAGAAAAGCTTGTGGAGTCTGATTCCAAGCAGTCAACCTACAAAAATCACTGGAGCTGAAACTGTTCTTTCTTTTCCTGGACGTCTGTGGCACTGAATTACTACACTATGAAAAATTACAAAAATCAACTAAATAACAAAATGTTCTAGAAATCTCTGTCAAATTTTAGTTCAGGGTTATGATGCTCTTATTTTCTTTTATCTTTCCTTGTTAGTTTTTCAGGTGGTGACCTGGGATGCCAAAATCAGTATTCATGTTGTGGCTGAGTAATGTATATGTCCATGTTTATACCCGATGTTGTGTATCTGGAATACAAAATTTCTTTTCTTTAAAATTACAGATGCACAAAACTCGGACTTCGAACAACAGCATGTCTGACAAGTTGTGCTCTTGATTCACTATTATGTGACAGCGAGCCATCAGCTGGGAAAGCAAATCAAGAATGTTTGAAGTTTTCCTTAATGATAGCACACTAACATTATCATGAAGTTAAATGTCATAAGTGTCAAAAATAAATTTATCATTAGGGATTATTCTCTATGAACCCCATAGGTATTTTACCTTTTTCTTAAGGTAAAAATAGAGGCATTTTTTCCTACCCTGCAAATAACCTTATGCATGATCAAAGTCGATTATTAAAAAGCACAAAAAATGACCACAGTAAACATCATTCAGGTCCCATAGTCAGTCACTATAGTTGTATGAAGAATTATTCTACAAGATCGTAAAATACATACCAATACATTCATTAATTTAATGTTAAGAACAATTTTTTTTTCCAGCTGTGATGTGACTTGATAATTTTTCAGGTTTTTTAATTTAACCTGTAAAATAAAATGTATCAGATTTGGAGTTTAACTTACTTTTGTTATCAGAACATAGCTCACCCTCTCAAAACCAACCAATAAGACTTTTCTATCTCTGTTTTTTTCCATCTTTGATAAGATTTCCTACAGCTCATATTTCCAATAAACAGTTGCTTCTTGTCTTTCACTTCCATAGCAATTAGTGAGACCTGAGGAAAGTGAGCTTTGAAGGAAAGGGCCCCAGAAGCTCAGATCATAATAAATGGAGTAATTTGTAGTATTCTACTGATACAGAAGCTGTTGACAAAATAATTTTTAAAAGGAAATAATGAAAAGATTCTCTTTGATCAGTTGAAAATTCTCGTAAAAAATGTGCTATGTAAATCACAGCTATGTAAGTGAAGAGCAAAGAATCCACCCCAGTGCAGATCCTCTTATGATGTATAAAGCTTATTTTTATAAAACACTGTATGGAAGCAAGGTGAAGGAAAATACATGTAAAAGAAAATAAGTATTTAGGCTTAATAAATGCTGCTATAACCATTGAATACTACCATACTGCAGGAAACAGACCTAATATTCACATCAAAAACATCACATTGGCTGACTCTCTCTTTTCTTTTCACTTTCAACTTGAGTACATAATTTCTGCAAAGAGGCAATTATTTTATTGTGAAACATTTTCCAGGAATACCATTCAACAGCTTCCAAAAGGACAGTCTGTAAAGAGGAGGCTATCCCAAAATACTTGAAAGCTCCAGAATTGCTATTACATTGGTTTTCACCATTAAATACTGTATGCTAAAAAGCAGCTAAATATTCAATTTTTTCCCGATGCAATTTAAGGCATTTTTATTTCAATTTCATTCTGTTTATTTTAAACCTGTTTTCAAGTTTCAATTATTTTCAATTTCCTAGTTTTTTCTGTGCATGGTCTATTCAACTGTTTATGTAATTATCACACCCAGAATACCCATAATATATAACATTTTAGTTTAGCAAAATAAGATCAAGTGAAAAATACAAATGTGGCTTCAGTTGCCCCAGAGGACCCTTGCCATGGGTATAGCCCAGCAATTCTACAGCTACAAACACAGCACGTGGGTAAGTGCTGTAGATCAAGTCACTTTGTTGATAAGAAGCCCCTGATCCCCTTCTGCTTTGTATGCTGCTGTTCTTCCTGAGTTTGGGCACAGTAAGATTGTGTTTGCTGACTTTTAGCTTTGTTACAACAGACACAATAAAACTCTGAACTGTGTGCTGTAAAAAATGCAATCTGTACATGACATGCTTTCTCTATCCTGAATGCCCCAAGCTTGGGTCAGGTGGGAAATGTTACTTTTGAGAAACTGGCAAAATGTATTTTGCTTGTTTGTCCTACAAAGGTAAGGAATCAATAACAACAAGAATGAGAAAGGTCAGACCTGGCTCCTTGGTGTCATCATGCCAACAGGAAGGTCAGCATACCAAAAGTCTTGAGAAAATTAAGCAAGAAGGTATCAACTTGTGGAGCAGAAGGTAAAAAATCATACAGAGAGCAGATGTGCAAGGTGCTAAATTATTCCTTTTGACTTTGGTGTGAGCCTAAGTATCATCAAACAGATAAAAGAATCAGGGGTTGAGGTGGGATGGGATGTGGTGGGGTGTGGGTTCTTTTTTGAGGTTTTCTTTACATGTTTTGCTTTTTTACAGACATGCACTTTCACAGATGCACATAGAGTTAAAAAAGCCAACAGATGATAGGCCTCTGATCCTGCTGAGAAGCAAAGGCATAACCATAAACACATTCCCATAGGATACATACACCTAAACTTAATGATAACCCTGCTGTACCTACCACACACTGCTGGAGATGCCGTAAGAAAATGGTTCTTGTGAGTATAAAGAGTGGAAAAGCAATGACCATGAAAGTGACAGCTCTATAAAGGATTAACATCTTGGGTCTTGAACTTTCCTAAATCGGTCTTAAAAAAATTTGTATTGCATATTGTGCTTCAATTGTACATTTCAAATTCCTGTGAAAAAAGCTTCCTCTTAATCTTACATCTTCATAAACAATATTTTTCTGCAAAATACACAGGAATATGACTATGCCAAAGCTGTATGTGAAAGTAGTTGGAGCATCTGGTGCAACTGCTTTCCCAACAGAGCTTCTTGCTGAAGGAGTGTTGGAAAACAAATAGTTGCTATAGTGTAATAAACCAAGTTACTTTCTGAACTGTTTCATTGCCAAGGCATTTTAATGCAAGATTAGTTATAAAACACTGTTAACACTCAGATTTGCAGGGTCACAGACTAAAATCAATGTAAATTTCAGCAATCTTAACATTGTAAGAGATTGATGATCCTTCATATGACAGCATTTCAAATCCCTATTGAAACAATTTTCTTCCTTGCAATGACAACTCTGGAATATTTCCAGTTATGATTATATGACATAATTTTTCAGTTTATTATATAATATGTGGACTTAAGGGTAAGAAGAAATATTTTTACACTTTATTAAGATATGTTGATACCATCTTTATGAACTTAACAGAGTTATTACTTCTTCCTTAAGAAAATAAACTGAATATCTTTGCTGAATATCTTCAGGAATCAGACTGTGAAATGAAGTGGCTAATTTGTTGTAATGTCCTGTCCAAAACAGGACAGAATCCCATAAGTGTGGTTTAACCCCACTGGTGTGAATTAATGCATGTGAACACAACTGGTAACAAATTGCAAGAGAGACCAGCATCCACTTTGTTATTCAAGATGACAGGAGGATATTGACCTGGGCATCCTTACCTATCTACCTTAGTTTTTTTGGGGACAATCACATGGACAGCAATGAGGACAATGAAACACAACAAAAAAGCACAAGAGGATCATTAATGCTCATGTTCTTGGTAGAGCTTTTAAGGGTATATCTGCCTTAGAGTTTTACTACAGCGCAGTTCTGAAGAAGGTCCCAGATTACATCCAGTTCCTATTCTTTGAATTATACAACAATTTCTAAATGCAAAATCTTAATGTTTTAGATGAAACTAGATCAAGAGACATTCTCCAGAAGTTTGTTCTTCATACTTCACTTGATAGTGGGCATCCAGTCTAAGGCTGGAGATCAAAGCTTGCTCAAACAATTTCCACAAAACTCATACAGTGTTGATATGTGGCATCAGCAATGATGACCTCAATCAACAAAATCGCTTCTACCATGTCACATCCTTTCCTACAAGATGGAAAGACCACATTCTTTCCTGAGAGAAGCCATGAGCTATCTACTCAGTATTTATCTTCTTGGGTTTTGGGGTTTTTTTGTTACTGGCTTTTTTGGAGGTTTGTTTTGGTTTCTTTTTGTCGTTGTTTTTGTTGTTTTTAATAAAGGCAAACTTTGTTCTTATTTTAGCCTTTGTCCACACAGATATGAATTAAATGGAATATTCTGTGAAGGAGTCAAAAGTTTTATTTTGCTGGCCTTACACTTTAACTGAACTGGGGAAATAGAATATTGATAAAAGTTTATTTGTAGTTTCCACTTATTTTTATGGCAAGAGACTTTGTAATAAAACACAGAGGCCACAGGTTTCATGTGGTATAATCTGACACAATTTGTATGAAATAGTTATATACAGCTTCAGAGACTCAGTAACTTATCAATGGATTAAAGCAGGAAAGTTCCTACTCAAAACAAAATAAATAAAGGAAATAAAACCATAGTAATTTCTTGGATTTATCTGCCATAATTTAGTGTGAGAACACTGCACGGATGTATGTGCAGAAAAGAGTATTAAAGTTATAAGAGCGAAAAAAATTTATTCATAACTGACTTTATGAGCAGTGGAATTATGATGAAAACAGTAAAATGATAGTGTATTCAAAAACAAACAAGAACTTACTACATCTCATGTAGTATCCGTCTAGAAACTTCCCTCTTGAACTTACTTGTGGAGCAGTTGTTGAACTCTATGTCATCTATTGCTGCTCCTCCTCCCAGGTCTCTGGTACGAATGCCTTCAAAGATAATTTCAAAATTCCTCAGCTTCCCCAAGGGTAACTCGATTTTGTTCCATTTATCACTAGGATTTCCTGATTCACTCCATATTTTCACAATCCCATCATCAGTCTGAAATTTGAATAAATTATATATAGTAAGATACATGTAAGTATGGATTATGAAACACAAGTTTCAGGGAAAAAAAAAACCAAACTAAACAAAATGGAGAGAAGACTGGAAGACACCCATGCAGTTGTGTCAAGAATTGGCAAACAGATGCTTTGTTAGGATAATAGGAAATGTAATGAAATTAGATTAAGTCTGTGCAAATAACAACCATTTATAGCAGACAGTCTGAGTAGAGAAATTACTTTCTGTGTGGTTTAACTGTAAAACCATCAATTTTGTCAGAGCTGTATTTAACTTTATACAAAACTGTTCTTTGTTTTTAGAATATATTACTGGATGCGAGGCTACTCTACCATTTTAAATTCTATCTATCTCTCTGTCTTTAAAAAGTTGTGACAATGGTGACAAAGGGGATGAAAAATGAGCAGATATGTGATAACTACAGATTTAGTACAACTTATTTGAAGGTAAATAAGACTATTCTGAGTTTTAAGTGCACTAATGTATTTTAAAGCCTTTCTTTAGACCTCCTATTGCACTACCTATCTGGCAAGTTAGCAGCAAACAATATATTTCATTTTTTAATAATAATGTTAGAATGAAGATGCACCAATTTTCCTTGCTATAAAAGGATGACACATATATACGATGACATCAAAAGGAAATATTTGCAAAAGTTTTGTATATGTCTAAATCTATTTTTTTTTATGACTGTCTGACTAACCATCCAAACTGTAAATAAGAATTTTTTTCCTACTCTTTTCTTAGCAAAAGCCATTAGTACTGCAGCTGGGTTTAAGGAAGACACTGTGAGATGCATTGAGCAGCTAAAAATACTACTAAATATAACAAAGGTTCTAAGACTGTAGTACATGAACAAGCAAAATCTAAGGAAAATAGAGACAGCAGTAAAATAGGCAGGGAAGAAAATTAATTACATTTCTTTATCCATGGTGAACCTGTTAGATCCAATTTATGTTAATAAGACTGTCTTATGCATATTTATGATGAGAAAATGAATCTTGGTGGTTTAGATATTGTATTATGAATAAGAAAGTGCAGAGAAGCATGCACACAAATATTACATTAGTTGTTTCTGATCATGGAACTCAGAATTGTTCATGTCTTTTAGAAGGAGGTCCTCAGACCTAACAAAGCATAGGGACCCTTGAAGTGTGGCTTGGCAAGGGTGTTCTGGAAAATCATAATGAACTTTAAAGGAATTTTTGAAAATAATGCCAACTTCACTTTAAAATGCTAAACAGGAAAGAAAACACAGGGAAGAGTTTCCATAACTTCATGTAAAGTCATAGATATCCAGCTGAATAACTCGATTTCTGCATATAACTAATGATGCTAGACCAGTGGTGCTATCAGCCCTTTATAAGCCATGATGTCTGAGCTCACAAGCACCTACAGAGGCAAGATTAGGTATTGCTTCTTCAGTTATGTTGCATTTGTTTAAAGCCAATTACATAGTCCATTAAAGTGAAAATAATATAACAGGACCTTACTGGTGTTTTGCACCACTAATTCCACAGTTGATGACAACTGGTTATGATTTTCTTAATGTATTTCTCCCAGTGAGACTCTTAACTCCATGTGCCATCACATCAGAGGTGATACATTCTTTTAACAGAGTCATAGTAGCATAGATTATCTCAAGTTGAAAGGGACCCATGATGATTTTCAAATCCAACTCCTTGCTTCTTGCAGAAGTACTTAAAAATAAACCATGACTGACATCATCATCCAGGTGCAGCTTGAACTCAGATATTCTTGGTGCTGTGACTGTTCCCTGGGGAGCCTGTTCCAGGAACAGACCACCCTCCCAGTGAAGAAGCCCCTTTTGGGCCTATAATCAGTGCAATTAAGGGGGACTGGAATCAGAACGAGAGTAAGAGTTTGTAAAACTTCTACATACCTTTCAGTATAGAAATACAGCTTAGACAACTCTACATGGAACTACACTCTGCTCAAAAACAGTAGATACAGTAACGAAGCTGATTTCAAAAGTGGTAAAACAGAGTGGTGAATCTATTTTAAACTTTCTCCTATTATTCCTGTTCATCAAATATGCAGTCAACCACTTAACTTATTCCAATAACTCAGTTATATTTATTGCATTGATTCTGATATTTTTGAATAACATCCAAGAGAGTATTACTTATTATTGGGGTAATTTGTTTATTATTTGTTGTGCAAACATCTTCCACCTATTTATTACATGAATAAAATGGATGGTTGTGATGAGTTACGTTTGGCCTTATGGTCTCCAACATAGAATACAACCCCAAAACTTAGAAAAGATGTGCTTTGAAACATTTTATCCATTTGTTGTATAAGGACACTCTTCTGTCTGCACTTGAGAACTGTTTGAAATACAAATAATTTTCATAAATATTATTTATAATAAATCCCTGATTAATTTTACAAAAGTTGGTCGGTGCTATGTATTAGTGGTGAATTTAGGAAACTTAAAATGAAGTGGATAATAATAATGATAAGGGACTTGCCTTACATTCATGTGTTTGAGTATAAATAGAAAAAATCAAAACTTGTAGCTATCTGAACATTAGGCCCCAAGTCTATTAAAATAATTAGGTGTATTTAAGTTTGGATGTATGGAGATAGGTGGAGCTTTTTAAAATACATGGAGATAAGTATTAATATAAAATCTGGAAATGTTAAATGTTGTGCAGTTAACCACAGTACAAGCCTCATGTCTGCTGCTAGACGGATTTTGATTGATTTCACATTATGTTTCATTATATGACATTCTGTTCAGACTAACACTATGGTTATCACATCGATTTTTGAGTAAAGGATGCTACAAGTAACAAGTGATAGGGATCACATATTTCTTTAGAAATAACCACATAAAAATGTTGTAGCAATCAATTTGTATATGGTATCATAGCCATAATGTATCAAATCTTTATGTAATTACAGGTACTGGGGCATTTTTTTATTCAGTGAGACAATGAAATATTTTTTTGTTAAGAAGGAATCTTTCCAGATAGAAACTTTATGGCAGTCTCCTTGCACTTCACAAATCATTGAATATGAGTACACAAATAAAATGCAGAAGAGACATTTCTCTTCTTGTCCAGGTTCCACAGAAGGAGCTCCTCCACCACAGTAGCACTTCATAAAGCATGAAAAGCTGGTCTTTTTCTCAGCTACAGCTCTACATACCAAAATGAAAAACCTTACACATTGTCTGCATCAAACATCCAAGAGGAGGTGGGAAAGGGAGAGACAAGCAGCAAAGTTGGCCTTCCTGCTCTCCCCAGGCCCAGAGAGTGGAGCTGGCTTGGCTCAGGGCTGTAAGCGATACACTTCTGAAAACGTGCTCGGCATGAGAGGATCATTGTGTGGAAGCTTTGCAGATTCTGTTTCATAAATTATTGTTTTGTTTTCTGCATTCTCCGACCTTTTAATCTGTCTTGTGCTTTGGCATTTCTTTCATATCTTTGGAATGTGTTTGCTTCTAAAACAAACACAAATATGGCCTAAGGGGGACAGAAGAATTATTCTGTTTTTTTGCCCTGCCCATTGCATCCAGAAAGCCTTCAATCTTTTTCACTCTCATATTAATGTAAAGGAGAGATATGTGAAAGAGATATATGACAAGCAGAAATATGCTCAGTGGAAGTTGGGGGTCACAACTCTGTGCTCTGATGGGCTCATCAGAGGTGGCGCAAATCTGTGGGTTCGGTGGATAATCCTGCTTTTGTGTGTGTGGGTTGACTGCGGCTGTAGGTTGATTTCTGTGGCTGTTGATCAGCACAGAAATCTCATTTTCCTGCTACCCCTGAGGAGTTTAGCTGCATGTAGGCTTTATGCAGACAGAAACAGTTAGAGGATTGTTGGTCATACCATAAGTTTTACAGGATGACTGGACCACAGGGCACAATAGAACACTTCCTAGTTTAGCATGTGTATTTCTACTTTAGACTTATTTCTTCCCAGTATATGGTTTACTATTTATTAGTGAAAACTACTACGAGGCAATACTGCTAGAAAAAAGCTCTGGAAAATTCCCCAGAACATAATTTTTACAACCTATTTTGTAATCTTGTACTTTTTAATTCCCTAAACTGAACCTGAGAAATGCTGAGAGCTTGTGTTATTGACAACTCACCTAAAAAAATTGTCAGTTCTTCCCAAAAATACACACCAAGTGTGCTAAAAACAGATGGTGTTTTCATTTAAGGTTCTGGAAAGTAATTATTAATTGCACATCACTGCCCTCTGTGGGTTGAACACATAGAAAGGTCAAGCTGAGGTGAGGAGCCATGATTAGGAAAACCTTGACAGAAAAGGGAATATTTTTACATTGCTTTGTGGCAGTCTTTCACTGGTGTGTCATGCTGAGCAATAAACACCCTCAGAAAATGGCAGAATCACTTCTAAGAAGGCCACAATCTGTTTAGGTCTGTAGGTCTATATGCCTAGCCCTATCGGAAAATTAAAATTCATATTTGTAGAATTTTTATCTGCTTTCTGAGGGACTAAGGGGAATTATTTCTTAGTGATTTCATTCCATTGCAATTCAGAATCTTTCTCATGCTTGTCTTCATCTTAAGGACAATCTAAAGTGTTTATAGCTTCTCTTTTGAGCACTTTAGGGGGAGGGTACAACTTACTAGGCTCAATATCTTCATTAATTAGCCTGGGGATAATAAGAATAAAGGAAAGGAAGGATTTATTTCTGTCTTAGAATTCCTTTTATTTTGTGGCTGACTTTAATATTTTTTCTATCCAGCAGAGATCACCATTATTCCCAAGGCTACATTTCCAAAAGAGTCAGAACAATATTAGGAACTGACTCTGAAGCATACACAAGGAGTAAGTGATTTTCCACTACAAGATGTTGCAAAGAAACTTCCTGTGGATATGCTTTCTTTCAGACCAATACAGTAAGTATTCTAGATGGAATTATAAAATTTCTTCTATGAGACAATCTTCCTAGTTGCATCTGCAGCAAAACAGCAATGAAACATAGATTTTGTTCTTGATCTGCACCTCTTCTTCTATTCATTCTGAGCTGGGTTCAAAATATTTCCTTGGTTCATTTCCATCAGATATTTATTTCAGCAGAGCCACAGGAAATGAAGCAGAGCTTACCAAAAGGATGGAGGCAATGAAAACATTTGTTAAATATTCATGGACTCTTCAAACCAAATATACTTGAGGGCTTTTTAATCAGAGACACAATACTTTCAAATGAGTTATCAAAAAAACATTAAATATTTGTTATTAATACCTTAAAAATACTTTCAAGATTCACTGCATCAAAAGACTCCCGTTTCTGCAGCACCTTTCAGACTTTTGAGAGAAGTAAATCTCTTTTTTCATACTCTTTTAAACAATTAGAAAAGAACATCTCTGCTCTCAGGTTACTTTGAAAACTATATCTTCCTCACAAGTTTTAATCGTCCATACTTTTTATATAATGATATATGTTATAGAAAGCCCAGAAAAATACTATAGAATGAGCATAGTGTGACTTTAACTGTCACTGTTCTTTTCTCTAGTTTTGTTATCCCTCTCTTTTACAAGAGCATTTCAGAAGGGCAGTTTACTTTTCAGGCATTTCTTCTTGATTTAGAATGCAATGTATTTTCATGGTGTGCAAATGATCCACTTTAATAAACCTGGTTTTAATGAAGTTTTATTTTCCTTGGTGTAGCAACATTCTTAAAGCCTTTTCATGGCTGATCAAGTAGTTTAAAGATGAAGCATTCCCATGATGAGGTGTGTTCCCACCGTCCTTCCTCCTTTTATCAACAAGGAATAGAGTGTGTCCTGAGCTTTGCATGCACATCAAAGAAATAGGAGGCAGTAGGAAGAAAAGTCACAGCTTTTCCTTATTTCTCCATAGTTTAAAGACCTTATCCACGAAGTCCAAGAGCAAGTCACAGAGCAATTAATATCTTTGCTGACACTTCTAATATAAGCTACTTGTTTTGGTTTCATTGCCTGAGAGTGAGTCCAGTTTGGAGAAGGTTGTGAGCACCTTCCTTATAGATTTGAGCTGTTTCTACCTCTGCACTGCAGTACACAGAATACTTGCTTAATTTAAAAATCTCACTTCCTAGGCTTAAGTCTCTCATAAGCAGCTTAAAACAAAAGTTCATTAAAATACAATAAAACTGAAGACTGATTCTGTATAGCAAAACTTTAAAAAAAAATTTAAATATGTGATTATTGTATCTCCTTTACCTGAAGTTATATTCAAAGCACATGAGAGAGTCTATTTTTTTTTTATTTTTCATTGATTTTATCTTAAAAATTCCTAAAACACTATTGTTTAGGTTATTTGTAAAAAGTAAATTAACCCTACAGAGTTTGACCATATATTTCATTCAAGCAGAAAACACTGCGTGAGCTAAATGCTCGGAGAGTATCAAATTATCAAAAGTATTTAAATGAGTCAAAAAATGAACTGAAGTCAAGATTTGTTCATCTAAGACTTAAAATTCAAGTTAACATTTTCTTTCCAGTTCTCTTCCCTGTTTTCTTTGTTTCCTTGTTTCTTCTTTTATTTCTTCTATGTTGCCTTTGCAGCAACAGGAAGAAAAATGAGATCAGCCAAAAAGGCCATGAAGATGTGAGTTATGAGTGAGCACATGTCCTCTGGCACCCTGTCAATCACCAGGCTGACAACAGTTCAATACGCAGAGCTCAGTGGCACTTTATAACAGCATTAGTTAAAATAACTCATCTACCTTATTTTATACAAAGGCACATACTCTGCATTTTAAATGTAAGGTTGATAAGTGCATGTAAACAAACCAAAGAAAATATTTGTACATGCTGTTAATAATGTAGGAAAATCTGGTCATGGTAATAGTTATTTATCACTCTGCCCTCAGTTAAGGTTTTGAAAATTTGTAGCTCCTATTAAATAATTCTCGTGGTTAGTATTACTCTTGCATTTAGAAAAGTGCTGTTAATTATCTGACTCTTGTAGCTCTACATTAAACATATAATTCCAGAATTATTAAGTCTTCCTAGAATAGCTCTGAGAGAAATAGAAAAAAATTGAATTTAGGAAGAGATTTTAAACTCAAAATTTACCTTCCATCACAAAACTGAAAGATGCTGCAGGATACACGCTATAGGATTCTGAATTTTTCATCAAATTGAGGTAGCAGAAATGAAGAAACATCAAAAAAGCAGACAATAGAACTGCAAGAATCTGCAGAGTAATGGCTCCAAAAGACAGGAACAAATTAAGGATGAGTATGCAACAGGACTTTTACTTTAGGAATATGATACTGACAAGCTTACATGAGTTGCAGTGACTTCAATGAAAATTCATGACTCTCAGCAATGAAAAGAATGCATTTAAAGGACACATTAAAAATCTCAAAATATACAGTGTTGTATTATGGCAGGAACCAGGCATGCTATTTAGTATGTCTCGGTCTTCAGTAAAAAACACTTAAAAAAGAAACATGAGGCTGATCAAATATTGGAGGAAGTGCTTGATCCAGGTAAAACATATACTACCTATGTCCATCAGCATGCATGAAAATTTCGCTTTACTTTTAAGGACAACTTAAAAAACCAAACAATTGCATTTTCACAGTGCATTATAGAAAGAAGGAAAACAGCAAGATGAAATAGTGATATTTCAGCTTTCAAGCCTTTTATTACAGTCTGTGTGTATTAGTCTCAGTAGGTTTTCATAATAAGAGTTAATGACAAAACCCATCCAGCCACCCCTTTAATTTCCTCCTTTGTGTAAAGTTTTAAGATGATTTTCATTCCCTGAAATATCTTTTTCCCAATTTTCACAAAAGATTATGCATTTCAGAAAAATACTCCATGCATTCTAATGAAAAAAACTAGATAAATAAAAATGTACCACAGATAAAATTCCTGTTTTAGAACATACCAGTTTTGTTTGGAATTCTGGAATCTCAGTGAATTCCTCTGGATCATCAAAAGGCATCAACACTTCCCCCTGCCATGGGTGCCAGAACTTGCAATATTTCTAGAAGTAAAACTCTTGAACATTAAGACTCTTTCTTAACTGCCCTAAGTGTTGAGTTGAGAAAAGCCAGTTAAAAAGATGCTTTGGTAAAAAAATGACTGGTAATTTCACCTGGAGACAGGATTTTCTTTCAAGCAAGTACATATTGCAAGGAATGACAATTAAATTGCTCATTAAAAAAGATTGTGTTATACTTTAAACCCACTTATTTTGGAAATATGTAAAGGCAAGAATAATTTATTGTTTTTCTTTGATTTATTCTGTGTATTTCACTTTCTTATAACTTTGATTTATCCTGTCGCAACTATTAAATCAAATAGATTTCATTATAGCCAGCTTTCATTTATAACCAAGCAAACTTTTCTGACATTTGCATCCCTTTACATTCCCATGGTAGTATTTCCATCAAATACACTTTTATGTGCTTAGGCTCTTAAAAATATTTTTTCATTTCATACATTATCCTTACCAATTAGAAGACAGAAACAAAACTTCTCATTGTAGAAAAGAAATCATTAAGTACTTTGTATTACTTCATCCTCTCTTCATTTCCTAGCCCTTCCAGCCCTTCTTTCTCCTCAAACACATACAGTCCTTCATTTCCTGTCATAATCCACCTTTGTTTGATTTTGGGTTTTAAGTCGCTTAAGGGATACAGTTTTGATTGCATGGATTACATTTTTTCCCTTCAGTTCTGTTGCTAAGGCTAAGTAACAATAAGCATCAAAGCCATTTTATAAGACCATTAGCATTTCAAGCAACTTAGTTCTGTTTTGTCTCAAACCTTGTTACACCTTTGTTTTAATCATATTTTACAGGTCTCTGGATTGTTCCCATCTCAGAGTTGAGGCAACTGTGATATTTTGGAAAAGCAAAGCTTGAAAGAGAAATAATCACAATTACAAAAATTCTAGGAAGACTATGGACAGCGAGTTACAACCATAGTGCCAAAGTCCATAGTGCCAAACAAGTCCATAGTGCCAAACAAGGACAGAGTGCTAAACGCTGTAAAATGCAACATTTCTTGGATTATAAAATACAAGTAACCCCCTTACTTCTACTGACTGCCTAAATAAATGCAGAGCATATAGAGTAATAGATGTAACAGAGCAGTTTATGAATCAAGATCATAAAAAGTTGTTTGCAGAAATGAGGCAAGCTCAAACCTGTTGTGCTTTCCCTCCTATAGGGAATGCTCTGAATACCATATTGAAAGATGGAAAGCAAAATTCACTTCTCAAACTTCAGCTTTTTTCATGCGTCTTTACCTCTTTAACTCATCTTTGTTTTTTTTTTTCTTTATTGTTTTCCCCATTAATGTTTTCCTTTATCATTTTGGATATGGACAGAGAGGAGGAATACAAACTTGTTTTCCAAGTAGGAGGTGTGCACCCTTAATGGTGTAGTAAGTGGTGACTCCCATGATGTATCTTGACCTCAGAGCACCCACCAGGTGGAAATTATGGAATCAGTCTGCGTGAAAGTCCTTTCAGCTCCTCAAAATATGAGGATTTGTTCATGAAGAATTAAAGTTACCATTATAACTGCCTTGAAAAAAAAAGGCTCAAGGCAAACCCAATTCAGCTGAACAAGGCATCTGGAATCTTCCAGAGATTTTGTTTGTTTTAATCAATATTTCAACCTAGCAATTCACCTCTAATAACATTTTGATTCTCTGTATAATACTGAATGGAATAAGCAGGAAAACATATCTTTACAGAAATTCTGGTGAGAGAAAATAAAATTTGATAAAATAAAGGAAAAGAATTACATATATCTGATGTAACCAAAACATACTTATAAAAAGTAAGGTTCTTTTAGGCAGGACAATGTAATTAAAAGATTAGTATTATTACTAATTAGTATTATTACTTTAATCTTTTAAGACTGACAATAGTAATTCTTAATTCTTGTACACTGTAACTAAAACTTTTAAGGTTTTACTAAATATTTAATCTGTCATTCTTCAAAGTGACAAATCTGCAGGACAAGGATTGACATGGATATTCCCTACTAATCATCAAAGTGCATCATATACTTTTTCAGATGTATGGGAGAGTGATTAATGTCAGTCAGGTGTCATTCCTCCTTTGATGCAGTGAGATGTTCTCCAGGATAGAACTGTCTTTGTGACATCTACTATACAGCCTATTTGTATGCTATTAGAATATTCTTTTCAATTGGATTATAGCTTTTGGGCTTCTAGAAATACAGAACAGATCCTCTGGGATATCAGATGATCTGGACAGCCTCAGGGGACTCAAAACACTGAGGCTGAAAAGAATAGCAATTTCTTTATATAATCAAAGCTCAATTAAGTATTTTAAGCCTCACTGAATTGATCCTGAGCAAATGAGACATCTTTAAGAGAAATGCTTAAGTCCTGTCTCTGTAACATCTAATGGATACAACTATTTATTTCTTAGAGAATGCCAAGGAACAAGATATCTGATTTAATTTTTTAATCTGCAGTTATGAAATATAATCTCTACAAATTGAAGGCTCTTAGACACATATTCTTATAATAAAACACTTCCCTATCCAAAGGCCACCACCCAGTATGCTGGAGGACATATGAAGTTATAAATATGTAAATATATGTAGCATGGTAGGGATGTACAAGACAAAAAATTGGAGACAGAGCCACAGGATCTTGGTGTTTGCATTGCCAGCACAGATATTAAAAATTTACTTAAGTATATGACAACATTTGCTGAAAGATCCAAAATTCAAATATTTACCATGGGACATTTCTGACAGTTCCCAATATTGCTTACTGAACAGTACTATATATAGTTACAAGTCCACAGGAAGCTGTAGGGAAAGTAACAGCCACCTTTCCTCTTATAAATCCTTGCTTTACAATGAGAAAAATCATACTTAAGATTCCCGTTGACATGGGGAGTAAAATCCCATCATCAACAAAGAGAGGCTGAAGTGACTGCAGCAGTGGCTCTTCTGGAGGCATCTGTGACTTTAAGTAATAGGAATCCCACCCAGACTGGGAAAAATTTCATTTTAACAGCAAGTCCTGTGACCTTAACATATTAGAAAAAAAATCTCCTGGCTGGATAAAGTGCAGAGATCTCTTTCTAAGATAGCTTTTCTGTGATAACAAACATAATTTTCCAGAGAAAAACAAAATGACTCATCTAAAAAAAAACCATGGGAACACGTGCCAGCCACGCTTCAAGTATGTATAAGAGAATTTGTAATAACTTTCAGCCTGTCAGACAAATACAAATAAAACTAAGGTAGAAGAGGAAATTCAGTGGCAATTTTTTCTCTTCCATTAACTTTTTTTGTTTTAAATTAAAATCCTGCAGAAGCCCTTCCATTATTTTTTTCCCCAGTGTAACAACTATCACATTATCCACTTCTGGTTTATAGTCTCAGTAGCTGTGATAACCTCAATTCTCTGGTTCCACTTCTTCAGTTTTTCCCTAGATCTTGCAGACAGTGCAGAAGTTTTGTCTGTGTTTTCTTAATGGATTTATTCCCTGCAGCAAATAAGCACAGAGCTAATTATCAGAGTATAAACCTTTTAGTGTGAATAGAGGAAATACAGCAACATTAAAAAGGCAAATCAAAGAAAAACGTAACCTCTAAGTGACAAAACAACTGAAAATAAGAAAACTCCAATGGATTTTTGGAAGAATGTACTTTCCCCACCACTTTTAGAGTAGAAATTCAATCTCATCATGTCAGTATGGAAAAAAATAATTTAAGATGATGTTTAAGAAATTTCTATAGGAACGGCATCCTGTGCATAAAATCTGCAGTGATTAGATGAGCATACTCAGAAAACTATATGGTATTCTTTAAGGTATTTTATTATCATTTACCATGATGTACCTATTTTGGTCTTGCCACATTGTCATCTTGACCTTTCTTTCTTGTATGACCACATCTTCTGTGGATATTATTTGTAAAACCATTCAAGTTTTCAACTACATACAGTGAAAATTCTCTTGTCAAACTCTTTAAAATTGATCTTTTCAAGACAGGAGGTCTCTTAAAAAAAGTCTTAACTTTACCATAATTGTCAAAAGGTCTCAGATCTAACCTAAATAAACACCTCATTTCTCTGGGCAACAAATCTTGGTACAACTTGGAAGGAGAGGACTGCAATTTTTATAGAAATTAAATTCCAGAGATACTGACTTTAACAAACTATACTTTTAAGTAAAGGAAAGTCTAAGACTAAATAATGCACAGCTAGTGAGTCAGGGGAAGATTTTCATTAGTTCTTAATTCCTTTCCATAGCCCACATACTCCTAAAACAGCTAGCCTGGGAAAAGAAATAAAGCAGAACTTTAATTCTTTTAGTAACTCTTGAAGAATAGAGCTAGTGTATAAAGTGCTAAAGAGACGGAAATCTACTTAAATGATTTTTGACTGCTAATAAACTTTTTGATAACATATTCCCTCTGATCTCCCATTGAACACAATTTTGAACTGAATCACACTGTCAAAATGCTCACAATAATGTTGTGCACTGCAGAATCCTTCACAAATAATGATATTTCCATGCCATAAATAACAAGAGTCTCCTAGTGTTCGCTGATCAATGAAATTAGATGCCTCATGCATCAAAATGTAAATGTACTTCTTCTGGATCACATTGGAAATTCTTATTTAGAGGAGTTTTTCTTCCATGCTGATCAAACTAAATTAAGCTGGAAAACAGTAATATACTAGAGCTGTGCTATTCAGGGGAAAGCGTGGAAGACAACAGTGAGGTGTTGAGGGGAAGACCAAATAACATCTAAATACAGGCTGAAGATTTTAATTGGATGAATGGCAGAGTAGCTTTATCATTCTGTCTCTTAAAAGAAGAAGCACTTTATTCTGATGCCTAAATGAGATGGTATAAATATACCAAAACCTAGTCTAAGCAAACTATTTAAAAGCTGAAAGATGCTTCCCATTTGTGCCTTGATTTATTGATTTAGCTAAATATAGATTGAGTGCCTGGTCTCCTGTACTTTCAAACAAGAAAACACAGTCTCCAATAAATAGAGAAGTTAAGTATATAAAATAAATGTTGTTATACAATTGCATTAGCCTAATTTTCTGCTCTGGTTTCATATGACCTTTCCACAATAGCTGTCTCTTTTTACATTTCAGTGAAAGAAAAACTGACATCCGTTAAATTGGGTGCAAAATAATAATCTAAAATATTAATAATAAAATGTCACCCCTGGTATCAAACCTTATCCTGTCATTATAATAAGAAAGGTGTGGTGACATCTAATGGTTTAGAGACAAGAGATGATTTTGCAAGGAAATAAAAATAAGGTTACTTGCACTTTTTTGTACACCCCACTTTTAGTTGTTTTCCTATTGCAAGTGTTAGAATTAAAACACGTTTAAAATATATCACTGCATATTTATTCAATGATTGCTATCCCAGAAACAAGAATGTTTTCCATTGTAAGATTTGTTTTTTTGTTTTGCTGTTTTATTTGTTAATTTTTTTTAAAATTTATTTTTATTATTTTTATGAATTTGAAAATTAACCAAAAAAGTTGGGCTGGTAGTTTTCATTTACTATGAAAATCTGAAAATCATCCACATTGTGTTTTGATAGATACAGTCTCAAAGGCTTGGAGATTTTTGTTTGGTAAATTGTGGGTTTTTATGATATGCTCACTTTCTTTAGAAAACAAGACCCCAATTCTACTAAGACAATGCTCATATTTTGACCATTCCCAGTTATTCCTGGTTCACATTACAGCCCAGCATTACAGCTAAGGATTAGATAGGTCTCCTTATTTTTTAATTCCATAAGATCCATACTTAAAATAAAGATATATTTATTAAAAAAATGCTTCCAAACAAATAAAAAAACCCATAAACTTTCCATATCATCTAAACAACTGGAGCTAAAGAAAAATTAGTATCACAGATAGATTAAGAGCCTCTACAGATCTGCTATGTGGGAGATAAGAAATGTAATTCTTAGTTTTCATAGTCTCCTTTTAGTTCTCCTGCTGAAGGCAAAATCAAATATACCCTGCAGACCACACAGTTACACCCACATATTCCAGACTAAATGCAAATGGTCTGTAACTCCTGATTTTAGTAGTATTGCAGTGTATCTCTCACGACTTCATTAATATAAACAGAAAATCAGGTTAACATGGTTTCTTTAGTTTTAAGAGTAGTTTAAAATTCCTTATATGAGCTCCCTGATCTTTTTTAACTTTGTGGATATGGCCTGGCAAATCCTTGCAGAAACAATTACAAAGGAAAGAGGAACATTGGAAAGTGCTGAGGGAAGCTGGAAACCTGAGGTGTGTGACTGAACAGAAAGAGCTGTTGGAAGGACTTGAATCTACAAAGATAAGAAACTGCTGTGAATGGACTATGGGGATTCCATGAGTGGGCAGGAAATTAATCTCTGAGATGCAATGACCCTCTCACCAGCCAGAAACACGGTGTTACTGAATTATGGGTGGGTTTGTTTCCATATAAGATGGTGGGAAGAAACTGGTGTATCTCAAAGCTCCCACAGCACTGATATTATTATTCTCTGCTGCAAATAACACCTGCTCTCTAAAAGTGCCTTGGATGTCAGTGCATGCAATAAGACAATTCTACCTAATGCAAGGTTCTCAACCTACAAACACACTTAGAGATTACTACAGTCATAAATAGAAGTACTAAAAAATTACTGGAATCAGATCCTTCCATCTTTGTGAAATAAATTACGGCAAATACAGAAGCACAACTGGTTTGTGGGTTTTTTTGGGTTTTTTGGTTTCTATTTTTCATGAAGCTAATGAGGATTCAAAGCTGAAGGTCAGAAACTGAAAAAGATTCTGCAAGGATAAAAATTACGCTCTTATGTTAAGAACCCTTATTGATTAATCGAAGTAATTTTAAGCACACTACAACTTGATACTGCAAGCCTGCCAAAGATCAAGGACTAGCAGAAACGAGAACATCTCCAGGACACTAAAACTGATCTGTGAATTAAAAATAAGAGTTGTATTAAGGGAATATAAAACTGGTAACAAATTAATGTTCTGCACCATGAGCTCTAGGGCTACATCTGATCTTGCTTAAGATTCACAGTATCACATCTGCTCAGTTCAGTACTTATTTGGAAAAAACGAAGATACTTTTCTCAGTAGAAGGCCAAGGGGCTTCAGGATGTAAAAAGGGATGAGAAAGAAAAAAGGAAAAGAGAAAGATCTTCTAGCTTTTCTGAGGTCAAGTGGAACTCTTAGAAATGTTCAGTTTTTTTCTTGGAACATTTTGTAGAAATAAGGGTTTTTTCCAAGTGGAGCTGTTGATCAGGAAAATTAGATACTTTCTTGGGATTTTAGATCTGATCAATGCTTTATGCTTTGCAAAAGGTATCAGCAGGTGCAAGGTTACATTTTGCATTATTTATGATCTAAAAAAAAAAGTTAATTAAATTTCTGAATTCTTTAGAAGAAGTGTGGAAAATGCTCAAAGCTCAAGGCTATACCTTGGAGGCTATCATTCAGACAAAGTCCTATGTCTGTTTCACAGTTGTTATAAAAAAGATCTGATTTTGATGTCTGTTGCTTCAGTAAAAATCATTAAACAGCAGCTCTATGATCCTTCAAAGAACTCTGCCCTGAGGCCCATTTAAATCACAATTTTCACTGTTGAATGTGTGCCCTGAAAAGTGTTAGAAAAGAGCAAAACATATCTGACCTGCAAAGATCCCAAAATCACTTCAAAGTCTCATATGCTAAAAAAGCAGCAATGCAATAGCACTCTATAAGATTATGAGCTGACAAACCAATAAAGTGAATCACTCCCAGAGATCTCTGACCTGGGGAATGGGGTCAGTGAAACACTGACCCCATTCTGCAGTGTGGAGGAGAACGAATTTCTTATCTATGTCACATTGTGCCACATGGTGCCAGGCTGGGGTAGATATCAGGAGTGGTATTAGCTCTGAGACACGGCTTGTGACTCCAGGTGGAATGTCACAGGATATTGCTGAGGTGCTGCAGTGACTCAGTGTGCATCACTCTCTCTGACTCTGTCAGACTGCCTCAGTTTATAACCAGGCACTGCCCTGCATAGCAGAGAAACTGCCCGGTCACACTAATCCTATACTCTTCATTGCACTCACCTCCTAAGGGAGGAAAAGGCCAAGTTCTCAAAAAATTTAAACAAAAAAAAAAACCTCTTAATAATCCACATAGGAACAATTTCACTTATATGTGTTTCTAGAGAAACAATTATTTTAAGTTACAAATCCTCTGATGAAACTCTTGTCTGCACAAGAAAAATGCCAAAATACAAGGGTGATTCTTTAACTCATCTTCAAAATACTTTTTCCTTCAAAGGTATTTTCAAATATATTATTCTGTCTCACCAAGTCTTTGGAATGAATGCTCACATCTGGTTGCAGTATAGGAATACAATTAATTATATGCTTCCAGTAACTGACAATAAGATTGAAATAACTTCCTAATGTACTCACCTGAGAAAATAAAACACACTGAATGGGGTCTGCACTTCCATACAGTTGTCATATTTGTTTGTACCTTCTATGTAAACTGTTTTTGAAAAATTATGCTTTCACTGAAATCTGACTTATTTCTATTTAATCACTGTCTCATTCTCAATTTGCTTAGAAATGTTCTCATGTCATTGCGTCAAAATCAGGCCTAAAACAGCCCTGTTTGAAACAATGTCTAAAAAGTCCTGTTTGAGATTCAGGAAATACAAATGAAAAATTGTCTTGCTCTGGGAAGTAAAGATGTCATAAATGCTACTCTTGACAAGCAATACTGTATTTCACAGTATCTCTACTGATTTCCTTCAAGACTCTTGGACTAATTTTCCCTTACTCTCACTCATTAGTCAGATGGGACATTTCATTGACTCAAATACGAGTTTTAATAGCAGTTCACAAGTCAGTAATAGGAGTAAATAGTTTTAAACTGTGTCCTTTTAAGAGCTATAGATACTCATTAAATAAAGGCCATTACTGCTATGCTGTTATGTGCAACTAAACACTAGGAAAAATTACATTTTGCTATCAGTTTTAAAGAATTTTGCTAATCATTTAATTTTGTCCACAAAATTAACATTATGTTTATGTTTATTAAATCTACACATATTCTGGATTTTTCAGAGCATGATTTGAAGTTCAGCAAACTCTTAAGTAAAGCATTCAAGCAAATCTTTGAAAATGTAATTTCTTCCTCTAGTTTCATGAAGGTCAGATAATCTGATTTGAGGCTACCACAACCTGATGCAATCTCTAACATCTGCCTTAATGTGGAGAGTTGATTGTTTTTCATGAAGTCAGTGAGAAGAATCAATGTGAAAATACACATTCTTGTTTATGCTGTGAAGTAGAATACATGATTTCCTTAAGTCTTGTTCTTGAGTGACTTCCCATAGAAGTAGGGTCTATTATATTGATTTGTGAAAATGCCAAATTAAACTACTTGATCCTACAAATAGAAATGTCCAGCATATAACAGCTGGCATTTGCAGCACCTCTGCTGCAGATTTTCATGTTGATAGCCCAGGGTAGTAGAGTGTTCCACCAAAAATAACTAGGGAATTGGAAAATCCATTGTGAGTCATCTACACCTGCGCTGTGGCACATGCTAAGCCATACATTTCTGCATGACCAACCCTCTCCTCTCTGCATTAGGCTGGACAAAAGCAATAACAATGTCAAGGGAACAACAGTGATGGCTTCCAGCTTTTGCTGAGAAGCAGCAGCCAGGTCACAGTGTGTGTGCAGCAGCAGCCTGAGCAGCTGCAGGAGGCTGGGCGCTGGCTCCAGCTGCCCGCTGCCCTGGCCAGGTCAGGCTGTTGCTGCCGCAGTAGAAATGGGGCCCTGCCTCACTTGCCATGGGCTGGCCAGGGCTTCTTGTCTTCCTGAATATCATTATGTCTTTGCTCGTTTGTAACAGGATGGAATTAATTAAATGCCTGGGTAAGGTCCACTGGAACTTCCTAATGAGATCCTGTGTGTATTGGCCTTGTCACAGTCAGCAGAGGGAGTTACTAATGACAGGTTTCACCTTCCTTATTCATCTGCATATTTGTTTTTAGAGGCTTGTTTCAAATCTTTGAAAGAATCTTCCACTAACTATACTGGATCCTAAATTATCTTTTTTGATTATAATGTCCATATGCAAAGCACTTAACAGTGATGCCACAGAAATTATCTTCAACAAATGTTTTTATCCTTTGTTTCTCTTTTCCTACTGTGTTACCTAGGGCTTGCTTCTTTTTTCATGGCAGAAACAACTTATGCAGCAGTAGAAAACTTATGTTTAGATCAGCAGAATAATAAAATGCATTATCCCTTTCACCTAATAATTCTTTCTTGCCTCTCTGTAAGTGTGTTTAAAAATACACTGTTTCTTCTGACTCATAAACCTGTACTGAGTGCTGATGAGGTACTCCACCATCACAAAAACAGGCACAGTGAATATGCTGCACTCAATATTTGAAATATCTCCTACAGTGGATGGTAATCTCTCAACTGCCACAGACAAGAATAGAATATCTCAAATCTCACTGGAAAAAGTTTTGATTAGTTGTATCCAGATCTATTCAGGGAATATTCTGTTTGCTTTTGCACTGCTATTAAAAACTTTGCAATTTGAATTTAGATGGGTGGTGAGCTGGATATTTCAGTCTTCATAAATAGCTGCACTGTCAACATCATTTGTCTGCATAAAAGTTGAGTGGCTAGATTTGAAGAATACTATATGTTTATATCTAGTTCAACAGCCCCATCACTTTGACTGGATTATTATTATTCCATATACAGAGGATTTTCTTCAAAGAATATATGGTACAATTTCAAGAGAAAAAAAATCAAAACAGCAGTAACTGCAGAGAAATTCCATTAGGAAAATTAATTGATTTTCTCTAGTTGCAAACCTTAACAAAAGAAGTCCATGCTTGGTTACAGTAACCCTTTTACAATTTAATTTTTAGTTTTTGTTTATCTTATAATCTGAGACACCATTTTAGTAGCATGATAGATAATATTCTTAGACTTCCTAATAAGCAATACAAATATTAAGAAAAGACACTGATACATACCATGAACTATGTTAGTTTTTGTTTTTTTAAACTGCTTTTTACTCTTGATCACAATTTTTGTTCCACTGTGATAATTCTGGAAGAAGAGAAATGTCTTCCTCATTCTGCCTCTATAAAATATTTCCTCCTCTTATTGTTCATTGCTGGGCACTGTATATACAGTCTTTACTCTCAGTTAGACTTTCAACTGAGAGGATGACTTCAGCCACAGACGGTTTGCTAAGTTGTTAAACTTGAGATGGTAATTACTTCCCAGATCATCTCATCTTCCTTGCATTTTCAACTAATCACTACCTACAGATCTGATTTCACTGACATTAATTTTATTTTAAATCAAGTGATACTCAATCTGGAAAGAAATGTCTAGGTATTGCAGTTTTTGAACTAGCAGGAAAAGTTTCAGTATGACTTCCCATGACTATGTATTGTTTAATTAGATTTTACTCTTACAGACACTGCTAAATAGAAACTCTAATTAAAATATTGCCTTATGGATCCTTATAAGCAGTGTAATGGATAAACTTAAGCTGATCTGCAAAAAATTCCAGGTACAATAATAATGAGAATAATTTTTCCTATATTCAGGTAGAATTATTGCTTTCATAAAAAAAAAAAAAAAGTCATGACTCAAACATCTTTTATTCACACTGCCTTTAAAAATATCTTTAAGTTCCCTGGAGATGAGGGTTTAAAATAACATTAAAATAATATCTTGAAAGTTTATTAGGATAATAAAATAAGATGAAAATAAGAAGAGGGCAATGTCTTAGTGCAACAAGAATAAAACAAAAAGAAAACATAAAGAATATTCACAAAACCTAGAAAAAGGAAATTTTACTGATTGTGATATGGAAAATTCCATAAAAGTCATATATTTGATCTTAGTACCGTAGAAAATAATCTCTACAGGCTATTATGATAGGGATAACTATCTAGCAAACCTCTGCTCAGATTAATATTAAAAAAAAAATTAAAACACTTTGTCCATCCTGAGGGTGGAAAACTAATTACTGTACTCAATCAATAGTGACACCAATACTACATGCAAACCACTCACACATGGCTGATGCACCTGGTATCTATTTTCCACCAAAGTTAGTTTGCAAGTTAGTTAATAACTGAAATTAAGTAATCCTAAAATGCTTATAATTACAATATTTGGTTGCTACAAGTCACACAATATAGTAATGAAATGAGAACATAATCCAACCTTTGAGTTAAGACAAATATTTACTTTTGTACTCATTTTATCTAATGGGATCTATTTTTATCTTCATTTTTTAATACATTAACAAGTGAAAGTTATTTTCAAACGACAGTTACTATTTTTCTTTAATCTACTTGCCTCCTTTACAAATTTGAGCCTTTCTAGAAAAAGCTGTATCAATACATCTCACTAACTATACAGTTACTTGATGGGTGGTCTGGTGTTATTTGTAGGTGTTTGGACTAATTGAAGGAAAGAATCTCCAGATGCCTGTCAGGATTCATTGTTTTTATATTTCAGGCAGACATATCCTAGGTTGTATCTCTCAATATTAAAGCCTATTGAAATCTTTAATTTTTCAGACTTTTAAATTAATTTTATAGTATCCAGAACATTGGAGAGATAATTTTTAACATTTTTTTTTCCAAGGAAAAAATATAATTTATCATTTGAAGTTAAGTCCGTCAACATGTGCATTGGAAATAAAACAGAAACTTTGATGCAGTTCATCAAGACATCAATAGAGATACCGCAGAGAAGGAAGTTAGCACACATATGGCAAATCAATTGCACCATGATTTATACTTAAAAAAACAGAACTCTTTGCACAGATTCAAGTAAGCACAAGTACACTGACTATCTTTTGCAAAGGTTTCTAGGATGTCTAGAAGCGGTACATTTGGTCACTGTGTCTGAACAACATGGATTTTTAATTTCTACATACAAATTAATTTCTAGTCAGAATCGTATTATGATTTTAAAACTGCTTTTACAAGCAGTTAATACTTTTTAATTAATAACAAAGGAACGGCTAATTTTTTACAATTGTCTCAGATTTCACTTGCAAATTTAACAATGAAATAGGCTTGTTAAATAATTTTTTAGTCATCTAACATTTAGTGAAGAAAAATATACATCTAAATAAAATTGATTATGTACTTTGTACCTGTTTATACAAAAATATAAATTACTCAATGGAGTAATAATTTTACATTTTATTCTCACTTTGTGATTGTTGTTAATTCTTTCTTTTTACGTCACCCCATCAGAACAATAGGACTGTATACTGATAGCTGCCAATAGGGATGGCAGCAAAATATGAAAATAACCTGACATGGAGAATATCAAAGAGAAAGGTACTACATGTGAAGAGGGCAAAACGGGAAGAGGATTTTAAAAGATTTTCTATGGCTTTTCAGAGAGGCTTCTCTTGGAAGAGAAATGCTAAAAGCATTTTTAAGAGACTGGTGTAATAAAAACCAGCACGGAAGCAGGAGGCGCGTGGGAGCTCTTCCAGTCTATCAGCTAAACAACAGAATGTCGCAGTGCTGAAGCTCTCTGTGGGAGCACATACACCCTTAGAGACATAATATATTCAAAAGAAAAGGGTTTTTTTTATTACCTTAATCAGAACCTGAATATGTCCCATAGCTTTTGATGATTTGAAGTACCAGAAGCTCATCACACAAGTCCCGCTTGATTCTTTCCATATGGAACTCTTCACATGGGCTTTTTCATTTATTTGGCCTGTTGCGGTGGACTCAAGATACAGGAATTGTCCTGGAATTAAATTATGTATTACTGAAAAAAGGTTTTAGATTTTCAAATTACATTCGAACCTCAGCAAAGTAAATTCAGAGACACATGAAGTACACTCCCCTCATAGGTCCCTCACAGTCAATCTCAGCTTAGGGGAAAAAATGACCCGATCACATTCCTTGTGCACTTCTTATATCAGGAATAAACTGGCGGTAGCACCTCAAGATTTGGATGGGCCTGTGTAGGAGACTGGGAGCACTTCCATGTTTCCTGGACACTTTGATTACCTGTCCCTGCTGGACAGCACCAATTGGTATTCTGCCAGTATATCATAAAATGGCCACACCATGATAAACTTCAGGATAAATTTTCCTGAAAGGTAATCTTCAAAATAGCAAGTCACCCAATATAAAATCCTGTGAAACAGGAAAAAAACTTTATGCATTTATAAATCATTAGGTATCCCTAATGGTTCATATTACCTTTGGTCATTTTTACTCTGTAGTAATATTAATGCACATACAAATTTTTTAGTCAGAGGAAATTGCAAAAATAGATGTCTAGTGTTAATATTTTTCAACACTGATATGGTCTTTAAGCCTTCCATCTTTATTTTTAATCAGGATAATTCTCCCAAGTTTTCAAATTAATTTTTTTCCTTTGTACAAATAAGAAACATGTATTTCACATAAACATAATGTAGAATAAATAACACACTCAGATTATAATTGCACATCTACTAATGTTTGTATACTAATTAGGCAAAAAATTTTTATTTCGCCAGAGATTACATAAACAAATGGGCTCATTTTAACTTTGACACTTCTCTGGTTAAGGTACAACCATAGCTGTTTGCCATAGTATTATGGGATAAGAAATTTGCTTTTTCCCTGAGGTCAAGCATGTATATAATGAGTGCAGAGGCATATTTGTGATAATACTTAAATATGTATATATATATATATATATATATATATATATATATATAAAAATATACAATGCAAATTTTTTTTTTTTTTACATAATTTCAAGTTTATTGGGTTTTGTCCTTCAGTAGTTCTTGTAAACACTCAACAACCACTCTCATGCCTTTGTGCAACTCTGCTGTGAAATATTTCAATCTAAGGTCAGTTCTGAGCTCAGCTTTGGTAACATCTTTGCCTGAGCTGTAGGACCTTCAAAAGCAAAGGATGAAGGCACAGAGCTTGTAGCAATAACAAGAGCAGATAACTCAGTGCTTTGGACAAAACAAACCAGGAGATGACCTAACAAAGGAGCTTTGTTTATTTAAATGTGTTTATTTAACATTTTCTAAAATTAAAGTATGAACAGTCACTATGGGAAAGTGTAGGCTTCCTGGAAATGACCTCAAGCTCTGGAGGAGTGAGACCCAGTGGATCTCGGAGCTGAGCTAACTCACCCTTGCAAATTGCAGCCAGACCAAATGCCTCTCCCCAGGCAAGTATCAAATTATATTCCCTGACTCATATGAGAAACAACTAAGATTCAATTTTCATAAATTAAAGTTATGGTACATTAGTAATTAATATTTTTATATTCTAACACATCTAATTCATTAAAAATGACACCCCGATTAGACATGTTAGAACTCCCCTGCTGCCCCTGAAGGTATGGACCTTTCATGAAGAGAATTCTATCTTGTTTGTGACCTAAAAACATACCAGTTCTATTTCCAAGCGTGTGGTCCCCGGGAGGTCTAAGACTTTGAGGCGAGCTGACCCCTAGCACCCAGTTAAAATTGTCAGCCAGGGAATTTTGCCAGCCACATCTGCCGTTCTCAAAGGTGCAGGAAGTTCCGCATTCACTCTCGTCTGTATTATCCCCACAGTTGTCTTCAAAATCACAGCTTTGTTCTGGTCTGTAACACTTGCCATTCTGGCACTGCCTATGGCCATGTGAGCAGGAGCCTGAAAAGAGAAGAATGAGGGTGTCCTGGTGAATCACAGAGCCATGCATCTCAGCAAGGTTACTGGAAGGTTACATTTCAGAGAGCTTAATATTTAGGAGGAGGAGGGTGGTCCAGAGCAGTCTTATTAAAAGCCTTTGGTTGCCCTGAAGTGCCAATCCATTATCAGTTTATTTCTTTTGTATTTTGTCAAGTGATTGCCTAAATAAATGACTGTTTCCCTTGTAAAGCCTCAGAGGGCAAGCTCCAGCCAGGCATTCCTTCACTAACAAAGCTTTCTAGTCTGACTTAATTGCTGACATTCTCCTTTCATGTGGTGTTGAATTAAATCATTTTATTTTAGCTCAAAAGTTGAGCCTAATTTAGGAGCCCTAATTTGGAAGAAAAAACTTTTCTGTTTTAACTACACAGATTTGCCTTTTAGTGGATTTTTTTTTCTAAGTTCAGTAGGTTGATGGTGTTCTTTTTGTGCAGTATTCCTGCCATTATTCAGGGACAATTCTGCTATTGTACAGCCAAAAGATTGTAGGATTCAGATCAGAGGATCTATTCACAAGTTCCATGTTTTCATTTCAGATCAGTTTCTGCAGGACTCTGAATAAAATATAGCCACTTTAATACATTCTATAGTCAAGAAGTGAAACACAAAATTGTGCAATGGACCCCTACCCATTTACTTTGTACATTCTGCTCTGCCAGAAATAAATGAGCAAGCATAAGTTTACTTAAAAATAAGAGTATCAATATATTAGCTCAACAGACAAAATTGGAATATGTACATGTCTAGAAGTTGTACAAGTACACGGAGAATCTAAGTTAATTGACACTGAAAATCACATGGTACTAAAAATTTGTTTCCATTACCACTGTATTAATTTAAAGGAGCTAAATGAAATTAACATAAGGCTGAGTTATATTAAGATGTCAGAAAAACTGATTTATTAGTAAAAAGAGAATAAGAGATGGGGTATTCAGTTTTCATGTTGACAACCTCCATCCCATGGCATTTGTTTAAGCCAGACTCTAAATTACAAATACCCCAAAGTGAATAAACATTGTCAGAGGCCTTTGCTGTAGGTTTTGGATAAAGTGAAAACAAGTAATTTTATTTCTAGATGTCAGCTAAAGAAAACAAGTGTTAACCTCTCATTTTTAAGTAAAAATCCTCCTAATGCAATCCCTATTAAAATAAATTTAAAATACAAATAAATATTGCAATACAATAGAAACATCTAGGAAGATTTCCGGGGAAAATATTAATTTCTAATTCCTGAATTCTTAGAACATAAAAATATGTATCAGGTTTGCTCTAAAAGACTGTGTATATTTTAGCTTTTAACAACTGCTCAGAGAAAGGAGGAAAAATTCCCGATCAAAAAGAAGCAAGTCAGAATAAAAATCTGATACTGCCTTAGAAAGTCAAGAACATCAGGCAAAGGTCTCCAAATCTGGAGACAAGAAAAATGAGTAATCTCTGACCAGAAGGAAAACACTTGTTTGATGTTCACAGCTACAATTTTACAAAAGCATCCGTGCGATTTTTATTAGTATGTGATCTCTGAAAATGGTCCTGGTCAAAAGAATGGTGAAATTCTATTGATGAACCAGTCAGTGTCCATCAGAAACTTCTATTAATCTTCTTCAGAATTTCGGTCATCTGTGTTGTATCCCAAAGGGTGACAGAGATTTTTTATAAAAATGCTGCCTAATTTAAATGACATATATTTTCAGGCGCTAGTTATTGTAATCCTACCTTTCTTTTATGTGATTGCAGTAAGAACTTAGCAAAACATTTATTTTGTCAGCAGACTAGGAATTTAAATTTCAGGATGCACTTCATGTCTTGAAATGCTTTCTCTTGCAGTTCAATGATCAATAATTGCAATAACTATTGAATTTTTATGTCCCTTTGTAGCATTGCTTCCAATTTCAGGTTGAAAAAAACAAACAAAAAAAAAAGCAGAGTTGAAAAGTGGAAGTCTTTGTTTCCTGAGGAAAAACAAAAAAATCCATCTTGAATCCTGGCATGAATGAATCTTTTCAAGCATGTGTAATGAATGATATTACACTGCCTAACTGAGTCTGTAACGTGACTTGCTTCTGGATGTACTTCCATAGTATGTCTTCTCTTTAAATGACATTTCTAAGGCTTTAAAACTGTAGGAAAAAACTCACCAAACCAACAAACAACCTCCCCTCCACCCAAAAAACAACCCTGAACTTACATGAATAGGAATTTTTTTTAGAGCTCTCTTCCTTTCTTCCCTACTGTTTCTAAATCCTAATTGTTCAAACATTCTATTATGTAGATTTCTGTGGATATGAAAGAGATATTTAACTGAGGGGAACTTCTACTTAACAAGGTTCAGTAATTTTTTACTCAAATCAGTTTTCTTGAAGGTTATTAGGTAGATTTTTTGTACTGTGTGATAATTACAACACACTAGGCTGCAGTAGACCCTTATGGGCTCTTAGAGCCCCTTTAAGATAAATATATTTTATCTTATCTTTGTATTTATCCTTCAGATAAACAATCTTTGAATTCAGGAGGATTTATATAACAGAGGACAACATCTGCACCAGTCAATAATTGTCTTGTTTATATACCCTGAGCAATATCAACAGGGGAAATATTTATATTTTAAAACATAGTTAGGACAAGGTTTAATCTCCTTCTTTTATAAGGGTGTATCTCTTAAATGTATTTTTTTTTAAAAAAAGTACCTTCAAGCATCAAGAGAGAAAATAATTTTTTTCCTAAGGACAACCTGTCTTATTGTTGAAAACTGAGACAAAGAAGCTCTCAAGTACTCAGCCTTTTCCTCATCTTTGGCAACTGTATTCCTCCCCCACACATCCAATAAAGAATCGAGGCTTTCCTTGCCCCTCCTTTTGCTATGAATGTATTTATAAGAACATTTTTTTTATCGTTTCTGGAAGTGGCCAGATTATGTTCTAATTGGGCTGCTTTTAAAGTTGCTAAATTTAATAAGCTGTTAACCTTTTTAAACTTATATTTAATAGTATCAACATCTATGTTTTCCAAGACTAAGTCAGATCAAATGAATGGAGTAATTTACAATTATCAGAATAACCCATCAATAGGTCCGAAAATCTAGATCTGCTTCAAAATATTTTCAAAATATTTTACTTACAGTCACATACTAGAAGCATACCAGCTCCTAAATCAAAGTCGGAGCTCCTGTAGAACCATAATCTGGTATAGAGGCCAGAGTAATTAATCAGCAGACCAAGAGTGTGTCATCCCAGGGATAGGGGCTCTCTGGATAATTTAGATCTCTGAGTTTTTCCCTGCAACAATTACTCCATTATCCTTCTTGCTCTGAGTTGACATTACTGTATGACTGAAATCTATGTGTCCTTAAAAAAAATAATTTGTTAACAAGAACATCTTTCCTCTAGTATCTCACCAGTATAGCCCAAGGACACAGAGAAAAGTGTTTTCATCACTGTTGATGATGCATAGTAATACTGAATTGTCAGTGCAGGAATGTGAAAAATGCATCTCATTTCAAAAGCAAAGCTTTAGAAATTACAAAGCATTTTAAAGACTTTCAAATGTTGGAGTGTTGGAAAAAGAAAACAAGATTTAAAAAGTATTACACTGTGTCAGCTTCTTTTTTTTGGAAGGAAATGGTTTTTTTTTTTCTAGAATCGAATGCAAACATTTGGTTTTGTAATCCTTGCAACTATCTTGACATATTGATTTGCATTCTGAAAACTGAAAGTCAGAAAAACAGCAGCTTGAGTTCATTTGCAAAAGAGACTTTTAGAAGAAATTGTTAACCTTCTAAGATACTACCATGACAAAGAGCAGATAAAAGCTTGCCCAACAACCAAAACTTCATCTGCTGATTTCTTATCTTGTCCATTCCCACACACAAACACAAGAGAATTCTCTTCCAGTAATAAGACCCAGTAATATTCAACCTCAGAAATAAAAAGAACCAATAACATAAACAGCAAGTAGCCTATCACTCTTCAATATTATCATATCCATCCATGACAGAGCACTGAAGAATATTTGTTTTGGTTGTATGTATTTTGGTATTAGAAGACAAATTCACTCAATACACTTTAAGACATATCCAATCTGTGACACATTCAATGGGTCCTAACATGGTGCTTTACTTTGTTTAAGGTTACCAGAAATTTTGAGCTGAAGGCAAGATGGGCAACTCAATGCTTCTTTGTACTGAGTTTACTGCATATACTATAAGCAAGGCAACACTAAAAACAGTATTTTAAAGAGCAAAAGCTTAAGTTTCAATTGCTTAGATGCATGTGAATGTACATTCGCTCAGAAGAAAAAAACACCAGGTTTTGACTAGAGATGGAGGTACTAGGTTTTTTTAAAACTCCTCCACTCTTACAGTACTGTCATACTAACTAACATCTTCAGTAATAGATATAGTGCACACTTGCCATGTTGCTCAAGTAATTCTACACCTATTTAGTCTATAAAACATTCTAGTATGTCAACTTAAAAGGTAATTTTTAGTTACTTTCTTCAGGTGGTAAATGCCCATACTGAATAAGAAAAGACCTAGGCTTGGATTAATTGAAAAACCCTCCCTCTACTGCAACAGCATCAACACTGGTTTGTTCCTTGCAAGAAAACTGGAACAAGATACAGTACATGTTACAATTATTGTTCCAAGGCTAATTAGGTGGTTTGCGTCTCCATCATAAAGGAAAGGACAAGCAGGGAAAGCTGTTGTAACAGGACATATGCTTAATGGGAGCAGTGGTACATCAGTTCTTTTATACAGTCTTCCCTTTCCAAAGTCATGTTGAAATTTATAACCTATCTTTTGAGGGTGGACAAAGAAATACTAAGAGAAAAGGAATCCACGCCTAATTTTTAAGCAAAGCTTTTTCAGAAACAATAATATTCATCATATGAGTTCATTACAGTGAGAGAGATTAAATAATAACTAAAGTGAAAAGCTTAACTCACACTCCTGAGTTTACTCTTAACAAAAATCCAAAATAAAATTATATTGTACAAAATTTTGTTTGCCATGTTCTGGCTCAAATAAATGAAATCTAAATATTTACAGCCTGAACTCCTTAGTAAAGACACAGAAAGGCGGAGCATTCCTTAGGTATCAGAGCCACAACCCTAAAAATATGTCAAAAAGCTGTAGCATGTCCTTTAGAAGTATAACTTGAAGCTCAGGTAAAATGCATTTTATAACTATAAACTGACACCTTGCCTGAAGCAGATCGATGTAACAGTGCTTTTATGAGAGCCTGGACTGGTTCATAACTGGTGACATCTCTGCCTTAAAGCCCAGAATGGTTTAGTTGTGACCTCTGGTTTAATGGTCCAACTGCTATCTGATTGCTTGGAGAGCAGAATGGGTATGGCACCTGCATTTCCAGGTGCCTAGAGCAGGCTCTGCTCCGTGGTTTCACTGCCTGCATTTCTGATGGGAGAAAAGTCTGGAGACTGAATCTAAAGCATGGCTTGAAGTAAAGCAGACACCCATAAATCAGAACAGTTCGAGCATGAGAAATGAGTTGCACAAACTCTGAATAGCTGAGATATGTCAGAAGGGAATTTCTACAAGGAGATCAAAGAACAAAAACCAGTGAACTTAAAGAATTTTATGTTATAACTGAATCTGAAGGGGAAGAGGTCTTCACCGGCTGCACTGGAATATGTGTTCCTTTCATATTCTCCACCATACCCCAAGCTGTTGCCCACAGCATAGCGTGGAAGGTGAAACTACAGTGCAGTGAGAAATCACCTTTGTACAACTGCCAAAGCTGCTGCACTGTGCTCAGTAAATGGGACACGTGGAAAGCACTTCCTTCAAATCCGACTCAAAGCCTGACCAACCAGCTCTAATTTACAGTCACAGCCCTGACTCTGAGACCAGAGGGCAGGACACTGTCCTGGCCATATTCAACCTTGGTGAGAGAAAACAGTGGACGTGGAGTCCCAGAACCTGAGAAACACTGGTTCGAGAACTGAAAATATGAACACAAGTATGTTGAGAAACCTTTCTCTGACAAGTAAAGGCATGTAAAAGGGCATAATATAAGCAGTAAATAATCTTTCTATTTTATGTCCACAAGACCTCAGATGTTTTCCAGAAAATGGCATTTTCTTCACCATGTTAAGACACGATGAGGTGGTCCAGTCATGGTTTTAATTTGCCATAAGATTGCTCAATATACAAAGGGGAAGATAACAAAAGACACATCTATTATCAGCTGGGCATTTCTACTGTTTACAAATGTTAACCTCTTCCCTTAAATCAGTATTAATATTCAACAACACAAATGTAAACTACAAAGGAAATTTTCTGGAGAATTCTCAGCTGTGTACAGATGGGATTAAAGTGTGAAAAAGCTGCAAGAAATATAATTCGTTCAGAATTTCTATAAGAAATTACAACATTTAAACACAACTATCTTTAAACTCCTTAGAAATATGTGAGTACGGGTCAGGTGTAGTAGAAACTAAAACTGCCGAAAACTGATTAAATTGAATCTCATGACCCCTGTGAATCCTCATCTGTCATTGCTCAGAAGGAATAAGTTTCAGGATTACTGTATTTACCACATTCATCTGAAGGGGACATGATGATTTAAAGATTTCATTGATATCTTGAACAGCCTTCCACATACATTTAAGTCTCCACTGAAGAGATCAACAGGAAAATGAAAAATACCCTATGCTTGATGGAGGAGAAAGATAGCCACAAACTCCTTAATCACACAGTATCTTATAGAAATGTAGCTTCAAATATGGTCAGCTTTTCCCTTTCCTCTGAGTTACATGTTTGTTCTCAGACACTGAAACAAAAAGACTAAAATTACACCTATAAAGTCAGCAAAAGTGCTTTGAGGTGAGGTTTTGAAAGCAACAAGAATTACACTTGGCACTGTTATGCCGTAACATTGCTACATGGTCTCCTAGTGTGATTAAAGAGTTCTGTTCCTTACCTTTCTTCCAGCCAGTATGAGCAATTAAGACTAAAGCATTATTTTATTGTTCTCATTTAATGTTAATCCAGTCTAGTACAATCATTTATTCCCCAAAGCATTAATAACTTTATTAACTGCACCGCTATTCAGCGTGTGTTCACATTTATCAGCACGCTTCGAGGCAAGCAAAGAGTAGCACGTCTGCTTAGCAAGTGAGTGAACACGGAGAGAGCAGAACAGTTCATGGTTAGAAAGACAACCCTGAGGAAATTGTTTGATACCACTTCACAGGATCTACACAGCACTTTCCATGTAAGCTCTGCCATTCATCTTACTCAAAATAAAAGGAGATACATCAGAGTCCAAGCTACCAACAAGCAAAAAGGGTCAGAAGAAACTGTGGAATTAAAAAAGTGGTACAAGGGCAATATTTTCAGTTAAATTGATAAAGTACAGTGATTACAATTACACAGACTTGGAATTTAATTGGAGAAAGTTAAACAAAATTTAGGAAATACAACACCAAAATCCAGACTATATATTTTTCTCCCTCGCAGTCAATAAAAGGATAATTTTCATCATAAATGGTGGACAATATATGCAGAAGTTGAATTCAAGTCACCTGCATGCATGGCTATTTTATATTAAAAAGTAGTAGCTTTATACCAAGCTCCTAAACCAATCTACATATTCTAGAATATTTCCACCATTTATCTGAAAAATATGGAAGTAATTGTATCCTATACAAGAAATGAGAGAGAAAAAATTAAACATGTTGATTTCTTAGTTTTAAAATACCGTAATGATAAACCTTTGTATTATTATATAGGTGAAAATGAAAGTTGCCACTTGCATGGAACTTTATTCTAGATACATCTGAGAGTAAGTTGCTGTTCAGGTACTAATACAGAAAAAAAAAATTCACAATCTGCAGCATGCAATTAAGGCAACTATATAGACAGTCAATCTTCCAACAGGAATGATGAGTCCTCTTTATAAGCTTGTTTTTGTTTGGGGGTTTTTGTTGGGAGGGTCTTTGGTAGGTTGGCTGTTTTTTGTTAGCTTTTCTTGTTGTTTTGGGGTTTATTGTTTATTTTTGTTTGGATTCAGCTTTATTTTTATTTCTTTCTCTTCCCAGAACTGGTTTTAAAATGCTTTAGACATTCTACTTTATTTGTTTCACATCTGGTTCTCTTGGTCAATGGCCAATGCTGGCTGTTTCAAAGGAAGCTATAAATGCTGTGTTATTTGATTAGTTCTGCATAAAGAGATATTTTTTTCTCTTTTCAGTAGAAGATCACATCAGCATAAAATTTTATAATTCTAGTAATTATATATTATTTACAAAAACTGCCAAAGTTATTTCTATTTATGTATCTATAAACTTTTATAGATCGAATTATAACTGCAAAAGACTGATATGAGCAGTATTTTTTGGCCTTTAGAGTACACTCTATATTTTCGAGCAATATTTCAAATGAAAATATTTTTGGCAAATTTGATTTCCTGATTGTTTTATTACTTTGTGTATGTTTGTTATAATTATGTTGCTGGTTGAATTCTATAAATTTTAATTTTTTTGTGAAGTAGAAATTTTTACTAAAATGCTTCAAAAATCAGTATGGAACAGAAAAACCCCACCAACAAAAACAAAAAAGAACAAAACAAGGAAGGAACAGAAAAACAGCAAGACTGTATGCTTTAGAGTTTACTTATAAAAGACAAGGGAAGTGCATGATTTATGAGTTAATAAACTTTGCCAGTGATATGAAGGTATTCAGGGTGATATCAGCAAGGAATAACTACAAATAATTGGAAAAGTTTTTCGTGAAAATAAAGTTGCTCAATGGGACCATACCCAGTGCTAGCCATGAACTGAAAAACCTTCCTGACATCAGCTGCCACAGCAGGGCATTCACTTTCCTATAATCCCTGTAACAGCCAGCCCCATCAGGTGTGTCAGTCATTTTATACAACTACAGTGGAGATAAACAGTCACAGTTTAGCAAATTAATTGCATCCTGAGTGACTGGCAATGAAATGCAATGTTAACAGACTTACACAGAATAACACAGTCCATCTTCACATACAGGTTGTGGAATCCTATCACTACCACTCCTAAACAGTGATGCAGTAGAGCACTGACACAGTTCCAGGAACACAAAAGCCCAGTGCTCAAAAAGGACAAAACAATCATGGCTTTAGTATATATCAGGAAAGAGAGAAAAGAGAAAAAGAATCATTTTGTTACAGGATCATTCCACTGGTCTCTCATATCCTAAATGCTCTACTCAGACCTGATTTTATAATCTCAAAAAAATATAGTAGTTTTTTTTTTAAAGTCAGAGAAAGGAAAATATATGGAAGAGTTTCCATGTAAGAAATAAGTTGAAACTCCTTCAGTGAATAATGTGGCTTAAGGATGATTGCGTGGAGAACAACATGGAGTAGGTGCGTTTGGCTGTTCACCATTTTCAGTAAAAGGAGACAGGGTGGAAACAGAGCTGCTTCCTCAGCAAGTGGCAGAACTGTACAACTCACTGCAAAAAAATGAGAAGGGGGCTTAACTTCTGAATGTGTTCCCAGGGAAACCAGGCTCTATACAGAAAGCAAATACATTAAGGTTTGCTACATATCCAAAACCACATTTGGTTTGTAAGGTCTCCTATAAAGGAAATATTAGGAACATTAAGAGGAAGTATCATATATGATCAGCACCTCACTGACAGCGGTAGACAGAATATCAAGTAAAATGGACCTTGATGTGATTCTGTTAATATTCCTATATCCTCAAAGTTCTCAAAGACATCTTCCACACTTCAGTGAATCGCTTTTAATTTGCTGAAAATAACTGTCTTCTCTACAAAACTGAAGTCAGCAGATACCAGTCCTCTAGTCTCTGGGAATAACTTTTCTCTATTGTAGACTGCTAATCTGATCAGGCAGCCCTTGGCAGCTGTTGTACTCTCAGGTGAATGCTACAGAGACCTGAGCAGAAACTCCAATGGAAGGATCTGCAATTTTTATAGTCAGTAACAACAATGCAGGGGAAGGGATGGAAAGAAGAGAGGAAAACCAAGTTTAGAGATCATTGAAATTGTTGTCAAGCCCATGATATCTCTTTTGTAAACAACTGTAGGTATAAAATATGACTCATGAATAACTTGTGGATAACTATTACGCTATTACCATCTGTGGGCCGCAGTGAGACATCCTAACTCACCATGATATTCACCACAGGCTGCAGGGGAATCTCTGCTCCAGCACCTGGAGCACCTCCTGCTCCTCTTCCCTGTCCCTGGTGTCAGCAAAGCCCTTTCTGTCACATATCCTCACTTCTCTCTCTGGATACAAATGCTGTTGTGCAACAACTTTTGCCCTTCTTAAATCTGTTATCACAGGGGTGCTGCTACCGTCACTGATGGGCTCAGCCCTGAGCAGCAATAGCTCCATCCTGGAGCCAGCTGGAATTGCCTTCATCAGACATAAGGGCAGTTTCTGGTACCTTCTCACAGAGGTCACCCCTGTAGCCCCCTCTACCAAAACCTTGCCACACAAACCAAATACAGAAGCAACTGCAACTTTCACAAGGTTCAGTGTGGCCAGGGTCTCTTCCTGTGCTGATGTGGACAGAGGCAGCCCTTTACACAAGGCAGAATCTATCTCAAGAATCTTACCACCCATCAGAGACACAGGAACAGGCATAAATAGCATCGTCAGAACAAAATTTTCTTTAAATTTTCCTACACAGAATACCATTGTGGCACATGAGAAAAATTTGATGTTCGTGCCCTGAAAATTTGATAAGGGCCAGCCTAAAATGGTGTTTATTGTTTCTCAGGCCCGGCAATTTAAGTGGCTTTGCACTTCAGCATTGTTGTTGCTAAGCAGCATGTTGAAAACAATCTACAGTATTCTGTCAGTTTACTGAAAATTACAACGCTAGCCTTCAAATTTATTTCTTTAGCTGTCCAGGGCTCACTTCCAGCCTTTAAACATTACTGTATGTTTGTCTGAAAGAAAGAACCATCTTAGAACATATTTTTGTTAATGTGCAGAACTTCAAGGTGTTTATAGAGTCGGAGAAAAATCCTTCTGAACAGTGAGTGTCACAGATGGGAACATTTAATGATTCTTTTCTATTTAGTCTTTACACTACATCCATTGCCATATCACTCTATATGTAGAAATAATAAGCAAAGACACCCTTAGTATACTTGTCTTGCACAGTGATATGTCTCGATAAGGCTCAGAAGAATCTCTCTTGATGTGTGCATTACAAAGATTATACAAAAAACCACAAAAAGGAGTTGTATTAGAGTTGACCTCAAAAACTACAAATCTCTTTGTTAAAGAAGAAACATTTCAAATTTCTTAGCAAGTATTCTCCCTAGCTCAAGACAAGAAAGAAACAGATCTCTCCTGCATGATATTCCTCATCCTCAGAGAAAAAAAAAAATTAAAAATTGAACAATGGATATAAGTGTTTTACTTTTGGTTAAACTTTCATTTGTTTCTACAAATAAGCAGGTAAGTCTAGGAGTGCACATTTTTTTAGCTAATCATCATGGCCATGCTAGCTGGTTCTATGCAAACAAGTTGCATTACAGAGCACATTTCACAACATCCAGCATGCATTTTGCCACTGTTCAGAGCATTTCTGCAGGCAGAAGAAGTCCCACTTTCAAGCGATGATCCAAACAGAGACCACTGCTGAGAAGTAGCTGTAAGTTGAACCCCTCAGTGGGTCATGTAAACTTTTACCCTGGACAAGTAAAATTTGTTAATATAAAAGATATGATTTACTATAAAGATGCATTTAAACTATTGCCTTAAAGTGTTGTGAACCTACGAAGTTCACAAAGTACATCTGAGAAGAGCTACACCAAGAAATCAGTCTCTGGTGGCTCCTTCCTGAGATTTTTGTAGCTTTTTTATTATAAAATATAAAAGTGTTTTGGAACATGCTTTACTATCAAAACCAAAGCTTTAAAAGTTTCTCACATTGCCACAGGGACTTGAATCTCCCATTAAGAGGATGGAGTCTGAATACAACAAAAATAAAGAATCAGAAAGCTCGGCTAGTGTTCCTCCTGGGGTAGCGTAAAGCTGAACTTTAAAATACCAATCTCATTTGCAGTAAATTTCCATGACTGGCTTGGCAGAAGTAGGAAGCCAATAGAACTATAACTGGCACCTTACCAGAGAGATGTCTGGAAAATTTTGCTCATGTCTTTCCTGCTTATCTTGTGCTCAAAGTAGAGTGCAATTTCTTGGGTTTGATGTAGTCTCATCAGTGTTTTTTCCCAATGCCTGAGCAGTTCTTAATGACATCCTAAAGGGGAAGGCTACTCATTAGCAGCAGCAACAAAGCAAAGTTGCTCACATAAATTAATGATCCATTCTCGTGGTAGTCCTTGACACTGGGAAATATTAACTTTGTTTTATTGATCAGAAAGACAGAGAAGTGAGATAAAATGACTTTCTGCAGCCATGCAGGAAATTTGTAGTAGGCCCAAGACCAAAATACATCTCCTAAATTCTACTTCAGGGGGTTACATTTCAGTAGCTCTGTGATAAATGTGGAAGGAGGAAAAATATTTGTCCTGTCCTGTCAAAAAGGGTTTCTCCTTTATCATCTGTGTCCAAGCAAATATTGCTAACGTACAGCATCGGTGCTTTCACGAGTAGCTCTTACCTTGGGGTTATTGGGATCCATTCCCATCCAGACTGTATTATTTCTGGTAAATGTTTTCTGAGTCTTATTTCCCTTGTGCAGGAAGTGAGGATGGTGCAAATTATTGCACTGATGCTGGCACCATGCCACACAGGCAGAAGATGGATATGGTGCCTAAGCAGTATTAGTAGCAATTCCCACCAGCCAAAAAGCATTTAAGCCTGTTGCCCTTATTGCAAACTATCCATATTAGCTCTGTCCCACTCAGTTCTTTATTCAACAACGACTGTATTTTACAACTTTCGATAAATAAATCCTACTGAATTAAGCGAGATATTGGCTAATTGTAAATGGCTGGACAAGAACCTTTGCAAATTCACAAGGGTTGACTCAGTACCCAAACAGTTATTTCATAAAATAATGTTATTAGAAATTCATGGGCTGCTTAAAAGTATTTTAATTTCTGTCTGTCTTTAGCAAGATACATATACAATTTCTCTTTTGAAAGAGAGACAAAGAAATGAAAGCAATGCTGCTATTCCTTGTTTCCAAACTTATACAGACTACCCTGGTGGGAAGATACCTGTTGGAGGCAGCTTTGTGGGTTCTGCTGGTAAAAACTCCTGGGATGGTAAGCAGTCCCTAGAAAATGCAAGGTCATCAAGTGCTATGCCATCTTCGGGACCTCTTCCAGCTATCCCTTCAAAGACAACTTGAAAATCATCCTCTCCATCTCCAGACAGGGTCAGTGCCTTGTGCTGCCAGAAATTTCCCTGGTTTCCAGTAAGATTAAGGAGAATTTTTTCATGTTTTGATATAGTTCTCTGGTAGACAATCAATGATCCAATGTGAGCTCCATACATATGATAATAGAAATTTATCTGTAAGCAAAAACAAGAGAATAAAGTATACAATGTGACTTCAGACACATTCTGCTATTGTATTTACTCTAATTCTTAAATTGAGCAGTACTATTCAGACTAGCCATTAATTTTACTGATTGAAAACTAATTTGATCAAAATGCAACAACTTACTAGTGACAATTTTTGAACTGCTTTCTCTCTCAAAACAGCTCCATGTATGCACAGTATTTCTCTTCATGTAAATAATATATGTAGATATATTGCTACCTCTATTTTAATTACTATTTAAAATTATTACCAACTTATTAACAATTAAAATTATTGGCAAATATTAATGTTCAAACTTCCATTTTGTGTTTGATTATGGGAGCTGAGATGACACTCATTGTTGCCTTGACATTTAAAGACTATGAAAATTTGGAAAAATGCTATTTCAAAATAAGGCATAGTTCAAGTTTCTGGAAAATTATATTTTTAGCAAAGCCTATAAAGGATGTATCAAAACCAGGAAAATTTTTATTCCCGATTTGCAAAGAACTATTCAAGCTGAAGTCACTAAAATGTGCTGTAGTGTTTTAGAGGATCAAGGCTTACATTTCTCCATTCTCTAAAGAGCTGGTGACAAAGCCTTCTGTTACACATCCTTCCTTTTGCAGCTGTATTCTTTGAAAACCAGTTGTTACTGTACCTATACACATTTTCTCCATAAAATCACAAACTATTAAATATTTGTTTGTTACTTTGAACAAGTGGCGTAAGACATTTTAAATCAGACACTGCATTCACCATAAACTTCACCTGAATCTCCCAGACTACTCATTTACTTCCAGAAATCATTATTTTCCTATACAAAAATACATTTTCTCTTATGATTTCAATAAAATAAAATCAGGTCCTGACTTCTCTACAAGATGGGGTATTTTTTTCTCAAGAATTAGTTCAGTAATCATCTTTAAATAATTTTAAGAGTATTCTCTAGGTGCAATCTAGAAATCAAATTCTTTGTTCCTGCTACTACCACACCCTCACGTACCTTGCAATTTTTATTCCTTCTGTTTAGGACAGGACTAGAAATCCTAGCTTTTTGTCCCAGTAGCTGAAAAAACGAACTCTTTATAAAAATATAATGACCAGATGGCTCTTGCAGTGTATGATCAGTAGCTGGTCCAGTGCCCAATTTTGCAGTAGTGCTGGTTCTGAGGTGCCAGTCGAAATCATCATTTTCATCTTGCTTCCATCCACAAAGGTCAAACTCAAAATTGCAGCGCCCAATAGAGGTACCTGAAATATATTTGCACACATGAAAAGAGATTTATTTTCAAGTAGTTAACCAGGAACATATAGTAAGACATAATACCCAAATCCATGGAAAAAAGAAAGTTTCACTATAAAAAATAATGTATCTTGTTAAAAAGACCATTTTTAATGTTCTAGATGATACTAATAAGATAGACCTACTTGCATATATATGAGGTGGGTCTCTGATTTTGTCATTATGGTCAACAGAATCCTTGGTATAAATATAACTAAATTTAGAAACCTATTTTAGCTCCTTAGGGCCTTAACTGGCCCTCCACAGAGCATTCAAGACATGCAGAAAACCAGCCTGTTTCTGAAGGAGCATATTAAGATCAGGTGAGGACACGAACAAATGCCTATATCTAGGGAACAGACACATCCAAATGAACGTATTGAGCACCATAAAAACACAAGCTATATACAGACACATACAGGCAAAACATAAATGCAGGTGTGTTAACCTTGAGCTGAATAACAAACAAAGTTCGTGTACTTTTGCATAATTCTTCAATTCACGTGTATTTTCTTAGCCAATATAAAAACATAGATAATTATGTTGCTGGTGGATTGTGTCCAAAGGGCAATGAATTCAGTGAAGGGTCTGGAACACAAGTATGATGAGGAGTGGCTGAGGGAGCTGGGAGTGTTTAGCCAGGAGAAAAGGAGGCTCGGGAGTGACCTTATTGCTCTTGACAACAACTGGAAGGGAGGTTGCAGTGAGGTGGGAGTCAGTGTCTTTTCCCAAGTAATGAGTGATAGGAGAAGATGAAAGGACCTCAAGTTGCACCAGGCTGAGATTGGATGCTAAGAAAAATTTTTTCACTGAAAGGATTGTTAAGCTTTGTAACAGGCTGCCCGGGGAAGTGGTTGAGTCACCATCCCTGGAGGTCTTTAGAAAACGCATAGATGTGGCGCTTAGGGACATGGTTTGGTGATGAAACTGGCAATGTAGGTTAACAGTGGTATTCAGGGATCCTAAACATCTTTTCCAACCTAAATGATTGTACAATTATCTATATTTCTTCTTAAGTTGTACTTAATGCCTAGAAAAGGAGAAAGCTGTCATATTTTTAGTTGTTTTTCTTTGAAACAATATGCATGCTCTTTATCAGTTTTCGAATCTTGAATGTCAAATCAGCATGATGAGAAAATTGTCCACATAAATTAATTGCACCATTCCAGAAGTTTAAGTTCTGTATATTTTTCCCTCTAAACATCTATAAATTCATTATAATGATTACCAAGTCAGACTAAAATTGCTGAAATAAGCTGGAATAACAGCAGAGACTTCCAGAGAACTTTGACTGCACCCTGAATATTCTTACTGTTACTGCTGAAAAGGAAAGTGCTTTGAAGATAAATTTGGAAACTGTTGGATCATTCCCCAGGACAATATTGGAAATTATAAAATGTCTCTTCCAAAATGTAATCAAAATCTGAGCCTCTTCTAAGGTGTGATAAAGTTCAGCCAGTTCAAAGTAGTTTTATTTAACTGAAAGCTACCCGAAGCATCAGTAATGAGGCCAAGGAGCTAGAATCCATGGAATCTGGACAAGAACCAACACAGGACAGACAGCTACCTCAAAAATTTCAGGCTGAAATCAGACAAAATATCTTTTCTTTGAATTTTAATCTGTGAATGTCTTAGAGCGAAAAAGTTAGAAACTTTTCCTTAAAAATATGAGCTATTTAGCAAAACTAGCTTAATTGTCTTTTACCTTTGTCAGAAAATATAATGCCATCTGAAATAACAATTAAAACCAACCCTAAACCTGCTGAGCTAAATGATATGGTTATATTTTATGAAAAACACAGATTGTAAATTAACTCAACTGAATGCAACTGCCCATAAAATTTGTCATTATCATATTTTTCCAACTGATTTAATTACTTAATATTTCAAGTTCATTCTTAAGGAAATCCCTTTCGTTATTTACAAGTCCCATCTTGAACTGATAAAATTCATGCATACAACCGATCATTTTATTTTAAAGACATGTTTTCAAGAATCAAGACCTTAAGCTATGAACACCGATATCCCTGTTAATGCTGTATATATTGAGTATTACCTAATCTAAGTTTGGATATCCTTGTAGGATCTCTATGGTCAACAAAGAGAAATATTCATATCTACAAGACAACTTATTTAATGTAACTCAAACAACTGATTTTAAGTTGCATGAGCTTGAGCCTGAGAGAAAATTACTCCACTGATAAAAAAGAGAATTTAGGCAGCCTGCTTAGAAGCTCAAGTTACTGCAGATGATTGTGCACTTGCATATTCAATAAGTCTCATGCTTTTAAAGCACCATAAGGCTTCATTGTAAAGCTTAGAATTAAAATGTAGCTAGGGAAGTTTTTTTAAAGAATTTTACAGTTTTTTTTCTTTACTTAATAATAAAAAAATGTGTTAGAGGAAAGCATTCACTTTGTGGAACTGTTTCTTTTCATCTCTTCCAATAGGAAATTGGAATAAAATCCATACTGTAGTGGTTGTAAAACTAAATTCCATCAATTTATTTGAACCATTTTTCCCTTAATGCTTCAGTTTTTACTTGTCTGATGATATTTCATATGAAACACAGACAATCCAGAAAACTCAAAAAAACAGTAAAAACAAAAAAACCAAACAAAAACACACAAAAAACCCCAAAACAAACCAAAAAACCCAAACAAAAAACCCACAAACTACCACACAAAAAAACCCCCAAAAAACAAAAACAACCATAATGAATAAGCAGGTTTTTTTTTAAATTTCAGAAAATAAAAGCTTAAGTTTGAGAATCTTTGTCAACAGAGTAATTGCAACTTGAAATACTCTTCATTTTTAGTTGGAGAAGATCTGAATGGGTCCCCATATAAGTTAGTGATGTACTGTTCCTGGACTGGAATTCATTGAGTAATTTAACAGCATGAAAATAATTCACAAAACACGGTTCCTTTGTCATGTGCCTTAGCTTTCATAGGATATCAGCGTACCTTTCCTTCATAGAATTGTATTCTCCCAGAATTTGATAAACTGAATTCATAATCTCTATAAAAATGAGGCAACTGTTAATATGGTACCAAACAATGCAGATTTGATTGTGTAAGCATTTCCGATATTTGTAGTAGAAAGAAAGGAGGATTTAGTTGCATATATTGTGATCCACAAGGAACCATTTGATATGAAACATGATTCTTTGAATCAGTTACTACATATGCTGTTTCTTGATATGTCTTGTAAAACCAAAACTATACAATATTCAGATTAAAACGATTTGCTGAGGCCTGACAATCCTTGAAATACCTAAGGAGGTAAGTCCCTCATCTCCCAAAGGTATATTATGCTTGAATTATTTTTTTCAGGTTGAATACATTCTTTTCATATGGAAAGCAGGATAATTTTATTTTGCTTTTAAAGACAGCTGCTTTCTGAGTTATTTTAAGAAATTCATTAGCAGCTCTTTGTATTTTCTATCATGTGATTTTAAATTAAATAGTAGTAATTTAAAATCCTTAAAAGCCAAGAATAAAATTAAATTATTACCTTCTTGTTTGGTTTCTTAGCTGATGAGCTGTCAAAAGCATTAGAGTAATAAAAATTCACAGCAGGCACAGTTATTTATTATAATTATATTAAAAAACTACCATACTTACTGCAAATACTAGGGCTTTCATCTGAGTTATCTGCACAGTCATTTACAAAATCACACAGATTATTCTTTGGGATGCAGTACTTGTTGGCACACATGAATTCCTCTGATGTGCAAGGTTTGTCTGAGATAAGCAGAGGGGAACAATCTTCAAAGGTAATATCATCCACTGCCACATCTCCCATGTAACTGACACCACGTTTTGCCCTGAAAATAACCTAATGAAAATTACAGAGCTATTACAGTAAGCCACTGATAAGATACAGAAAAGCTTATACACACAACATGAAAAGAGCAGAGACTGATGGTCCTTGCAAATCTCTGAAGTGGTCAGTTCTTACTGTCAAAGCATAATTCTACAAATTCTTGTACTACAGTTGATACAGACCTGTAACTATAGTTATTGAAAGACCATCTTCTAACATTACCAAGAACACAAAACAGGGAAATAAATCATGCCACTCAAAGAAATACTAGTCTTCATTCATCCTGAATTAATAGCAAGTATTCCTCCTACTTCTGCAAAGTCTGAAAAAGGCTAGCCTGTCATTCGTCATTTATTCCCATGAATGTAAAAAGAATTTTCAAATTTCATTAAAAGTCCAAGATAGAAGTATCAGGAAATGTAACTCTTTTAAAAATACATTGCTGACTATCTCTATCTAAACTACCTAAAGTTTTTTAGACTTTTTTTTTTCATAGGTCTACAACTGAGCAAATATGTCTAAGAGGCTTGGGAATCTGCTCCGATTGCAAAGCGAACATCATGCTCAAGATTCTTTTTTGAAAACCCAGATGTTTTTACCTACTGCACCCTAAGGAGAAAGAAGTAAAATATTTTAAGTAGAGTTGGATTCAAGCATAGAAGGGACTCTCAGTCTTAGAAATGGATATCAGTCTGAGATTAAAGAGGAGTGAGAAATCTCCAAAAATTTGAGTCCATCTCAGATAACTAATCAGAGAGCCAAAAAGATGATTTCTTCTATTCAGGAGAAAAGGTATGCGCATAGGGTAAAAAGGAAAATGAGAAGGTGAAGAATGCTTAATATAGAAGTACTAAAAGCCAGCTGTCTAGGAGGTACATCACATAGGAATACATACCTGAAAATTTGAACGAATTCCTAAGAACACTTCTGCTCTGTTCCACTGGGGACCTTGGCTGCCACTTTGAGTCCACAGTTTAGAAGTTCTGTTACTGCTTTTACAGAGAACCTAAAAAGGAAAATAATTCTAGGTCACAAAAATCCTTTCCATTTCCAACTCACTTCAGAGTCCTATAATTGTATACAAGAGTACAAAAGTATCTTGAACGCCTAATCTCTATTCCACCATTAAAATTAACAGAACCATAGAATATCTGGAATTAGAAGAGACCATCAAATCCAAATCCCTACTCTTTGCAGGATTACCTAAGCTAAATCATATGACTAAGACTGTTCAGGTGCTGCTTGCACTCCCTCAGGCTTGGTGCTGTGCCCACTGCCCTCGGGATCCTGCTGCAGTCCCAGCAACCCTCTGCGTGAAGAACTTTTCCTAATGTGCAATCTGATGCAAACAGATATGTCAGACTATACTAAGAAAATAATGTTTTAATATTTTCTGATCTCCTCATAAACATACCCAGCCCAGAGACTTAACTGGACTAACGTACCTCATTAATTTATCCAGAGTGGCTAGCAAGGAATAAAAATTGTTCATTAGTGTGTTGTGATTCAGTTGTACAGCATGGCAACAGTGCTAACAACACTTACTGAAAAATATACTTGTTCATGCATACAATTGACTGCTCTTCCAGGATAGATTTTCTTGTCCTGATTCTTACAAAGCATTCTGTTTTTTCCACAAATAAAAATGTTTTCTTTTTTTTATAAAGACCAAATTTCATCTGTCTGAGCAATGAAAGACTTTTAAAAGCCCATACCCTTGTAAACAGCAAACTGGGGGGGATGATGACACTTTTCGACATGAGCAGAAAGGTCTAAATATGCTTTGGTCCAACCTCTTGGGCATCCAAATTCAACCGAGCTGACAATACCAAGATGGGTGTGTGATGAAGTGTGTCAAGCTGTGTCTCCAGCCAGTACTAGCAGAGCTAAGCATCCGTTCACCAGTTGCCTGTACTGCTTCTGCTTTCAAGGATTTACTGCTGCTCTGTGTAATCTTCTCAGGGCAGCCCAGGCATTTCTCATGATGATGTAGAAACACCTTTTTTTTGTTGTTGTTTTAAATTTATACAGTCCCATGTGTGTATATGATATTGCATAACAGGCAAGGTCTGCCAGGGAAACAGCAAATCCTCACAATAAAGAGCTTTCACTTCAGGGTGACAAAAGGAACAGATAATATATTAAATTGGATAGAAAAACAAGTGAATTCTGATGGTATAGACAGGAAAAACTGCCCATAGAAGACATGAATTTTAAAGGAAAATAAGTAAATTAGAGAGAAAGGGATTACAGATATTATTTGAAAGAATAAAGTGTGCTGAATAAGAAAATATTCTTTTTTACTCTCAAATACAAATGATATATTTATATGAAGGTAGATATATGTGTGTGACTATAGACACATACACACACACTTTTACAACCTGTAAATTATCTACTCTATTATATATCCAATCCCCTCATCAGAAATTTGTATTTTCTATCATATCAAGGTAAAGGTTAAAATTTTAGAGTAAAATATGGCCATAAATTTGTGTGCTATTAAAACCCAAGCTTTCCCTGTACCTTAACGCACTTCGAAGCTCTATGCATTTCAATTACATTGCAAAAAAGCACATCTAACACTTTGGTAGAATTACCCATGCGAAGTCAAAGTACAGGAAATAAATAAAAAAGTTCCAAAAAATAATCAAACTGAGGTTCCTCAGGAAAGTGACAGCAAATCAATGTTTAAGAAAGGAATAGGAACATAGGAAGGTAGACATAAATGCAAACAGCAGGACAATCTTCAGCAATCCTACATGATATTTGATGCCATGGATGCAGACTAAAGTGCAAAAGTCCAGAAAATGTGGTAGTCTTGGGGAATGATATGGATAAAAGGTCTTTTAAGTAAAGAAAACATTCACATTTGTACAATACTTAGAAATTTCTTAATATACATAATGAGAAATCACCTAAATAATTTTATATTCAGAGTTATTCTTACATCTTATTAATTGATTAATCAAGAAATTGAAACCAGACAATTTACAAGAGCGTGCAAAGGTTTCATGATTTTCCTTTGGTGCATCTTAAAATCAGTTAAGTTGGGGGTGAGGGAGAATCAGTTGAAGAATATAGGGAAATTGTAATCTGCATTGAAACAGAGAAAAAAAAAAATCCATACTACACACATTTGCCTTTTGTGACAGTAATACTGGGCATGGCTCCATAGAATTTGCTGTTGATTTCTACAAAACACTCTTCAAATGTGATTCCAGCTAACATGGGTTCCTACACTGTAAAGAAGCCCTAGACCCTGGAGTATGCAATGAAATCCCAAAGCACATTAATCTGCTCCAAGCCTTAAAACTGAGCACGAACCATCTTTATCTTCTGATTTCCCACTAATTCTGATGAATTAATATTTGACTGCTTGCCAAGCAGCCTAGCAAGATCCTTACCTAGCTGGGAGAAATTCAACACTGTTTTAAAAAATTGTTCAGGAAAAAATCCAAGAATACACAGAACACTCTTCCGCTGAATATTAGCAAGTCACATGCATGGGGTGTAGGTCACCACATCCCAAATTTCATTTCTAATGTCAACACATATATTCATTTTGTTTTCAAAACAGTTGAATTCTGTCAGCTTTTTATTATAATTTGTTATTCTGAATAACTGAGCTAGTGAGAATTTATTTGTATATTTAAATCCACATGCACTGCCCACATCAACATGATACTGAGTGCACAGGTGACTAGGTAACTTATACTAAGCATTTTTTTCAATCCATTCCTGATGCTGTAGGTATTTCATAACACTCCTGGGAAATTCCATTACAAGCACATGGCTGTGTGGTAAAAAAAATTGTTTCGAGAAATGTTGCTGTTTTATTCATTTCTCTCTGCAGTGACTCATTTGACCTATGAGCTGCTAATGCATTAAATTTCCTTAAAATGATTTTATTTTAACCGGAGTGAAGGAAAGGGTGTGGCAAAGCAAATTTTTTGCTTCTATGCCACACAAATAGTTCAATGCTGCTTACATAAAGATAATTAATATCTGAAAGTGATATGTTCAGCTTGTCAAGGAATAAACCCTTTCTACAAAATACTATGTCAAATTTTGATACAATTACTTCTTTTTTTCATGCCCCCACATTTAGCCAAAGACCTTGATGTCCAAATATCTATTGTTGCTCTTCAGTGTCAAATGGTCTGTGTGAAACAAGCATTTTCTTGTACGGACGTTCCAACCATGGTGTGTCTATTTTTGGTTGTTGTAGAGATGTCTAATGTCCCCAGTCTACTCGAGGTAATGCTTCGTTCAGATCATAACATTTTGAGAGCATTAGAGTGTTAGCAATTTTTCATTTTTCTTTATTAACAACCCAGACTTTAATGAAACAAGAAGAGAACACATAGGTTTCCTCACAGTAATTGCATTCAAAAAAACAAAACAAAACAAAACAAAACAAAACAAAACAAAACAAAACAAAACCAAAACCAAAATAAAACAAAGAACATCTCTGTACCTCCAGAGATCCTATTGTTGAACCATTCATGTGATTCCAGAACATGATTTTGCATCTGGGCCCTGTAAGGGAGATGACTGGGGTAGCAATGTCAGCTGTGTGACCAAATTCTCCATTTGAGCTGTCTGCAAACAGATACCAGCCTTCTTCAGTGGACCTGCTCAGAGAAAAAGGGTTATAATTTATTAAAACAAACATTTCATCATAATTAATTTATGATTCCAATATTTCCTTAGATAGCATCTGCTGTATGTGTACCTGGATGCATCTTAATGTGCAGCCACAATAAAAAAAAAAACAAACTTTGCAAAAGCAGCTGTTACTTTCATATTAGAGACTGGCAAGAAGAAAAAGAGCTGAAGTCAACCCATAGGATCATGTAGATGTGCCCTAGAGGGACTCCAACTTTCCATACTACCCTCTTTCCTCAGGGACATCAGAGGGTTTGATCCTGGCTTAAAGTCAGGAAAATCCAGGATATTGGGTGAAATTTTGTCTCCTGAACTACTGGGAAAGATGAGGCTGTCTTTGAAGTAAGCAGCAGACTCTTGTTTGTACAGAAAGACCAGAAGTGCAGTTTTAGTGGTTTGGGTATTTAAGATTTAGCCCCTAAATCCTTACTTTCCAAAATAAAATGCAGCAGTTGACCAAAGATAAGATTCTCTTCTCTCCAACAGAGGTGCTTCACACTCAGTGCTCCTCAAAAGAATCTTTCCAACAAGTGCTTACAAATCTGACAATGGAGCCTGTGTTCTTAAATAAGTGCTGGTATTAGGTTTTCCTTTCTTTTCAATTTTCCTGACTGGCCAAGTTCTAAACAACCACTCTTTTAAAGTCATATCACTACAGCTGTGAGAAGACAATGACCATACCCAGCAAGCACGGCCAAAAGAAACACAACATGCTCAGAGATGTCACGTCATGTCATCTCTTCAGAGACTGAAAATTTTGCCTGTTGGAAAGGGTGAGGAATTTGATGGTATAGATACAGAAACAGGCCTTCAAAAATCCTCACAAATCAGAGACTGGTTCACTGCTTGCTAGTTTCTACCTCCCATGGTGTCACACCAGAAAAGGAAAAAACAAGCAAAGAACCAATTTAAAAGGCAACATTTTAAAATGTGGGACAGACCTTCATTTGGCATTCATCAGACATGTAACATGTGAAATCATTGAAGACTGCTCATAAACCTAGCAGGGACCACAGCTTGTCTGGGGGGAATCCTAGGGGGAAGAGTAATGATCTGGATCATTATCAAATCAGAATCTTCCCCATGATCTTGTTTTTCTTTTCACTCAAAGGCATATGGGACAATTGCTGCTGCAGCTTTTCTTTTATCGCTGGATCCTGACATTTCAGGTGTCTTTATAATTACTGCATTCTTTTACTTCATCCTTGGCCTAAATATTAAAATATTCTCCCAATGAACTGTGTGTACTATAACTAATAGTTGAAAAGTTTGAAAACTCATAGATCTTTCAAGAAGTATGTATTAGGACAATGCATTTATTTCCGTCCTTTCTGCTGAAGAAAGCTGCTATTTCAAGGTAGCAATTTTAGGTTTCTTTTTTGCCTTGGTGCTGAGTATTCTACCAGAGTCTGGCTTGGAGGTAAAAGAGGATCCGGTTCTCTTAAGGTTTGCAAAAATATTGAAAAATTCAGAATTTTTTTGCTTTTGGGACCTCATGCCTTCAACAGCCCAAGGGTGTTGGCACTGTATTTACAACAGCATTCAAAAGGACTGTAAACAGAATGATAAAAGCTCTGAAAAACAACAGCACTTACAGCCCCCATACTTCCCAGAGTATCCAGCATTACGCCTGTGCCTCTCAGTGAGATTAGTTTGAAAGAGTGGCAGGGTACAATCAGCACTAGGATGAAATTCAGTCATCCATCTCTTATTGGTATGTCCTGTCAGACATGTTTTTGACCTGAAGGCAGCCCAAAGGTCACATCTCTGCCCAGATGCTACTATCCCATAGTGCATTCTAAGAAGGCAGGTGCCATTGCAAATTTTTTGACCTTGTTTCAGTGTTTGCTATAATATCACATTTACACCTAGTAAACCAGATGACTGCCCCCTGTATGAAACACTTCACGGTGATTAAACACGGTGGTGGTATGTGATTACAAGAATATTAAGGTTATGTGGGCAAGTAATGGGAAATGGAGGGATCAGAAGGGGATGGGTATGTGTAGAGCATCCTTGTTGACTTTCATTCCTATCATGGAAATTTTTACACTTAGGACAACAAGAATAATCTACTTGTAACCTAACCATGTTTAAAAAGAAATCTTTCTTCTAGTGAAAATTAACCTGCATCGTGTTTGCTCACAGAACAAAGCAATTTCTCCATCTTGAATTTTTAAGCTGCCTAGTATAGAAGCCTGCATGGATTTTCCAGGAGGGTGCATGTTCAACAGGGGGAAGAGTTTGAAGAAAGTAATGATTAATCATTTTGCTTGCAGAAAGTTCAAATGCTAGAGGGCCCACACCTTCTGTGGACACAAATTTTTTAGCAGAGCCAATTAATGTACAAGCAATCATCTGTTCAGTTTGTCAAGCTGTGACTTTGAAAGTAAAGCATGTCTTAGCAGGCCTACTTGTATTTTAAACTAGTAATAAATATGCAGTGACAAGGTATTCCAAAGCTTTCCATAAACATAAATTATGAGTTTCTCTTACTCTGCTCAGAAGATGTTCTTGTCTTCACCCCCAACCTTTGTTTTTTAAATGATCTTCAGGGAAGGTAACAATGTCTTCACTGTGAGAGTTAATCAACTGGCCCCTCCTTAAATTGATTTATTTCCTTTTCCATAAAAGTACTCCCTTGATTTGTTTGGCTTTTGTTTTGTTTTGTTTTGTTGTGTTTTGTTTTGTTTAATGAGACCTCAAGAAGTTGATGGCAACAAGTGTAAAACAAGGTATTCTTCAACATGTATAAAAGTGAAAAAAATCTGGCTTTCAAAGTAGATATTATGTAAGTGCTGAAATTCAGCAGAATACAGGCAAACTCCCCTGCCAGTAGCTGCAAGAGCTCTGGACAATTTAGAAAACTAACCCATGGAAAACCTCTTAGCTAGCAGCTACAGTAAGTGTCATTAAAATCTCGATATTTACCCTATGAAAATAATTAATTTTACCTCTGTACTACAATCATTCTGCATACAGAGGCATTCCTGTGCCAGTCCAATAATCCTAATTAATTTCAGAGGGAAATTCACAGCATTTTAATGGATACAAAACTTTCAACATAAGCAACTGACCTATATTTGCATACATGTCTTTGTTAATAGCTTAATATTTCAAATATCTTTTAAACTGTGGTTGGAAAAGAATGGGCGTTCATAGAAGAATCTTCATGCTATTTCCCACTTAAAGGCATTAAAAAAACACAGTGACCTGAATATACTAATTATGGAAAGATTAGATGGGTTCAGAAAAATTGGAGTCCTGTCAAAAAGCTAGGCCCATCTTAAATCTGGCAGTGTTACCAAGTCATGTCTTGCTGTGAATCACACATTTCACAGTACTAATTGTCTATTGTTCCAATATCTGAAAGTGGATAAAAAATTATTTAGATGAACTTGTACAGCAAGTTCAAGCTCTTATATCCAAGTTGTTGGATACCTGTCAGTTTTTAAAGTGTTAATTCATCTATGTGTCTTCTACAAATTGTTTGAGAATGCCTAATTAAACACTTAAATGTACTTCTAAAATACACTTTACTCATTATTTTTCTTTCGGACTGAAAAGTAAACCTGATTAGAAAACAAACAACTCTGTTTCACTAAAAAGTTCTGATTTCCTTCCAAGTCTCAGCAATAATGAGAAAAACAAACAGGAAACATAAACTGGAGAGAGAAATTTTAGTTTCCTTAGAGTTATAAATATCCCAGTGATTAGCACACCATCCTAAATTTCGAAATTCAGAAAGCAGCAGCCTCCACATGCATTTCCATTTTTCCTGATTCTATATGTCCATAAAATCTGTACAGTATCCGTCTAGCGAATCAGAGCCCCACAGATATATTGCACCTATTATGCATTGAAAGTATTTTTCTTCAGCTCTTCCACACCATCTGCCCAATATCTGCCGTGAGCAACCTGCTATTAGAACAGATGGGTTTCTGTATAGAGAAAAAAAGCAAAATAGTGGTCAAGAAAAGCCAGTAGGGCACTAAATGACATTCAAAAGAAACATTCTTTGACCAAAGGGGAAGGACTGTGGGATACTGGACACAGCAGGAAAATGTGGGCCAACAAAGCTCAAGCTGATGATTTGAATCAGACAGGACAATGGCTTGAGTTTGTATTTTCCACATCCTCAGCATCCTTTAACAGGGTAGTGGGGCTGGGGGAGATCACTCTCTTCTCTAGATTCTTTCCCCCAAAGCACAGGTAACCAGCTGACAGAAGCTTTGCCAAATTAATGCATTTGCAGGGTTTTTTGTTTTAGATTAGCTAGGATTTCCTAGCTAAAAAATATTTCATCAAAAGTTTTCTGAGAAAAAAAATTAGCTAATAGGGAGTTAAATTCTACCCTTTTCATCCCTGAAAACATATTTATGAGAAAATATTTGTGTTTTTGTCATTTTTTTCTTGTACTGTCATCAGAATATAGCATTGATATTTTAACGCCTTCTATATTTCACACAAGGCTGTTGTAAACTATGATACTTTGACCTTTCCATCATGCTACCTTCATTTTCTGTTGGTTCCTATTAATTCTTGTTTACAGTGTCAAAACCAGATTATATGAAACTTCTGGTAAAAATTTAAGAGGTTATAAAAAGAAAACTTGGTATGTTTTCTAGCAACAAAAGTTGTGATACAAATATGGAGCATTCAAAATTCATTATTAGAATATTCTGAAGGAAACAGTTAAAGACACAAGGACAGTTTAATGTTTATGTATTCATACAGAGTCCAATATTACTTCAATATTAGGTGTAAAATGGGGAAGCTGTGTGCATATTGTGTCTTTTACTTGAAATTTGCCTGTAAGGTGGGAAACTGCTGAAAGGTGGGTAGAAGAAATTTAGAAATATTACAGAAAGTGTTATAGAAATTTGTATGAAGAATAATCTTTCTTCAAAAAAAGAAAAAAAAGTGAACCTTAATGTCGCGCGGGGACACTGGTCAATCACACGCAGACCAATGTGATCAGGTGAAAGCCGTTTATTACAGATCAGAAGGCTACTTATATACATCTTCTGCTTCTCTATATCTAAGCAGTAGATTGGTTACTAGCTACTTGTTTACACATCTAAATGAATCACTTAGAGCCATGGTGAGCTGTCATACAAAAGCTGCTTCTGTTGGCTCTGCTAAGCTAATGCTGGATTGTGCATATTTCACTGCCCTGCCTATTAAGAATACCCAACACCTTAATATTTCCCTCAACACTGCATCTGCCTGAAGAAATCATAAAAAATGCTACAAAAATGCAGAAGTGAAAGACACCTTAGTACTCAGGCGCTCATTCAAGAAGAAATTTCTCCCTTCCTTTATGGGCTGGGTAACAGCTCCTCAATGCACTGCCTGTCGTGCTCATTAGTTCAGTCTGAAGGCCACAGGTGATACGGGAAGGAGAGGGCACTCATGTGATGGACACTGCCAAGATTTTACTTAAGGTGTACAGTGACTGTGAATCCAAAAGAAATGTGGTAGGGCACATATCTTTACGAAGCATGAGAAGATTAATGATGAGAAAGAAGGAGAATGAGAAAAAAGATACCTTTTTTCTTTCATATTAGACAGAAGATAGATATTCATAGATATTCATTGTCTGCACCAGAAATACTTTTGATTACTTATCCCACCATAGATAATATAGGACGGCCTATTATAGATCATAACATATGAACAAAACCTTCACAGACCTCTTCTTGCAGTGTTTTACACATAACATACTCATAGGCTTCAAAATGTCTCTTCCCTGAATAAAGATTCTTGCAGCTGTGAGGATATTGTTTCAAAATATTCAAAATTAAAATGTTATAAAATGTATAATTTTCAATATTCTTAAAGGACAATAAGAACTCCAATAACTTAATTAATTCTACACATCAGAGAAAGATTTTCTCTGCTGAATACTTCCAACCACTTAAATATTAATAGGTCTTGAACAGTCAGTAACTAAAATCTGTACCTAACAACTAGAAAAAAAAAGAAAGAAATGCTTTTCTTGAATGAATTTTAAGCATTTCTGTACACATTTAAAAAAAGATTTAAAAAAGACAGAATTGAGAGCAAACAGTTGTTAGGAACAGATTTTCACTTACAGCCATATGTGTTAAATTAATTTCAAATTGGTTATTCCAAAAAAAGGGTAAGTTCACCTATTTTGATTTGAAACTTTTTTTTCTAGTAACCTCCCACATGCATTAACATTTAATATTAAGGCATAATAAACTCAGAAACAAAAAAAAAGTAATATGATTGCCATGCCATCATAAAGCAAGCATAAATTTTTTCGAAGACTGCTTTCTGAAAGGATGTCAGAGAACTATTTCCAAGCACAGAAGCCAACCTCTACTTGTGTTTACAGCTGTCTGTAAAATGCTGGATGCCAACAGACCTAGTTTTTTGCACAGTGCTAGAGGCAAAAATTTCTATCTTGCGCATCCAAATTTTGGCACACGAATACAGGATTAAGTTCAATGGTTAATTCAAATTGAATGGAACCAAAGGTGCTAGACCCACCGAAACACAGTCGTACTGAGACTTTTAACTGGATACTGATATTAGAAAGTTGCTCAAATGAAAATCACCAGAAATGTGAGAAGGAGTTCTCGTACTAAATAAAACTGTGGTAGATCTATTATTGGAACCTAAGAGTCAAAATTCCAAAAGAAAATTTCTATCTGTGACCATGCTCCAAGTGTATCACATAAAACTTTGATGCCTTGTTTTATATAATAAATATGAGTTCCAGAAAGAAAATTAGTTGGCAAAGTTTTACCCACACAAAATGATTAAAGTCTTCAGAGTTTAATTTCTTTTCATTATGAGATTAATCTCATGCTCTGGCATCCTAACATAAGAGGTTAAAAAAAGACTTTGGGTACATTCTCTTTCTTTGTACAAAATTAGGTTTTATGATTACTTGCAATGAAATAATTTGATCATCCTGCAAATAATTTTTGTCCATTAGCTTATTCTTAAAAGTAAATGGTATTATTTAAATTGGCCACAGAAGGAAAAAAAAAAAAACCAACCAGTAAACAAACAAAAAAATCCAAGCAAACAAGAAAAAACACACATACAATACTTTATAGTTTTTCTTCTCTTTTGAAGTTCTTAGACTCTGAAATTTAAAAATTTTTTTGACTTGAAAAAACTGCTGAGCTTAAGAATATTACTTAAAACCTTTAATTTTGTCTAATTTTCCCTGTCCTGAATTCAGATAATGATTGTCTGAAAAGCATACACAAAAAAAAGACAGATGTGTTAAAAATATGTTTTTCAGGGGAGCTATTTATACAGCAATAACTATCATGTCAGGTTAGAATTTTATCTCCACATCCATTTTTGTTTTGATTTGTTAGATTTAATGAATGAATGATTATATCAATTAAGTCACTACAAAGTTTTCAATTAGCAGTTGTACCCAAATATCATTCATAATGTCAAAGAATTTGCTACATCACTAACCAGATTCTCCGAAAAGGAAACAAACTAATAAACTTATCCATTTGCTGGTGTCAATTCTATACACTTGTTTAAGCCTACACAAACTGATACTTTTGTTGTTACAGCTTTTAGAAAAAACCTAAGTGCAATACATAATTCTATTTCCTAAGTATAGGAGCAGGTCACAAGGGCTCTACATGAATGTATGAACAGTGGTCTTTTCAGTGCACAGTGCCAATGTCACCCAGTCCTTTGAAAACACACAACAGAATTTTTCTAGCCCAAGCCAGGGACTGTCAGGCTCCCAGGGCAGGCTCCCAAAATGGCTTCTATTCCTCCAGCCTTGGGTTTCTGTATACACATACAAGCTGTTCTCTCTATTTCCGGAGTAATTACTTTCACTTAATTAATGTAATTACAGCTTCATATTCTCACACCTCCACCTCACAATTCACCAGCCTACATGTGGCTAGTCCAAATACTTATTCTGGGGAAGCAGATGGTTTGACTCCAAGTATTCACAGGTATTTTTGCTGAAATAACTCCTTGTAAACTGCACTGCCAACTCCTCATGCATCAGGATGAATCCAAACATTTCTACACATAGCCCTGCACATTTTATTGCAATTTGCAAACATATAAGAGTACAGTAACACAACTTGTCTCATCTAACTCCATGGAAATTTGGGGGAAATGAATGAGAAAATAAAACTGTGTTGCAGGGTTTTAATTCAACAAAACTGCTGCTCTGCATTTCCTGTGGTAATTTGGAAGCATCTATTTTCTTTACTTCTCTATAGACCAATAAACAAAGGGAAGGGGGAACCACAGAGCCAAACTGCATCTCACGTGAAATATTAGTACAGCAATACATTTCAGAGTTGCCTGAAAACTGCGATCTCTATGGATCATTTATTTTCTCTTTTCATCAGTCCTTTTCAATACACTGTTAGTTTCATTAAACCCTGAAAATATGTTGAAAACCAGCAATACAATTCCATGTATCACTGTGCCAGTGCAAATCTGTAGTGGAAAGGTTGTGAGAGAATTTACTCAGAACACATATAGGGCTGGTATCAGCTAATATATAACAATTAAATAGCAGTCAATGAAAGATTTGACAGCTAATTTATTGCAAACAGTTGCTCATTTTTATGGAATACACTTCCTTTTCATATATAATGTAGAGACCTAGGAACAGCTAGATAGCATTATAATTCTTTGCTATTGTTGAATGATTTTTTTGTGGGTTTTGTATTGTTGTTTTGGGATTTTTTGTAAAAATACAGTAATTTTAATGAAGTGCACAGTGAAACTAACATATTGAATTCATTCTTTAATAGTGATGGAAATTCGGGCTGAGTGAATGCTATATGATGTCATTTTAAACTACTAGAAATACAGGAAAGACTTTGTTGAAGTGGTCTTAATCTAAAGACTATCTTCGCACTTTATGGGCAATTGCCACAGAAAGTAAATATACATGTCACTAGAACCAGCCAAGAACTTTACTGTTTAGAATATTTACACTGTACAGAAATTTTCTTATCAATGGAGTGTATAACATTGAAAATTGTTTGTACTCAATACATTTGCTAGTTACCTGTAGGGATTTTTTTCAATAAATCTTACTGCTACTTTTAATTGGAATACATTGGATTAATGCATTTTTGTAAAACACATTTCTTACTTTAAAAAAAAATCAAAAAACCCACACATTTAAAACCAAATGTTTGTGAAAAAAAGATAATTTTTGCTTCTTGAGATAAATCAAAGGAATGTCTTTGGGGGAGCTAGTAGCTACCTTAAGGAATCTACCTAGAATGCAGTATTAATTTACAAGTCTCTACTGAGAGAAAGGAACAGAAATATTTTACATTTTAATATGAAGTTATATAATTTGACAGAAAAATGGTAAAATAAAAATAAATGGTGAATAAAATATCAACTAAACTCAACCCTAACTACAATAGTTAGTTAGTAGTTAATTAGTTCTAACTACAGTAGTTTTGAACTGCATCAGTTAAATATCAAATGAGTGCAGAATTTACAGAACCTATTTTGTTAACTTGTACTGCTCACCCTTGGTAAAAACTGCCAGGGTAATAATAACAGCTAACAATAATAGGTAACAATAACAATAATAATAACAAAATTGGCAGAAGTAGTTAACTAATGATAAATAGCCAGTAAGGTAGAAAAGTGAGCATAAATTGTCTGTGTGAATGAAGACTATTTGGGAAGGTATTCACCTAAAACTGATCAAGATGATGACTACAATAAACCAAATTAAACAGCGCCAGAACAACTACAAAGCCAACTTTCAAAGGGAAAGTCAGCTTGGAAAGAAGTGCAAAAGTAGGATGAAAATTTGTAATAGCAGGGATTGATAAAGCAGTGCAAAGAACAGTGGCCAACACCCGCTTTTGACATGCCAGAGCTGATCTTGCTGATGCCACAACCACTGTAGAGACCAGACAGAGCAGCATGCCCACTGGATGCTGCCAAGAGCCAGGCAGTTTTTGGGGTGCTGCAAGAGGGTTGATTTCTCATGGCATGTGTACACACAAAGCTGGAGCAGCCATGACTTCCAATCCTGCTTTCCCATAATGGGGAACATGCTTGTACTCCACATATTCTGGGGCAGAAGGAGCGCACGTGTTTCTCTGGATGGGGAAGTACTGAAACTTTTGGGAATTACTTATAGAATGATGTTTAGAAATTTGTGCCTGCTTATTAATGGTTTTTTAAAAATTTTGATTCATCTGTAGAACTGATCCTGCATATCTACTTCACTGGTTGTCAGTTAATTAATGCAATTAATAAATTAGTAAACTGCTTCAGTATTGTAAACGGACAAGTTTTCCCCCAACAATCTATACGTGCTTAAAATCACACATTCTAAAAGAGACTCAAGTACCTGAAAAAATGTACTCACGTAGTATGATCAGTTAATGGGCAGTGTTGTTCTTGCTCAGGGTAGAGATTTGCTCCTCTTCCAAGCTGCCACCTGAATGTGTTTGTGATATGTAGGGAAGAACTTCCTGACATCTGTTCCAAGGCTGGTTGATGCCATCCACACAGGTCTTTATCTTCAAAGTCACAGACTTCCTTAACTTTAGAGGTTAACAGTGATTACTTCATGTTTATATAAAAATTGAAAATCATTAATTCATGTTACAATACAATAAGAAACATGGAAATTAAAAGGATTCAATTTTATAGCATCCATGGATACTTACACATTACTAACATGCATAGGTTTTTTCCTTATAGATAAAACATCCATTTTATATGTTCTCCTCCATTAGACAGATTCTAATTTTGGGAATATACCAACTCATTTACACCTCAGTATCTACCTTCATACATGTTCTGACCAGCTTTCAGGTCATTCTAATGATCTGTCATGTAATATACATGGAAATTCATGTAAAATTCATCAGATGAGAATCTGTGAGCTGCTGTGTGGTTCTGTCTCCAGTCCTGTAGACTGATGACATTACAAATCTTTGTGCATTGTGTACAAAACTCATGACCAAAACTCTAAAAAAAAATCAAACCACTCTTTCAAGCAGTCCTCACAAAACCTGAAAGGTACATAACAATGCATCTATTTGGTATTGCAATACTGAATTGTTGTCTTATTAATAAATATGCAGCTGCCTTTCAGTGAGTTTTTGCTTCCTGAGCAACTGGACAAGAAAAGTGAGCTCACTACTGACCCTCCTTAGGGTAAAGAAACCAATTTATTTTCCATTTCTGCTATGAATATTTATTCTCTAGGACATGATCCAAGTTGAGTCTAGTCACTCTCCAGAACTTTGGAACAGATTATTACATCCAAGTGACTGCTGTGAGAATTGTTCAAGGAAAATGAGCATTTATTTTAACCTATAAAACTTAAATGCTGCATCAAGAAATCATAGTGTGTTGGAAGAATGTGCCTGATGCTTCCCTCCTTGAAGGCTAAAAATGGTAGACTAAAGAGAGAGGGAGTTTTGATTTATATCCTCAGTAAGGAAGCAAACTGCAGCCAGTATAATCTCATGTGTTGCCCATATAAAGATTTGTGATGTTTCCTGAGAATGATGAGTTGCATTAAATGCTTATTCTCCTTTTTAACATGCTTTGTAAACATTATATTTAAAGTGCCTCTGAGAAAGATAACACCTTCCAGTGACCATATTTCTGTTTCTGTCAGGACATACTTAAGTCCTACTCCAGCATTATCATTTAAGTGATAAATTCACATCTTAGTGATGGGAGACCTCAGACAGAGCAAATATGTAAAGGTGTATTTTCCACAGTATTTGTCTTGCTTAGAAGGAAAAGATGTTTTGTAAGATAATATAAATTTATGAGGGGAGAAATATTCAGAGGGCTCTGCATTTACTTTTCAGGGCAATATTTCAATGCCCGGTGTTTTTTCACACTATGGGAAACTACCCAATGGTATTTAAACATCAGATTTATTTCTTCCAGTTATTCCTACATAAGAAATAGACATAGGGAGTGAATGGTACTTTTTCTCTGCCCTGAGAGAGGTGACTGACTTCCCTGCACAATGTGTAATGAATTCAGAGTTTTTGTTTTCAGTGCCAAGAATTTTTCTTGCAAAGGCTGATGAGGTCACTGTCTCTAGGTGTTTGTTCCCCTCATTAACAGGTTTTTGGTAAAGTTACTCTTTCAAGTCCTGTTCTTTGAGGCAAAAGGGAATCTTTAACAGCTTCTTCTAAAATGCTACAGTTTGAACTGCTGCAACTTAGAAGCAATCAACCATTGTCTTAGATCTTTATGGACATCGTGTGGGGACCGTGTTCACTGTCCCCCTTCCAGTGTTCCTGTAAGACTATCAGAGCTTTACAGGCTGGAATTCAATTCTCTGTGGAGTAAACTGAATTTCACAATAATTGCTGCTGCTGAAACAATTTTGTATGAAAAAGAACCCCAACAACCAAATAAGCAAACAAAACCCATACTCATTGGAGTAGGTAAGATGCGGATCCAATTCTCACAGATGTCCACCCCAAACATGAAACTAAAGTTATTCTCTATTCTAGTCTGGAATAGTGAACATTTTAAGAAACTGTGCTCACTTTAAATTGGCATGTATAGTTACCAATCACTAGGGAACTGAGGATTCCTTCCCCTGCTACATTTCAGTTGTAACTTGAATTGAAATATTGAGTCTGAATCAGAAGGCAGAAAGTACATTATACCACACACATTAAGAGCAAATTGTTATTACTTTTGGGAGGAAAATCACATTAAAATAACATCTAGGTGCTAATACCAAATTGCAAAAATAAGATAGAGTTGCCAAAACAATGAGTTTAAGACCCACAAACTAATAAGGGAGCAAAGAACATGATTTGGTCCACTCACCACAAGTTGATTCATCCGACTTATCAGAGCAGTCAGGTCTAAAATCACACTGCTGGATCATCTGGATGCAGTGGCCAGAGGCTCTACAGACAAACTCCTTCTCTGTGCAGCTGTTCGTGGGGAGTGTGGCAGGAGCTGAAGTTCCTGAAGTAGTTGTAGACATAGTGGGCAAGATTCCTTTGAAAAATGAACCAAAAGAATGTTGAGCACCCAGACCAAGGCATTCCACTTCATAATGGTTTCTCCCTTTGCCACTCCCACCCTTTTCCAGGGTATAGCTTTTCTGGAAAAATGCCTGGACAGCTGAGTTGAGTGACTTAAATGCTGTTCAGCAGGAACAGAATTAGAGCTTTCCTCAGTGGAAAGCACTAGTTTTGTCACACCATCCATAGAGTCTTTGACACTTGGAGGAATTTATTTACACCCCTTGACTGTCTTTCAAACTTGGATTGACCCAGTGAGTAATTTCAAAAAACTAACGCTGAGACTCACAAAGAAATCACAGAAACTTATTTTCCCTGTGAACTAATGCTTACAGATTATTCTGATGATAATGGTGTTTTTTAAAATGTTGATTACTACAAGTGATGTGGAAATTACTATGTAACCTTCTTACCTTATAAATCTCTGACAAAAATTATTTTCTCATTAGAGGTATTATTCTGAGGTCACCACCTTGTTCCACCACCTCCTTTATGTTTCATTCAAACTCATTACCACTTCTTTCAAATCAATTGTCTTTTTTCTCCCTCCTGTTCTTTACTATGCAACTTTCTTCAAGCTTACTCTCTTTTCTTGAAAACCTTTGCTATTATTGTTCATAAAAGGAATTTTCATTATAAAACTTCTTTTTAAAATTTAATCATTTGTGAAATTATTAGCTGTAGCGCACAATGCACCTGAGCAATACACCTGAGTTAATGAAAAAGTACATGTGAAGACTTTTCATATTAAATATGTCTGGGATAGCAAGGATGGTTTTTTTCCCCTGAAGGCATGAGCACTAATATTGATAATAAATTACCCACTTCTATTTTGCAGGGTGAAAAGCAAATCTATGACATTAAATAAATTATACTTCAATCAAATGAATGATATTCCCATAATGTCCTAAGACTCAAACAAAAGACGTAGGGGAAAGAATGTTTTGAAGGAAGAATTGTATGAATTGATAAATTTATCTGCAACTCATAATAATAGCAAGGACCTCATTGGTCAGAAATTTTTACATATAAATACCACATTCAAGTCTCTGCTCCTAACACACTGAAGCAGGAGAAGAAATTTTGAAGTACCATAGCCTTCACAACACCTGAAAAGAAAGGAGGATCTGATACTTCCTTTATTTTGAAACCATTAATTTTCTGTACTTTATTAAATACTGTTTTGTCCAGAACAATCATCACTGAAAACCTTTGGTTAGGATATTAAAATGATGTATTGAAGCAGTACCTTCAGTATTCAAAAGATTCAACATCTTTAATATTTATTATGAGAGACTTTTACCACCAAGCTGTCAGGCCCGTTTCTCCCTGTCAGTATTTGGTTGCTTGAGGTAGAACAAGAGCAATTGGGCAGTGCTTAATTCTGATGTGCAGGGACATGGGAACCCTGCTTTTTCAGCCTGATCCAACTCGTGTTAAATATGGTGGAATATGCCATAGCTGTTGTCTATTTTGCAGGCTATCCCCACAGCCCCTTTGACTGTTTTTTGGTTGTTGGGGTATTTTTATGGTATGGAGGAGATAAAATAAAAGCAGGACCCTGGACTGTCACAAAAATTGCTCTCAACACTTAAAACATTTAAAAAATATGCAGAACACAAAACCTGATTCCTGTCCACCATTATACTTGAGTATTTTCATTTTATCTTTCCTCATACAATCAGCTTTTTTTTTCTTTGTTATGAACTTTGAAACCCTTACCATCTATAGTTTCTGAATTTCTTGTTTATTTTTAAAATTTTGTCATAACTAATTTGAAAATATGTAGGGATTTTCTGATTAGTTCTTTTGAGATTTTCTTCCCTGCATATAAGGTACAGTACATTAATTGAGTTTTTACAAAAAGCCTTTATATCCAAAATATTATAATAACTGTTTAATACTATATGAGCATGGTAAAACATCAGATAATTGTCTGCAAAAGAAATATCACACACATTTGATATTCATAGCAGAACTAATTATATCTACAAGAACTTTTTGGAGTAACAGAACAAAATGTATCTTCACTAGGGCGTTTTAGAGTAGGCTACTAAAATACTGTTTTAAATTGTTTCTGTTCTACAGTCCTGTCATGGCTTTACAGCAGCTGCCACACCATATATAACCCTGCAGTGCTTGCTGCAGCTAACAGTAGCCCTCTTAAAATCCCTTCTGGGGTGAATCCAGGTCTTGAGCCTGGTGTCTTGAAGCACATGTGTATTGGGATATATTATTTTACAATTCTGTAGACATTGTACTACCCTTGGTAGCAATGACTTTTGATGACAGGTTGCTCTGTCACCTGAACTGTTTGTGTGCTGTCATGTGAGAGCAATTGGCACAGTAAGGACATTTGGAATTATTGGGGGGAGGTGGAAAGCTGTATCACACTGAATTGGCTGAATGAAAGTTCAGTTCATTTACACACAGATAAGTTTCTTTTTCCTTCTAGGCATCAAGATCTCAAAGAGTATGGAAGCTGCACACTTCCCACTAAGGATCTCTTTTGGACCTTACATGCACAGCAGAAACTATTTTGTGCTGCTGACTGGGTCTGAGGGTCTGAGAAGCAGGGAAACAAGTCTGGATTTCCTTGTCAGGTGTAAGTCACCTGTTTTTTACTTTTCTAGTATCAATGTTTACAAATGACAGCAAAGAATCAGCTCACAGCTCAGAGATGTGCACTTCAACTCTTACCGCTGTAAAGAGTACAGCCTAGGAAAGACATGTCATCGAGTCCAATGTCTCCAGTAAAGCCATCTCCTATGGTACCTTCCACCAAAATCTAGGAAAACAAGAATTACAAAAGCATTTTTCAGTATACAGTAGACTTCCACTTCTCATTAAATATTTCATATGAATTGATAGAGGAGCCATTTGCCATGTTTCACACTTAAAATTGGATTAAATTTATTATACAGGATATATTCTATTTAATGACAATTTATGAAAGAGACTAATTATTATCAGCTTTCACTTGTGGTCACATTAATCACAGTGAACCATAACAGAATGGCTGGCTTCACAATGGTGTAAATTCACTGAAACATCATTGTGATATAAAGGATGGAAAGACATTATCATAAATGGCATATTATGATTACCTCCTTTGGTACTTACTGCAATAACATTAATCATGCTTAAATATAGTAACATTCATTTGAATAAATTACAGACTCTTACACCAATCCCAGTATGCTGAAAACAATGAGGCGGGTTAGAAATGAGCTATGGAACCTTTTAAAGAAAAATATTCTACTATTTCATTAGAGTTGTCAATGCTGTATTTGCTCACTTTCTCATTATTGTCTACTGCCAAGGAATGGAGAAGTTGGTGTTTGTGAAATACTCTATGGAAGACTGAATAAACCTCCTCTTTTACATCTGTTGCTGAGTGATAAATATGCAATCAGGTGATTAGTGAAAGATTTGGTATGAATATTCTTAGTTTAATTAATAAATCTATTAATAAAAATAATAAAGCTTTCTCAATCCACACACTTTGAAAAAAGATAAATGTATGTTTTTTTTGATCCAATGGCATTCAAACATTGTTATTTCTTTGCTATTTTTTAAATACTTATTTCACATATTACACACATAGAGCTTCTGGAATGCTGCATAAAATTTATAATTTTATATATTTATTTATTTATTGAGTTTATTCCTCCATTCAGTAGAAAATTCCTACATAGGAATGAAGCACAAATAGTGGCAAAAATTTGACAATACTGCTTCAGAGTACTGTTAGTTCCAATATTTTTGTTGTAACGTATTCATGTGCATTTTTATTTGTAAAGAAAGGTTATATTCAGCAAGAACTATTTTTCATTTTATATTTACACAGAGCTGTTAAACATTGTACTTGAAATTTATTACTTTTTGCCAGGAAGGAAAACACTTAAAAGATGCAAGGAATGCCCTTAACCTTGTAAAAGAATAATATCAGCCTAAATATGTTAACACTGACAAATTTGTTTCTGTTATTCTGAAGTTGCATGTGAATTGTAGATTTTTAACTGATGCTGCCATCAGAGTAAATAAAAATTATTACACTTCATTTATATACTATGTCCATTAGACAAACTAAATGAGTATGCTATAAGAAGACAAGCATATATCCCCTACTATGGATATGCTCCAGATGGGTCATTTTATCATAAAATATATTTAATGTGAATGACAAGAGTAAATGACAGCATTGTTTTTTATTGCTCTCACATCAGTATGGGATTCTTATTTTTCTCTCAGAATACCCACAAATATTCTTTAAAATATTACCCCGGACTTTTTGGTTTTTTGGATTAAAATGGGGACAATGCTAGAGGACAGGTACCAATACCAATAAACTGGTTAGAAACAGGACAAACCAAGACATCTATTATTTTGAAATGCCATGCAAGACAATTTATCGTTCCAAAATGACAAATCTCCTTCCAGTGTAATTTAGACATGGCAGTTTAAATATAATTTTCATATTGTTTTCAAAGTGTGAATTATTATCTACTTGTAATTAATTACTTGTTAATTAGATTCAGACAAAGAGGCAGTGGGTTTGTTTAAATACAGAGTTATTACTAAGACAAATGCAAATACCCTCACAATTACATTAATTTTCCATGGCATTGGATTGTTCACTGCTGGATGTTCAAGGAACTTCTCTCCCCATACCTGCCTGTGCCCATGTCCCCAGCCCTGACAGTCATGGGGGCTGAGGACAGCCTTGTGTAACATCTTCCACCAGTGTTCCCCTTAAGAAAGTTGTGCTCTGGCACCTTAAGCAGGAATATGTTTATAAGGATTAAAAATATCCAAAATTAGAAGTGACAGGACACAGCTCTATAAGGGGAATTGTATTCAGAACATATCGTTATGATGATGATTATGATTATGATTATTTTGTTTAAAATCTCCCCACCTTTTCTTTTTTTAATTTATTTAAGCACTTGGGGAGTCCAATATTTTGACATAGAGCATGAACTCATTAGCAACACAGACAATGTAATAGCGGTTGTAAGTATACACTTAAAACTGAAACTAAGACACATTTATGAGTTAGTGCCCCAATACAGAGCATAGTCTCTCTGCAGCTGTGGTTAAACTTTGACCATTTAAATTAATTTGCCAGCTGTAATTCTGCAAACTTCATAAGCTATTATTAAACAACCTCCAAGGAATTCATCTGCCATGAAACTCATTTCACATCACATTTATTATTTGAATGAGGATAAATAGTTCCCAATTTCACATTTTCAGAAGTCTAAGATCCAGTCACAAAGAAATTTATAAAGGTAGCAAAAGGTATTCGACATAAAGAAAGGAGGGGGAAAAAAACCAATTCCATGAAAGCAAACTGTATTAGAATGACACTGTATACATAAAAGGAATGATCCCTTAAGATTTCGAACAAAATAGGCTTTTGAAGAGTGAAGTGAGGCTATGACAAGTGTTAAAAGAGAAATTACAATGGGTAATATTGTTTTATACAACTGCTCAATTTTTACAGTAATGTTAATTTCTGTCACTAGACAATTCCCACTGAATGATACCAAAATAAAATCTTATTTTCCATACAAGTGTAGTTTAAGATAGAAAGGAATTAATTTAAAAACTGCAGCATATTCAAAATTCTGAGGGTTTCTAAATGTCTAGGAAATAGTGATATCAGTTCTAATATATTTAACTTGTAATTTAGACAAACAGTATCTCAGGTTTGTCACAGGAGCTGCCAACAGTGTTATTTATTAGTTGCTAGAGTGATTTTATTAGTAGTTAGAGCATGCTAATTTTGATTAGGTTTGTTACTATGATTTCTGGCAAGAAATCGTGATTTGGTTTGAATAGGAAAGAACAACTACACAAATAACTGACAAAACACTTCATCATCAAAAGCTTTTGTTGTAACTTACTGAAAGCAAATTAATATATATTTCACTGCATATCTCTGAAGTAAACTACTCCTATGTTTTAATGCTAGGGATAAAGAAAGAAAATTGTATTATAAAGTATAATAATTTCTCATCAAAAAAGTGAAAAATTCATTATGAGATGATGGAACTTTCGGAATTACAGACAAAGGACAAGCCACAGAATGGAGCTTCAAAGCTCCTTTTCATTAAGATATTTTCATCCAATGATCATGTCCAATGTTATAAGTCATTGTAGAATGATCTTTTCAAGAACACATGAATATATTCCTATAATAATTTCTCAAGAAGTACATTAAAAAGGGAATCTATTTCCCAAGAAAAGACAATTCTTTCAGAGAAATTTTCATTAAAAAAAAAAAGCTGAGAAATTTAGATTTAATTTTGACTTTTTGAATAGTTATTAATTCATGTTAAATAATATATTGAGTGCTTTGATAAATGAGTCCAAACAGGGTAATTTATTCCTCCTTGGTTTTATTTCTCTGCTTCCTCAGCCGCCATCAATCTCTCATCTAGATATCTGGTAGTTGCATCTTGTCTTTGGGGCACTGAAATGTTCCCCTGTACTTTCTACAATACATTTTCTCAAAATAAAATAAAATAAAGGTGGTGCATGGGTTGTCACAGCATGTTCTAGCTTTCCTGAGGGAATGATTTAGGCAATCAGAGATATTACAGCCTGCATGGAACCCTTCTTCCCCCAAAAGCAAGCACAAATGGAGACAGGCCATCAGCTTCTGGAAAGATTGTCAACACTGGGTCACCACATCATTTTAATTATATCCATTGAAAAGCTCAAGATCCACTGCCCTTCTTCAAAGCTTATCAGCCACTTTCTCTTGTGACCATCAAAATGAATGTCTCAAGACTTCAAAAGCTGAAATAAAGTCCTTTCACACAGGTGTCCAAATGAATTGTTACCAACACTCTTGTGGTTACCCACATCAAATATGAAAAATCTTGTGTCAAATATTTGATGTTTTACAGCGCTTGGTTTTATAAGATACTGAAAAACACTAGTTCTACTTCAGTAAAGCACTTTATCACACTTCACTATAAGCTTGTGAACCCTCATGCTGATTTATGATGTTTTTCACAGTATTTCTCTTAAGTGCAGGGATGAATCACATTTCTATCCTGTTTTAGACTATTCAGTGATGTTGGTGGGATTAATAACTACATGTTCTGGGAGTCTTTGCTGTATTAAGGCTACAAAACTTCATTCAAGAGAAAAGGTCCTGTCGTCACTCTGCAATATTAACACTGGAAGAATTATTGCAGAACTACTATATAGTCAGTGCCTAAAAATTTCTGAGAATCTGGGTTTATAAAACAACATGATTAGCCTGCCCACTTGGGAAACATCTATACAGCAATTATAATTACAAAGCCATACTAAAACCAGCTTAAGTCCATGGTTAGTTTTGACTTAATCCACAAGGATATACAAAGTCTTCTTTTCTCCCAGCCATGGTTTCCCTCAGATTTTATATGTAAGGAAAAAAAAAAAAAAAGAAAAACAAACAAAACAACAACAAAAAAAACCAACAACAACAACAAAAAAAAAAAAACCAAAAAAAAACCCAAAAAACCCCCAAAAAACCAACACCCAAGCAAAAACCCCACAAAAGAAAATAAAAACAAACCCAAACAAAAAAAAACAAACCTCAGGATCCTCGCTAATATATGAAATACCTGGTATTTATGGCCCTGAAAGAAGTGTCCCAGATGGACCAAGATGACTTGTTATGACCTGAGTACTTCTGTCCCACCTTTTTGTACAGATATAAGATATCAAAGATATAGAAGATATAAAGGGCTGCATAAAGACATTTCCACATCTCCATCTAGGGAAGCCTGATTAGGGTTGGATGGACAGAGTTGTACCTGACCTATGCAGTGCTTCCTGCTAAGGCAATTTTTCCATGCTGAGCTAAGGAGGATCCTAAGAGGAGACAGTAATTACTTTCTTTTCAATGTTTATGAAAACATTTGTGTTAGCAGCAAACAGGGAGTTATCTGTTCAGCAGCAATTGCAAGTGAGCAAAGGGATCACTATTAGACCTTTCACCTGAAAGTGTGGAACTTTCCTGGCCCAAAGGATTTTTCCTGACTTAGTTACACAGAATTGCTGCTCCTACATCCATGCATACGGCCTTAACCTCCCAAAGCAGGAAAACAATGACATAAGGATATCACCGGAACATGTGGCTTGACATGAAATCCTGTCTTCATTACAGTTAATGAGAGTTTTGATATACACTTCAGTGGGAGTAGAATTTCTACATTGCTTCTTAATTCTGTAATAAGCATACTCAATAAACAGAAAAATTATAGAAATATTTTTTTAAATCTCTGCTTGATATAAAGCATCAAACTACAGAAGGAAATTTAATTAAATTTTCAATGAAGTACAGCTTTCTTATGGTCTTCCTGGTACCTTTTCAAAGATGGCTTCTAGATCCAGTTAAAGCATGAGATAAAAGTCACTAACATTTTCTTTCTCCTAGCAATATCATGCAAGGCTCATTCTCCTGTTCTGCAGCTGCTAATAAGTAATTTAGTAATATCAATAAGAAATGTGAAAAAGTACTCTTAATTTTCAGGAAAGCAAAACTCCAAGCTTACATGATGCCACTCAAATTCAAATGGCCCAACACAGTTTCTCAGTGGGTTCTGAAAGATGGTGAAAGCCTTTCATTACTTCAGGTTCTCCGTATTTACAACATGGGCAGAACTTGACAGTTCAGTAGTGAATAGAATGGTTATTTTTATTTTATGTGATTTCCTTTGAGCACCCTGCATGTAAATAGGGAAAAAAGGTGAAAAACACACCCTGGCCCCCTCTTCCTCTCCCCTCTCAAGCAAAAACAAATTGCAAGGAGATGACAGATGCGAAATTAAGAATATAATTTTCACTGGAAAATGTATTATTAAAGATAGATTAGAATTTCTTATTCTTGGTCCCCTTTGTGCACATGTTTTGACTTGATAACATCATGACAAGTCTCCCACAGCATATCAATAAACCGAAAACACAAAGAAAAGATTATTAGCGTGGGTTATATCTTCATAGTATTAAGTATTTTGATAGCACTGAACAAAAGGGCACTATTTTTCCCTAAGACCTGAGCTAAGGCCATGAAATTTCCTCTGTATGTTTGTACAATATATTGGCCTGACTTCTTATGTGATTTTTTTTCCACAGTTTTCTGTGTTCTGAAATCCACTTATCAAAAATTGCAAAACTGATGTTTCAGAATACTTTTTTAAAAACACACCACTTTTTTTCCTTTCAAATATACTGCATTACACCACACACATTTATAATACACAAATTCTCTGTATTTCACTTAATACTGTAGGTATTGAATCAACACTATCAACAAAAAGCTTATTCCCAACCACAAAGTCAGAAGGTTGTTTTTCACTCCTTCCCACAAGTGCCCTGGTGCCTGCATAGTCCACTCTACATCTATATTGTTTCTGGCCTAGATTTTGGACTAATTAGGAAACCTGAGCATGAATTGTCCAAACTAGAGTCTGTTCAAGTTCTGCATGAAGTATGAACATGTGATTGACATGAGATATGTCGTCTTTTGCTCCTGGCGCGCTACAGGCCCTTGATGCTCATCATGAGGACAGGGACATGGTAGAGAGCTTAGGTTCTACAAGAATTAGAGCTGCCATAAAAAAAGGCATTGACACTTCAACAGGACAGACATGGAGTAATCCACAATGATTCTAAATTGAAAGAGAAGATATTTAGACTGGACATAATGAAAGAAAATTTTTACAATGCAGGTGTGAAGTGTGCTGGTCAGGTTGGATGCAAGTTTAAGCAACCTTGTATCTAGTGCAAGATGTCTCTTCCCATTCCAATGCATTTGCATATTTAAAGGTCCATATTAGCCAATTAATAAAAACTTTCTCCAAAGTCAACTACATACCAAACTCTCTAGGTCTGCCTGAAACTACGGACTGTACAATGCCACACTGAAAACAAAAATGAGAATGATGACTATAAACAGATCAGAAACCAACAGCACAATATAAATGTAAAAACCAAAAAGTATCGTGCAACATGCAAACAGGTATCAGGGATGAAAGGAGCCAACACACAGATCAGAGACTGAGAAGAACAGTCAGAAAAAAAGCTACTGATATGAAGCAAATATGGATATCCATGTATTTGAAGAAATGTTGGAGGAGTTAGAAGCAACTAAAGCAAACAGAAACATTCAAAGGATGGGGGTGGGGGGGGGGGGAAAGGAAGGAAGAAAAAGAATTCCTGAATACTAATCTCAACAAATTATTAAGGGAAGTACAAAGGAGAAGAGTAGCAGAACAAAGAGGAATGATAAATTGAAAGTTGAAATTGAAGCTGTTGTTTGAGTGGAAATCCATGATGACTAAATCTTTGTGTGGAAATTGCTAGCTGGGAATGGATCAAAAGCAATAACAGAAAAATGATCACAAGTGGGTATTAGAGGTGTAATAAATGTCTTAGAGAAGTCCTTGATAAAATCAGAGCTGCTCCAACACCAGATTTTAATGAAAAATGCGTATCTGGCCAACTAAACATTAACAAACTCCTACTGGTATGTCAAAACACACCAAAATGAGGCCCTGAAGAAGGAAGCAAATAGACAATCAAATCAAGGCAGAAGGCTAACAACACTTGATGGTAATAAACACAGCTCAATAAGGGCGAAAGTGACTGCAGAAAATCTGCAATCGCAGTTAGAATATCAAAAAGAGTGAGCCTCCCAATGCACCAAAACCTCTGTGCAGCACAGTGCCTCACAGCATGAGGCAGATGCACAGTGGCAAGGTCAGCTGTCCAGCCAACTGCATGTCTGCATCTCCCCATGGATTGCTGTCACATCCACAGGCAGAACAAACCCAATGTGCAGTGCTTCCACTGAGAATCTGAGCAGGATATCACAGGTGGGAGGCTCTAGCCTCATTATTGTGTCACTAGCCCTTAAGAGACATTTCTTCTGATAATTTGCCAAGTTACTTATTGATTTCATTTGTAGTTTCTTGTATCCAAAACATCCCTCAACAATGAACTGTACAACAGACCATCCTCAAATACTATTTCCTTTTGCTTGGATTGTGTTACTTAATGATTTCACAAAATACCTCTCATCCTCTCTATTCAGAAAAATCACTAATGATCTTTCCCTATGAAGTTTCTCTGTGACATTGATTATAGCTTCTCTGACTGACTGCTGATTAGATGTTTCTCTGCTATATCTCAATCATTTTTCTTTCTAAAAGGAACAAAATTTACCAAAGTGTTCTAGAAAGGGTCAAGCATTTCCGCTTCATTTTTTTTTTCCTAGTTTAAGGTTACAAGAATAAGGTCAGACCCACGATTTGATTTGTTGTCTTGCATTGCTTTTCACACAAGGAAATAATACTTCTCCTTGGGAAAATAAAAGATTATGCGTACTCTTCCCCAGAGAAGCTGCATGCAAAGTTTGGTTAAGTTTGGTCAGCTCAGTGTTCTGGAATACGCTAGCATGAATCCAGAATTTCAACCTGATGCTTATCAATTAACGATTAGAGAAGATTGAAAGATTCACACACTTAAGTAAATCTACAAAAGTACTGATGTTACAAGCCACACTGAAAATTTCTGAGGGGCTGTGAAATGTGATACAAGGTCTAAAACTTGTAATTTCTATAGTTCTGATGCTTGTTACGTAGGAAATGAAATTTTAAATTTTATTACTTAAAGAATATTACAGCTAACAAAGAAGACTGGTAAGTCATTATCTTGTCTTAAATTGGTACAAAGGGTATTTAGTTTACAATAAGTCCTCTTGTATTATTCATGTATGAAACATATTTATTGTGACTAGAAATGCATGAAAGAAAAACATTATATTCTGAAACATCACAAACTGTCACAGTGGAATCTTTTTGTTTGAAACAGAACTCAAAACCACTATAAAAATAGTTTGTAAAATGGAATTACACCAAAAATTCCATTTACCGCTAGAATTCTGTGTCTTTCATTCCAGAAATGGCTGGTGGGGTGAGGGTGTTGATCAATCCCCTCTTGGCCCAGAAAAGTAATTGCAAGAAACAGCAAGAATTGCAGAAACACCTGAAGAGTGATTTTGTGATGCTGTTTCACTTACTGCCTAGCAGATCCTCAGAATCCCCAAAGAACAATTGCTATCTCATCTCGCTGGGGACTGAAAAGGAAGAATAGAGGGTAAAGTAGAACAGCCTTTGTGATTGTTATCTACCCAACTTAGTACCTTATGTACAATTTTTAGCCCTTCCTATCTCTCTTTTTAGATGAAAGGCAAGAGCCTGGAAGTAAATTATATATGTTCACTACATATGCATTTGACACCAAACTGATATGTCAAAGTCATGCCAAAAACCATAATACAAGAAGTACCTGGATATTAAAAAACAGTAGCATAAAAGATATTAAAAGTAGGAGTTGGAGAAAGAAGGTTGCTTTTTATTTGTGTTCACAGAACAAAGTGCTATTCTATATTCATAGCAAATGTATCATTCTAATTTTCAATCAATATTCCATTACTTTCTAAGCTAATACCTAATTGATAAAAAGATTAAAATTATTACAGTGGATTTTTGTTTACTTTTCTTAACCACCTGTAAAATAGGAAAATATCAAATGCATTTTATGTCTACTTAATTCCAACTTTATTTTCCTTTTTTTTTTTTTTTCTGATTTTTGTCCTTATTTTTCACACTTAAATGGAGAAACTTATATATTTGCAGGGACAAGTAAAGTTCATTCAAATACTCAGAATACTAAAATTTTTAGTAATTATACTGAATATAGCATTAATAGTTAACCATGATCTTAAACAGTGTATTTGCATTTTAAAATTTCATAAGAGCCAATTTAGAAAAAACAGAACTGATCTTTTATAAGATCATCACCAAATTATCATTATAGACTCCCTTACGCATTACTTATGTTTTGCAGCATCAAAGATCTATAACCATCTTTGTTTACAGAGATAAACACATAGTTCGCACATAAGCAAAAAAGGGAATAACTGTACTGGGGTAAAGATGATTCTTTCTTCAGTTATATGTTTTGCAATATAGTAAAATTGCCCTAGGTCTCTTAAAACAGACGTGGTAGATATGCAATTTATATCATGACCAAAAGGAGACTACGGTGCCCAAAAGGATTGAGATACAGAACTTTGCCATTTTTCACTTATAATTTCTTTATCATCAGAAATCTGGATGAATAGCGCAAGCTAAGAAAGCAAAATTTAGCTAAAATGTTAAAATAGAATCTTTGCATTTTCTTCTGAGCAGAAACTGTTTCAGATGTGATTATTCCAAGGAAGACAAAAGCAAATGTTATTCAACATCAACATAAGTAGGTTACCATGGACAGAATCTTTTTTACTACCTCTTCAAACATTTATCTGAAGAAAAGACATGTAAGTAAACTTCTCAGAACGAAAATAAATACAGATGAAGGAAAGAGACAAGGACACTCAGCAGTGGGGTTTTTTCACTTTGAAACAAGTATCCCATATAATTAAAAGGAATAGTATATAAGGAATTTACTTTTAAATTGAATTTTTCCAATTTAAAAAAATGGTATAATTTCTTGCAGAGGAAGTGAAACTCTAGATCAATAAAACTTCAAAATTTTTATAAGCATGTGTATTTGGGATAATTTTTATTACTTGTTAGTAGTAGTATTTGACAGAGGTGCTTAATTAAGAGGTGCAGAGGTCTCAGAAAACTGCATTACTTTTCATTTAAATGATTTAGCTCTCAATTTACCTTTTCCTCATCCAGCTACTCCCATTGTTCTCATTGATATCACATTTAACACTCTGGTGTAGAATATCTGATGGAATAGTAACAAATGCCACCATTGTTTAATGGCAACTAGAACAAAGCTTTCCTGACAAAATTAAGATTCTGAGGCTTATTGGGATCTGGTGTGAGCCAAGGGAAGCTGTTGTTGCCTTTGGGTTTCTGCCAGAGCATTCAATTAAAGGGCCTACAGTTTCATACCTATAGAGTTCAAAACTTTCAAAAGGGAATCTGACTTTTGATCCAGAGGTTCTCAAGTGCCTTTCTTTGCTGCTTTGAATTTTTGGCTGACAGCTCCACCTTTTCCTAGGAGTTGGTGTACAGGGACAATTGTTTATATACTCCCAAAGTTGGCTTCCCATGCTTAGCAAATAAACTGAATATGTGAATTTGGGGGATCTACTATTTATAGTGATTATTTCTTGGAATGTGGTAAACAAATTACCTACTTACATAGGGAGGAAAGAGGAAGAGGAGATATCGCAGATGTATGATTATCTCATACATTTAGAAGAGAGAAAACTAAATGAAGGTCTGACTGACAAAGACCATCTTTGGTACTAGAGTCTAACAATTTTTATTCACTAGGAATCTCTGAACATCCTGTAAGAGCTGATAAGATGCTCTGGTTAGAGACAGAGAAGATTATGAACCCAAGACATGTATTTTGACCAGAAAATTATTAAAAATTTCTCTTATTTTTAGACTTTCATGAAAAAAATCCATTCTCAAGTGAATCTAAACACTTCCTTTGAAGCACTGAGGTGACCTACAAGACTTTAAGCATGTGGTGTGAAAGCAGTAAAACACTAACTTTATGGGGTGTGGGGAATATAATATAGTAAATATAGAAGCTACAGCTTTAATACTGTTACACAGCCAGTAGACAGCCCAAAACTGAGAGCTTGCTCTAGTACACATCTCAGTAGAAATACTTCAAATATAGTGCATTTAAATACTATGCACTTAAAGGAAAGATTGGAAAGAGAGCAGCACTTGACAAATTAGTAGAAACAGAACACAACTTGCTCTCATCAAAACTTCTCAGAAGTGTCGTAAGTTGTGACACATCAAGCTCCATTATAAGATACACAATAATGAACATGAGGTCTTGATTTCTTTCTTCAGAGCAATCAAATTTAGATATCAGGCCCCTCAAAAATGACTATGAGATACAAACCTACGTCAAAATAATATAAGATTTTTAAATTCCCTGCAGAGAACTGGGCAAGTAAAACAGAAACCCCGGCAACACCAACACATGGAAAACATTTCAGTTACTGAATAAACCTTCCTAACTCACAGGAGGGCAAATATAGGACATGTAGGTTTATAGCTCTTTAGATAAACCACTAGACATTNAGAGAGGCTTTGATAACATTATGTTTATATGTCCTTATATTTCTACAAAAGGTCTTGACAGGAAACACTCTCCTTCCAGGTCCCTTGTTGCATCCACAGTAATACTAATGCCCTTTCCTTCGAAGAGGATAGAACTCTCTACTTAAAAATAGTGTTTTGGAAAATAGATATGAATAATCTAAAGAAAATATTGCACTATATCAGATTTATAAGGAAGGTGGAAGATGTTTGTTTTTATAACATGGTGGGGGGGGAAGGGGGTGTTAAGTTAATTTTATGACCAGTTGACAATCAAGTGAGTTTATGTCTCCTTTAATAATTCTGCAGAATATCCCAACAGAAATAAACAGATCACACGTAGTGAAAGATATATAATATATACAATATTTAAAATATGTGAATATAAGTCAAGATTTATAGCTGTAACTTACTTTATTCATATCTTTCTCCAAATGATTTTTGACCCTTAGTCTATCCTGGCAGCCCAATATTTTGAACTGATATATTTTCTGGCATTGTATAATTAAGGATTAACTTGTAACTCTTGAAAAGTAAGGGTGAGCAGAGAACATTCTTTAAAAAACAGCCTTTACATTAATGAGTCAAGCTATTTTGTAGTAGACTTGGTTAAGGTTTTTTCACCAAATCCTTGAAAAACAAAAATAGTATCTATTTTAAACAACACATATTCAAAACATCAAAATTAATTGGGGAATTAAGGGGGTAAAAACTAAGCATTAATTAAGTGGGAAATTAAGGGGGAAAAGTTAATGTACAGTTGAAAACAAAAATATTTGGTATATTTAATCAAAAAACCCTGCAAACATATTGAAGCAAAATTGATCAGACAGTTACAAATAGCTTTGAAATTGTGCTGTCATTTACATACTCTCAGTGTTTTAGGATGCAGCAAACAAGTACTTCAGAACCTAGAAGGATCATACCTGAAATGGCTTAGAACTGCTGATGTAGAGTGTCTGTCTCATCCATCTGTTTTCTTGATTTCCAAACTTGTACCACAACAGCCATCCCTTAGTGTTACTCACAGTTCTTTGGAAGACTGACAGCTTATAAACTTCTCTTCCAAACATGTGATAATGAAAGCGGAATACACAGGTTCCATTGCCAGAAGGGTTGAAGAGAGGACTAAGCAAAACTGCTTTATCTTGGAATTGGCGTGGCTTAGAGGATTCCAGGTAAAGGTAGTGTCCCCTGGCTGTGCCTGTTGTGTGATCCTTTAATGGGCCCGTATTCACTGTGGGGGTTGGACCCCGTATTCTGACCCAGTCAAATTCATCCTCCACATCCTGCTCCCAATTGCACAGCCCACTTTCAAAGTTACACTGTTGCTCAGGGTCTGAAATGTAACCAGAACAGACTGTCAAAAATAAAAAAGCAGCATCAAAAGGGGATAACGCTTCAATGTAAATTTTTTTTTCTGTGTAAGAATTGATTTCTAATATACAGAAAAAATGCATATCTTCTTCTCCTTGAAAACATTACCCTCTGAAGGACATATGTACACTTATCTGTACAAAAAAAATATTTTCAGTATTCCCTTTCAATATACATCTGTCAAATTTACTTAATTTATTGAATAAACAAAACTGTGAAGAAAAATTATCCATGCTATTAATTTTATGTGTTATTACAATTAGAGAATGTAAAGTTCTTTAACTGAAAATGAACAGATCAAAGGAGTTAAAATTGAGATTAATTGGATGAAATAAACCTCACCATACTGTCTTGTAGGTATGTGTAGTAAGTGATGTTTTTGCATGACGGATATAATCCTAAAAACACGTTGTGGTTTAGATCTTTATTGTCCTCAATAACATTAGCACAGTAGCTTTATGAAGGCTAAATTGAAGGCAAGAGTTTATAACACAACTGCACTTTTTAATTTGACACCGAGTCAAAATATATTGATTTCCTCTAATGTAAAACAATAAAATGTATCAGAGGTGGTGAACTTGTACTCCAACTTTGTATCTGCTCTTCATAAGCAATAACTGAAATTATAGCCATTTTTTAAAATTAAGCTATTACTTTTAAATGATGTTTGAAACTCATATTTTATTGTAGACCTCAGAAGTTATAAAGAAGGTTATAAAGAAGGGGTATAAAGGAGACAGACATTCCACAAGCAGAAAAACTAAGATAGGCTGGAAAGCCTTCACTGTCGTTTAAATTTAGAGCAGTTTTAAGTTGATATTCAGCAAATCTTACTGCAGCCTGATATCCCCTCAAGCATGTAAGGTGGCCCCTGTTTCTCAAACTGATTGTGATTTGCATAATTTAGTTACTGCAGGATGTGATAAAGCAAATGCTAGCTAATTTTATTTTATATTAATGTTATTGAGTTCTTAAAATTGATGAATGCATGCTTCAGGGGAAAAACCATCAACAGCACCCTTCAGGACTCAAGGTGAATGTCAAAAATGTGAATGACTCATAGCTTTCTTCAGTACATCCAAGTTCTTTGTTTGAAGGGGACAAATATGTCCAGCATGACTCCCATCTTTAGTATGAATATTTTAACATTTTTTTTTATAGGAAGAGTATAGGTCCTAAGAAGCAGTAGGACATACACTCCTCTCAGTCCATCAGTACCTCTTACACTATACTTCTGTCAGTAAAATCAAAGATAGCAAGTTGACCCAAAACAACCGGCAGACTGTAAATCCTCTCTTTTAAAATAAACTTATGATGAATGTTTGTGTTTTACACAAGTTAAAGAAATTTAATTGCTTTGGATAAAGGAGATTGGATTCCATTTACCCTCAGTTGTAGCTCATCATATGCATTTAAGTTTAAAATTCTCATTCTGTTTCATCACTGTGGAGAAATGGCTCGAAGAGCAAGGCGGCCATGGAATGCTAGAGTCTGTGTCTCTGCAGAGTTTTCCCCTGCAGAGCACAGAAAGGGCATTGTGCGAGCAGAAGGCAGAATTTTGAAGATAACTGCAAGGACGATGTCCTTGGTGGTCTGGAAAGTACCGAGGCCTATGAAAGAAGGATTGTAGTCAAGGAAGATGTCCTTGGTGGTTTGGAAAGTACCGAGGCCTATGAAAGAGGGATTGTAGTCAAGAGAATACAAAAAACCAGATTGTAGGGACCACGAGCGGGTGGGAACAGGTTGATGTGACTGTACAACTAACCAATAATAGAATGGCAAGTAGTCTTACTAACCAATGATTTTATGACATGTAACATTGCTAGGTGCTGCAAAAAATGTACTTAAGGCTGTGAACCTGAAAAATAAACGGATTGAAGCTTGCTATTGATCATATTGGTCATTGACTGCTTTTTTCCCCTCGTCATTGCGGAAGAGTTACGGTCCTTTCTCTAAAGTGAGGTTTCTCTTAAATGAGGTTTCTCTTAAGTGAGGTTTCTCTTAAGTGAGGTTTCTCTTAAATGAGGTTTCTCTTAAATGAGGTTCCCCGCAACATTGGTGATGGTGTGAATTTTACAATAAGTGACAATCTGCAACACATCACTAACTACATTCAGTGGAATCAGTACTGGGTGTAGCAATTCCATGCTTTTTCAGTCCAGGGATGAACTGACAAGTCAATTTTTATGTGGGGTAAGTAAGCAATAGGAGAACGTACTTACCACAGCTGTCTTCATCCGATCCATCCCCACAGTCATCCATGAGATCACAGACCAGTAATCTGTCGATACAAGCTTTGGTGTCTCTGCACCAGAAGTGATTTGGACCTTCACAATTTAATGTTGGAGGTGGGAGAGCGCAGTTTTCAAATCTAACATCATCAATTGCTGAGATGCCTTCATAAAATCCCAGACTGATTTTATCAAGTGATAATTGGAAAGGGTGTGGAAGACGTCCCAGCTGAATGACTGCCTTCAGCCACTGATTTCCCTCATTGTAATACGTCCTCCAGAGGGTGGTAGGCTGCCTCAGACCATCCACAAGCAATTGCAGCTCTGCTGCCCCCACTGACTGTCCACAGTTGTAATACCTAAAATGACAAAAATAAGAATGTTAAGTGGGCAAATGATGAAAATGGACCACGGGAGTTACAATGACCAGTACCTTTTCTGTTATACCTATGTGAAAAATATAGGAAGTCCACAGTGCCTGAATTCAATCCATTTTCTGAATGATGGATAGGCTGCTTTATCAGTCTAGGCTTCATTTCAAGAATTGAAGATTTTGATAGAAGCATACTTCGTTAAATTGAAACCCATAACTGAAGAGACACATTTGCTTTCCTATTAAGCAGCAAACACTGCTCACTCAGATGCATAATGTCTTTTCATAAATTTATTTCAGTACATGGTTATAAAGTTTCAAGAAGGAAAAACAGAACACTTACTGACTGCATAAGTACCCCTTCTATCTATGTTGGTTATTGTTAACATGTTGCCTTCTACAGCATTTAAAAATAATAAATTGTTAGGTTGGCAATTGTATAATAAAACTGGGAGTAGAAGCAGATATACAACCAACAACTTGTAATGTCCAACTTCAAGTCATGAATCTTAGATAAAAAGACAGTTCCACTTCCTATGGCAGATGTATTTGACATTACTGAGACAAACTGCACTTAATAACATCAAGGTCAGAACAAACCTTTATTTAAACAGCAGCACCAAATTGGCCTTAGTAAACAAATTACCACAGTTATATTTTTTCTGTCCATCTTTGACAAGTTTGCACAAACACTGAGACAAGACAATTACTGAAAATATTTTGTTTGGGTTTGATTATCGTTTTTTTGTTGTGGGTTTTTGGTTTTGGGGATCTTTTTCTGTGTATATAAAAAAGAAGTGGAAGTAAGAACGAATTCTCACACTGAAACTTTTACTTTAAAATGATGACATCTAATTTTGAATACTGTAGAGGACTCAAGGACCTACTAGATTTTTCAGTGCTTTCCTTTTCTTGAAAATATTTCACACTTTTAAATACACTCAACCAAAGAATTTTTAGCAAAAAGAGTGGTATTTTCCCATGTGCATGCAGGCGCAATCCTTTACTGTAATTTTGCTCAGAGCCTGACAACAAAGCCATGCCATCTTTCAGTTCTGTTCTCCAAGTGTGTCCCCTTATATCTACATGTTGTTCACAATGAAGACTCTATCCTGACAGAATAAAATGAAATAAATACTTCAGAGAAAGGTACATCTATTTCAAACCATAAACCCAATTTCAGTCCAAGAAAAGCAATATGAGATGATCCAGGAATTTTAAATATATTTCATACCAAAAGGACAGTGTGCAATTTGATGCAGTTTGCCTGAACTTTGGGCTTCGTAGCTGAGCTATTTGTGAAATGCTGCTGCTGCTCTTCAGAATGAACATAAAATGACCTGTTAAAATAAAACAGAAAACAGCTTTTCAGGCTGAAGAAATACAGGGTTTCTAAAGGTTTTTAAAGCATTTATGGCTTCCACTTAAAATCTGGTTAAAGCGCAGGTTCATCTGTTGCACTTCTCTGTTTCTAGGCCTAGCTTGTCTTACCTTCGGGTTTGTTATGGGTGTGATCCCACGGAGGAGCTTGCTTCTGGAACGCAGGTGGAAGATCCCTGCTGGAACTTCTTACCCAGTCAAATCCGTCTCCATTTTCAGTTTCAGTCCAGCCACAGCTCTCTCTTTCAAAGTCACATACAGCAGCTGGAATAAAGAAGAGACAATTCTTTTATATACATGACATTACTAAACAAGCTTAGCAGTATGAAAAGTTAAAAAAAAAAATGTTTCTTATATGTCACCAACATTCTAGAAATAAGTCTAGGGAAGGGGCAGAGAGTGGCTTCATACCAGACACAAGGCACTTGCTTAGTAACAGCTGAGTAAAAGAGCAGCCACAGAGGAACCACCAAGCCATCGCCATGTGCGATGTACTCAGTGAAACAACCCCTTCTCTCTCAGGGTGTTTCAGCTAAAGAACTCAAAGCAGGTGAGGAGGTGCTGAAAACAGACTTCACAGTCCTCCTGGTACACAGCAAGAATATTGGGCACACAAAGCAGTAGCAAACCTTCTGCAAGACCTTTCTTTGTTGTTGGAGCCAGAAATTAAATCCCTTTTTTCCTAAATGTCAGCAAGAATGCTAATGATAACAAAACCCTTCCTCTGTGTGTAATTGGAATAAAGTTAAATATCAGGCATTAGTGAGACACTATGATATTGGTAATCCCTGAAACACAAACTACTGAAGTGAAAAAGATCTGAAAAGCATATTCAGCTGCATTCTTCAATTCTTCAATTAAAAGAGCAGTGATATTTTAGAAAAAGTGTATATTACAAATAAAGGGGGAAAAAGGAGTGGAAAGGTGTAATTTATGAATGAATGAATGTAAATTGGCTAACATCAATTATGTTATAATAAAGAAACAGAATAATGGAATGATCTGGGTAGGAAGAGATCTTAAAGATCACCCAGTTCCAACCCCCCTGCCATGGGCAGGGACAGCTGCCACTAGACCAGGCTGCTCAGAGCCCCATCCAGCCTGACCTTGAACATTTCCAGGGATGGAGCACTCACAGATTCCTTGGACAACCTGTTCCAATGACTCATCACTCCCACAGTAAAGAATTTCTTCTTTACATATAGTTTTGCTTTTCTGCATTTTATTAAAAAAAAATCTTTATTAAAATACAAAATTATAATTTTTTAGTCCTGCAAATATAACAGGCTTTTAATGGAAAACATTAAGAGAATTATTTAAAGATTTTAAGCAATAATTTATTAATCATACACCTAGAATAAATAAAGGAAATATTCAGGTATGACTGTCAGAATTCTGCCATTATTTTATAACTCTTTTCACAGTTTTAGTGGTCATGGTATGGTACGCAGAATATGCACATATCAGGATCATATGAAGTCTCTTGAGGAATAAGATTGCATCAGTGTTTATTTGTGGAAAATATGGGAGGTTTTTTTATTTGTTGTGTTTGATTTTGAGTTTTTTTAATCTTTAGAAACTATGTTACACTACTTTATACTTAATTTTTTAGAAAAAGTGAAAAATTACTAATGAGGCATGTTAGTAATATTGATGGCTATAACTTCTAAAAAGACAAGGTTTTGTGAATTATTAAGCAAAGCACTTAAATTTCCACAGTTAGCTTCAAAAAAACCATTCCATAAATTTGGAAGAACAAATAATGTTTAAGAGATCAAAGAAAATATAAGTTTGCTCTACATATGGTGTATGTGGGTCAGAAATGTCAATGATAAAGTGATGCAAATCAAATGTGACTAAAAAACAGAAGGAAGAAATTTTTTGACAGAATGTTTTGATAGAATAAAATGAAGACAAAATATATCTGCAAATATTCAAGGGCCTAGGCATGAGAGAAATGACTGAAAATCCCTGGAGAGAACATAATGAAAAAGGAATATGGACAGCTATTTTTGATTTGCGTTTTACTCGAGAGAAGAAACCATCCCATGTTCCCAGGAGAACAGCAACAAAGAACATGACAGACCTTGGACACAGATGGTTACACCAAATGAGGCAAATAAACAAGATAAAACTGTTAAGTCTGAGCCCAGACTTCTTGCATCTGTAACTTGTAACACAGACAAAACACAAAATAAAGGATGCACCAGACCATTTAGCTTAAGCATGGATGAGTACACTGAGATAAAATAACCCTGAAACCTTCAACTAAATCTCAAACCAACTATTTAACACCTAGGGAAAATACAAGAATAGAGCAAGCTGGTAGAGCCTGGGTGAAATGCACTTGGATCTTGATGCATGATAACACTTCAATTATCCAATTGTCTTATCCCATAACTTCTTTGACTGGCACTTCCATTTCAGACAGATTGTTCAGAAAGAAAGGCTCTTGCTTGGCTACTTTTGTACTTTCATAGTGAACTCACACAAACTAATCTCCCTTTTCTCCTAAGACTTTTGTTTTTGCTTTTCCCCTATTTTTTTTTTTCTCACATGCTCTCTTTATAATCTGACCATCATGTGAGCCTATGGACTCTGCCAGGCTGTCTTCAACTTGTGTTTGATGAGTTTATTGCTAGTGTTTCTTTAACTTGTTTTGTCATCCTTACTGTGTTTTTACGTTTAACCTACCAAATTTGTTATCTTTTCTATATTTTTAATTTAGAAAATACTTCAACCATTTGTTTGATTCTTTTTAACTTCTAGTGGTATCCATGCCACCTGCATGGGTACATCTTTCTTTGCCGCCCCTTTTAGCATCTTTTTAAAGTCTCCCTCAGCAATCAAGAAGGAATGAGTGATACTGTGAGCATAGCATTTGAGAGTGGTTGGCCTTGTTAATGCTTTGAGAAAGCTGCCTTTAAATCTTCAGCAGATTCAGTTTTCCCTGAGCTGATTGTTACCACAAAACTCTAGATTTATTTCTGATTTTGGGTTCTTTTGTAAAGTGCTTTGTCCTTTTCTGTTTTGAGGAGCTTTATTCAAAGGCCTCACAAATCAGATGTGCAACTTCTCTGTTAACTGAGTGATGCTTAACAGGAATTTAATAAACAGTCCTGCTCAAAAACAGTATTTTAAAAACAAATGTTTAAGATATCAGCATTTCTCCAAGAATGGAAGTTCATAAATTTCTACAACCCCCAAAATCTCTCCTTGTCTTTCAGCCCATGTAAGTTTATACAGACTGCACCATAAATAAAAAAAATCCAGGTGAAGAGATACAATCATTTTCTTTTACTTAAAAGCTGTTTTTAAAGGCTCTAATACACCAATACACTTTAAACTATTTTTTAATCAATAGTTTTAAGATAAATTTAGGAACTTATTGCTAGATGGCAGAAATAAAAATTGTCATCAAATCTAGGAACCAATTTAACTCTGGACAGAGTTATCCTAATAAACTATTTTAACCCTCTTTACAATACAAGCACACTGAAAAGTATTACATCTGCCTTCCCATTTTTATCTTTTCTACTATTTACTAATTTCATTTTATATACTCAGTCAAATAACACTGTCCTTTGTAGGTGCAATGGCTGAATTTCTACAGTGACAAACCAAATAGAGACCAATTAAAAAGTTACTGCAAAAGTTCATCAGCAAGAAGAAATGTTTCATCAGCAAGAAGAAATGTTAATTGGAACAAAAAAACAAAGGAAAAAACCAAAAAGCAAGTCACTATTTGAAGATCAAACAAGTTTGATCTTTACAAAATCCAAGGTATAATTCTACCTTCCCTCACTTTCCATCTCCAAATATTACCTACATCTCCCCAGAAACAAACCCCAACTAAAACAAAAAAAAATCCACACTTAAAGGTTTAGGACAAATAGATATGGTAGTCTGCTGTAGAGAACACTCCAGAACATTCGCTTTTGCTGAATTCTGTTGGGAAATCCATTTCAATAGCCATGAAATTGCAACAGACCTCTTTGTGATTTCAGTCATGTGGGCTTTTTCGTAAAAGAGAAACATGACTTTTACATAGCACAGAGGTGTATATCACTTGTGAAATGAGAAATAGCTTTGCATGTAAGGAAGGCAAAATATGCAGAGTAAAAATATTTTGTTATAAATAAATCTAGTGGTTTCACTGTGCGCCTGCATTTTTAACAGCTAACTGCACTACATGTTTCCTAACTTGGCTCTAGGACTTGCAGAGATTGAGATTTTTACAGGGGGGAAATAAAATTCTAAAAAAAAAATCTAAAATAAGTGAAGGGAAATTTCCTGTTTTTCCTGGATGCTATAAAAATAAGATCCAATGGCCATTATTCAGGCCACCTTGTTATTCACCCTGTTTTCTCTGCCACTGAAGCTCATGCAATATTTTTTGTCATGGTGCATAATTTGCTAGAAAATAACTAGGAGCAACTATGCAATGATATATACATTTTGCCAAAAAAATACTATGTAGATGTTTGCTGAAAGAAGTAGACAAGTTAGACTTATATCTTCTGAGTTCCACAGAAATTCTGAAAGCATGTGTGGTCTTTGTCAGAAAAGTGTCCTTGCTCTTTCCTCAATGTTCTTCTTTTCCACAGCCTATTTCACAACTGCTCTTCTGTGACCCCTTGTCTCAGTCCTAGGAACACTAGAAAACTGGAAATCCTCACTCTCTTACCTCATTTCCCCAAGCAGCTCCCTGCTCCAGGTCTTCTCATGGTAGTCTCAGTTCTCTGTCACTTGATGGCCACATTTTATACTGATTCCTCCCAAAACATTACTGCTCCACATCTGTATTCTTCCTTCCCATTCACTCCTTGTTTTTTTCTCTCTTACCAGACATTTAATCTTCCATTATTGGTATCTCTCCTGACACTGTGTCAGGGCCACTTTGACTAGCTGGTCTTAGTCCTTCCCCCAGGGCAGCCCAGGTCCCTCCTGCCCTGGCTTCCTCCAGCATCATGGTTACTTCTCTCCTACACCAGCAAGCTCAACCAATGCAGCCTTTTTAGCCATTTCTTGCCCACTGTCAAGGGTGTTCTCCTTTCTCTGTAGATGAGATTTTAGTCCCATCCCTTCCCCATTTCACTTCCATGAACTGATTCTTGTGCAGTTAGCTAGGCACTTCCAGTATTAGGTGCCTTCTCCATTTTACAAGCTGGCAATCTTTTCACTCCTTGAACTAAAGCCCACCTTTATGATCTGCCTGTTGTTTCTGGTCTGTCCTTTAAACACTACTGATTTGTCTGGCTGAAGTGGAGCAGCAAACATATGAGACAGACATTTTGGTATTCAAGATTTGACTCTAAAAATTAGGTTTAGGAAGCATCACCTTATAATTACCGCAGAAGTTTTATGCTTTGCCAAGATTAGTAATGGGACATACGGGGAATGTTTCTTATAATACTGTGGAGATTTTTATTACTTATATGAAGGTAGCCATTAGAAAAAAAATAATATTTATCATTAAAAAATTATGCTGCAAAAGTAGTTTTTAAGCAACAACACGTTCATCCTTCTCTTTACTTGCCTTCTAACTCAAATGAAGGTACATAAAACCCTGTACAAACATATAGATTATGTCCAGTTTATGAATTACTTAATTTAAGGCTAGCCTTAGCATGTTTGTGCTGCCCTAAATTGTACACCATAGAAATAATAACTATTAAATGCATCTTTCATTTAGACATAAATACAAAACAATACCATGTATATATATGTGCTGGTTTGGGCTGCGGTGCAGTTAATTTTCTTCACAGTAGCTGGTATAGGGCTGTACTTTGGATTTGTGCTGGAAACAGTCTTGATTATGTTTTAATTATTGCTGAGCCGTGCTTATATAGAGACAAGGGCTTTCCTGCTCCTCACACTGCACCTCCAACGAAGAGATTGGGAATGCACAAAAAGTTGGGAAGAGACACAGCCAGGACAGCTGACCCCAACTGACCAAAGGGACATTTTATACGGGACATTTTATACCATATGGTGCCATGCTCAGCAACAGACTAGTGGGAGATATTCCAAGTGATGGTGTTGGTCTTCCCAAGTCACCGTAATGTGTAACGGGGCCCTCTTCTCCTGGGGATGACTGAACACCTACCTGCCCACAGGGAGTGGGGAACGAATTCCTTGTTTTGTTTTGCTTGTGTGCATGGATTTTGCATTCCCTATTGAGCTGGCTTTATCTCAGCACATGAGTTTTCTCACTCTTACCCACCTGATTCTCTCCCCCATGCCACCTGGGGAGTGAGTGAGCAGCTATGTGGGGCTGAGTTGCTAGCTGGGGTTCAACCTTGGCAATCCTTTCTGGCACATGGAGCTTGAAAGGCTTGAGATAATGACGAGTTTGATTGGAATGTGCCAGATCAAATTTATAGCCCTTATTGATTTTTAGCTATTTATTGGCACGTTCCTGTTCTTCCCATGTGGTCTGCTTTCCTGACGGTTTATTAGAGCCTAGAGCTTGTCAGTGGCTGCTTTTTGCTCTCACTGCTTGCTGCACTGCTTATCACCTTACTCTGCTGTGCCTGGGAGCATTTTGATAACAGCACAGGTGCTGTGCCTGCTGACAGATTGCCAGGTCATTGCTGCTGCTGCTGCACTGGAAGGAACAGGTTGGAACTCCCGTGTGGACTCAAGCCAAAGGGACTGTGACCTGTGGGTGAGGTCACATGATATCAGGACACCCTGGAGTGTCTGTGGCTCTGGGAATGCCCATGCCAGAGCAGGTATGTCTTGAAGAACCTGTGGGCATGGTTATGTCTGTGCTGCAGCAGGTGTAACTGAAGGAAAGTCCGTGCTGAAGATAGTACGCCTCAAATTATCTATGGTTGTGGACAAGTCAGTGCTGCAACAGCTACATATTGAAGCATCAATGACTTCAGGGTGCATGAGATCATGTTGGAGCACCTCAAAGCATGTGAGCATGGATAAACCTGTGAAAATATGCTATATTTTTCTCCAAATGTAAATTATTTCATATTTGTTTCACATATAAACCCTTATAATTATTTCTGACACTCCAAACCATAGGTAGACAGAGGAAAAAAAAAGAGCATAAAGGAGAAATTAACAAAGGTCAGACAGAATATCAATAACACATTTATGTTACCAGAGTGCTTTCCAACCTGATCTTATTTCTATTCCATCAACATAAATCTTATGGTGCAAAAGTGAGCATTTAGACTCCACCAAATGCATAGGATGTAGACCATAGAACTCATGTTGCACATTCATCTTCCAGAGCAAAAGCACACAATGTGATAGGTGTGTTAGGTCACTGCTGTAAATCTGCAGTTTGAAAAAGGCTGTCGCTTTTCTCTTCTGCTTTAATGCATGGAAGTCAAGTATAAAAGCTTTATGGCCACAGTAAATTCTTCATCTGTAGAAGAAAAACTGTGGTCTAATAGCCAGGGGGAGTAACACTCAAGAAAAGAAACATTTTGGCACTCCCAGAAGTGGTAATCTTCAACTGAGTTATTCCAGGCCTGACAGAAAAAAGGGTATTCATTTGAGTGGAAGTGAAAATCAAGAGATGCCTCAAGGATTGATATTGAGAGATAAGCAAATCATATGGAGATTATTCAGTGGACTTAGGGGACCTGAGCTTCTAACAAAACCATCTTGCTGGAATTTAAAATTATAAGATTTAACTAAAAGGTATTTTGAAAGGCATTTTAAGTTCATGTAATATCCTTGCCTGGTTCTCATACAAAGAGAAAAATATTGACAAGGTTAAGGTGCATACAATCACTACTAGATGGAACACCATGGAAAAAAATTTTAATATTGATGAAAGGAATAAAATAGTTGGAAAAGGTAAAAAAAAATCTGTGCTTAGCTAAATTCAGAAATGAGGAAAAGTGTCTGAGAAATATGAAATGCTTGCATCCATGTTCAGGGGTATGCAAAGAAAATACAGAAAGTAATGGTGTGCTACATAAGCATGAAGATGATGAAATACTATTTGAAAATAATTATAAGAGCTATTCTAGTACCATAGACCACCAGAATAATGTGCTGAAAGGCAAGTTTATTGCTTGGAAACAGACAACTTGCCAAACTGCTAGCAGGGCCCTTTGTGTACCTACATTCTTCTCCCCACATTACAAGCTGTAGTGCCAGCACACAGTGAGCCAGCTCAGCAGTAACAACGATTTATTAGTCAGCAATATACTTAGAGCAAAGATCACCATAAATATAATGGTTGCAAAGTTTAACCTTTAGCATGGCATTGCTAATATATTGTCTTGACAAATGAGACTTGGGTATAATAAAAGTTTCTTCAGTGATATAATTAGAGGGAAAAGAGAAAATCAGTTGCCGCATAGGCAACTTGTAATTAAGGCTAGTCTAGGACTGGATAAACACCTAGCTGAGCATTTGTCTTCACTTAAAGGTATAATGTTGAAATGGAAACACAAACTGAATAGTTAAAAAGAAATATAAATGGCCACAAAACCCAACAGATCTTAATTTTCTTGATTAAAAGCTACAAGTTCATTGCTATCCTAGTGCAGTTAGAGTTGCATGCAGCTAAATCTACTTAGAATGTTTTTTAATTAAAATATTGATTTGGAAGTCTTATTATTTTGTCAGAGAACAAATACCCAGTACCTGAATTTTAAAAGGGTAATGGGAGAACAATCCAGACTGTCATAACCCATTGTTGCCTAAGGTGTGTAAGCATAAATAAAGTAGAAAAAACATAAAGTAAATTAAAAAATTATGGCGTGTCGTAAGAGTTTTAATATGAGTAACATGGGCAGGGAGGCAGTAAAAAGTTAAAACTTTTCTCAGTAGTACCCAGTGAAATGAGAAGAAGCAACAGGCACTGGTTTTACTGTGAGAGTGACTGAACACTGGAACAGGGTGTCCTGACTGGCTGAGTCTCCATCCCCACAGATGTTCAGCACCTAACTCTATCAGGCTCTGGGCATTCTGTTTTGGTGGCCTTGCTTTGAGCAGGATGGGTTTAGCTGCCTAGTGATCTTCAACTGTCCCTTCCAACCTCAACTCTGCTACAGTATCAGAATTTTCTTTACTTTGACCCACAAGAGGAAAGATATTCTGCTTAGTGAATAGTGATTTAATAGTTTTTTTTCTGATTTTATCTAGGCAAACTGTTATATAATAAAACAAAATGAAGTTTCATACCTCAAAGTTCTGTATATTTTGGATACAAATCTATCTAAACACTTAAAACCCTCAATACCAATGCTCTATCTGAGAAAGATTTAATATAAATGTTGTAGAGAAATTGTATTAATACTAATAGAAGCTGTAATTGTTTATTTTACCTGCTAATAGCCAAATAGATTTTTGTTTATCTGAGCAACAACTGTCGAATCTCCAAATAAAAACCATAAAAAATACATGGATAATTTGGATTATATTAGCATCTCTGAAGAAGTTTATGCTTTTTGATGCATAACATGACACAGAAAATAATTCGAGGATCTTGTCTACAATATTTCTGTCATTTGTGTGAGAAATACATAATGCTTTATTTTTAAAAAGAAGACTTGCATTAAATATTGCTTATAGCAACTCATTTTGAAAATGCATCACAAGTTCTACAGCAAAGTTGATAGTACAAGGCAAGAGACTCATTTTCAAAAGTGCAAAGTATTACTGTGATTTCTTATGCAAAGCAGGAAACTGAATGAATCAAAAGACTTTTGAAGCTACAGATTAGAGACTCTGAAATATTTCCAAGCTCCCTGCTGACTGTGCAGTGGAGAGGGACTCCGATGTATCACTTCCCTCTACTTTCCCACATGTTTGTCTCAATGCAGAGAAAGCTCAGGCATGTGGCCCTGACAGGAGTCAACACATCCAAACAGAAAATACTGACTCAGCTTAAATTATATCTGTGACCATGCCTGTGGTACCTGGGACAGCTGGGGCATCTTCACATCAAGAGTAAGTATATTAAACATACAATTTGAATGCAAGTCTGTGACCAGTGCATTAGAATTATAAAATGAAATACTATATTTTAAGCAGCAGCTTCTACTAAATAATTAATCAAAACCTTTCTTTCTGGTTTTAATGCTAAGAGGGAAGTAGCTGCTACAGAAAATAAAAGGGGAAAAATCACAGAACAGAATCAAAGTGAAGTAACTACTTCTCAAGAGCTTTTAATTGAATTGCAAGATTTATGAAGTCGTGAAAGCACTGCAAAGAGGACAAAGACACAGTCACAGTGGCTTAACACAGATTTTTAAGTTTTCACTTACAGCATTTTGTTTCATCATGGTTATTTGGGCAGTCAGGCTTAAAATCACAAAATTTGTCAGATGAAATACATTGTCCATCCCCACATGAAAAAAATCCTGCTGGACAGTAAAAAGATGAAGCATTAGCATGTACAGATTCTGTTTCCCCTTAAAAGTCAGAGAAGAACATGTAAGTTAAAACACACATATATAAAATTATAAGAAGTGTTTTTTATCTTCTTTTAATATAGCAATGTACTCAGCGTAAGGAACAGAGCACCATCTGTGCATTGTACCAGATTATATCACGGTTGATAATATGAACACAGCTGATGTCAATGCCTGATGGGCTTAAACTACATCTTACTCTCCACAATATTCAAACCTTTGTGTGACAAGTTATCAAATACACCTCAGTGTTGCAGAGCTGGGCTCCTGTTGGGAGGGCAGAGGTTGGGTACAGCTCCCTGCTCTTTCTCTTGGAACCAGGAGCAGGTTTTTCACCAAACTTTTCGGCTGTAGCTGTGCTCTCTCTGTGCTCAGGTCACAGTGAAAGCTGCAAGAAGCCAAAGTTGGACGCTGCACCACTACTAGCTTGCACCTCAGCCTACACTTTAAAAACACACCAAATTTCAAAGAATGGGGGAGAAAAGAACAGGGTCTACTGTTTTTTCTTCTCTAGATTTCCGGAAAGTGAGTAAGTGAGAGGAATGATGTGGAGTTTTTAATCCTTTTTGTTTAACCCAACTTTTATAAATACTCATATTTCTATCCAGACAGGATTTTTTTAAAAAAAACACTCCATTCTAAAACAATATCTTTGTGATTAATGGGTAAATGAGGGAGTTGTAGGGAAAAAAATTAAAGCAAATTAATATTTATTTAAATACTTCAACCTGACTCTATATAGGGATCAGAGAAGCCTTAAAAACACAACACTCAAGTTTTCTATTCCTCCTTTTAATTTTGGGGTATTAAATTCAGATACCTGATGGCTGTAACTCATCAACATTACCCCTGACTGCATATGTGCCCATGCCATTTTCGAAAAGCAGCTGCTGGCATCAAGAGGACCAGAAGCAGCAGTCTGACAAAAGGTTGTTTTATCCATTGGCACTTCAAGACTACAGAGTGTGGGTACAAAGACAAGTTTTGTGGGCATTTATTATATGCCAGATATTTAGCAGTAATGATGGGAGAATGCCCTAAAAGAAAAGCAGTAGAATTTGCTCTTTAGTGGAAAATAGATGTTTTGCTGCTGCCTCTGCATCCTAATGTGAATGAGAGCAGGTACTACATGCAAAATGGTATCTGGAAATTCCCATCTGAGCTCGCTTTGCTGAATTAGTGCAAACTACTTACAGCTGCTAGTGTACAACACAAGGATGAAAACCTTCATTATAGAATCATAGAATGGTTTGGATTAGGATGGGCCTTAAAGATCATCTAAGCCAACCCTTCGGCCATGGGCAGGGTCAAAGACCCATCCAAAATGGCCTGGAACACTTCCAGGGAGGTGATTGATTACAGCAGACAGACTCTTTTTCTCAGACTGTTCTCTACTTTGTTAAAAGTGTCTTCAAGTTGTCAGTTAAATCACAGTTATATGTAACAGACATTGGGGAAAATGTATTCAAAACCATGAAACTTACCTTCACTTTGGTGGCTGACTCCTGGAAGTGATTTATTCACAAATACACATTCCTCTGTTATACTGATATCATCAATAGCAACAGCAGCATTTGCTGTTAGAATAGTACCTCGTAAAATAATCTGTAAAGACAGAAAAATAAGTTAAAGGTCACATGGTAAAAAGATGCAAACACACACACATATTTATATATTCCTTTATAATTTATGATATCTGCACAGGAACTAAATAGTACCTACAACCAACTGTGAATATCAGCTAGGAAAAACTACAGCTGAGGTTCGATCAGGTCAGCAATTTGCTCCTCAACTGTCAAAATCATAACTACATTTACCTAGGGAAAGTTATGTAACCCAGATGACCTTGCTTCAATTAAAACTGGAAAAAGCCATCACTATTGAATGAATGGTCTTCCTGCTGGAACAGATAAAAATGATATATCATCTTAAATTAGCTATTCAGGGTTACCAAATATGATGATTTACATCACCGTTTAAGTGCGTTCACTTATACTACACCTGCTGAAGTTAACATTGTGGTACAGTAAATGTAGGGATTGACTGCAAACTGAAGGAGCTGCACTGTTTGCCTCACCGTTGTGCTGGGGAGCTCAGGGAACAAATCTTCCTATAAGTTATGCTAAGGCACATGGAGGACAGGGAGGTGTTTCAAGACAGCCAGCATGGCTTCACCAAGGGCAAGTCCTGCCTGACCAACCCACTGGCCTTCTGTGATGGAGTGACTACATCAGTGAAGGAATACATTTGTCAGTTACCTGGACTTCTGTAAAGCCTTTGACAAGGCCCCCACACATCCTTGTCTCTGAATTGGAAAGAGGTGGATTTGATGGATGGTTTGTTAGGTGGGTAAAGAATTGGTTACATGATCACATCCAGAGGGTAGCAGTCAATAGCTCTGAGTCCTGAGGAATATCAGTGATGAGCGGTGTTTGCAGATGACATCAAGTTTGCAGACGACATCAAGATTGCAGATGACACCAAACTGAGTGTGCAGTTGGCACACCTGAAGGACAGGACACCATCCAGAGGGACCTGGACAAGCTTGAGCAATCGGCCCATGGGAATCTCATGAGGTTCAACAAGACCAAGTGCAAGGTGCTGCACCTGGGTTGGGGTAACCCCCGGTATCAACACAGGCTGGGCATGAGCAGATGGAGAGCAGCCCTGCCCAGAAGGACCTGGGGGTGCTGGGGGATGAGAGGCTGGACATGACCTGGCCATGAGCACTCACAGCCCAGAGAGCCAAATGTGTCCTGGGCTGCATCCAAAGCCCTGTGGGCAGCAGGGCCAGGGGGAGATTCTGGCCCTCTGCTCCACTCTGGTGAGACCCCATGGAGAGAATCGTGTCCAGCTTTGGGGTCCCCAGCATCTGTTGGAGCGAGTCCAACGGAGGGACACCAAGTTGATCAGAGGGATGCAGCACTTCTCCTATGAGGAAAGGCTGGGAGAATTGGGTTTGTTCAGCCTGAAAATGAGAAGGCTCCAGAATGATGTAATTGCAGCCATCAGTACATGAAGGGAGTCTACAAGAAAGATGGGGAGGGACTATTTACAAGGAACTGTGAGCAACCTGGTCACATAAGGTGTCCTTACCAATGGTGGTTGGAACTAAATAACCTTTATGTTTTAACCTTGATATTTGCTACAAAAAGTTATTTTAATGTTTAGAACATTGAAACAATGGCTATGCTCTTTAATACATGCACCTATGGAAAAAGCTAAATTAAATTATTTTCCATATGAGCATTAAAGAACAGAAATTCTCTTTTTATATTTCATCAATAAAAGTGAATTAATTCTAAAGGTCAAAATAAAACAACTTTTTGAAAGCAATGTAAATGTGATTTCCAATTACCTGAAAAGGTAATTCCTCAGCCTCACTTTCTATGGGTATATTCACTTTTGTCCAGTTCATCTCGGGCAATCCTGAAATGTCACGTAATTTTTCCAAACTTCCATTTAATGCAGTCGTCTTGAAGACAGAAAGCTGGGAATCCTGAGATAACCAGTACCAAAATCTTACCTGTTGAAAAAGTTTTTAATGAAAAGTTTAAAAAATTATATAATCAATCTGCAATAAATTCAGTACCAAGTAATGCAAGTACATCATAACAAAGAGTGACTTGACAGATCTAAACACAGACTTGGCATGAAAGACTGGGATGTTTGAAATTATGGCATGCTGAGGACAGTATCATGTCTAAAGAAAAAACATATTTAAAGGTAAAGCTTATTTTTATGATTTACTTCTAATTTGTATCTATCAATGGATGCAGACTGAATGATGATTTCACTTAACTATTTTTATCTTAGTAAGCACTTAGAAATGTCTCGAACATTATTTTCCTTCACAAATGCTGAATATATGACAGTTTCATAGGCATGTTAATCTCAGGAGTGCAATCATTGAAGTACTCATATAAAAGAAACCTTATGATCTTTAATTTCCACGATCAACATAAATGAATACAATCTGAAAACAGATTGTTAAAATAATCTATTCATCTCCTGAAACAAGCAGATTGACAAATATATGGGAGGAAAAAACAATGACTGTAGGTGGATGAGGCTGCTTGTGAGGCAGAAAAGATCAGGAGAGTGAGAATCATGGTTCACTCCTCTGCAACACAGAGTAAGTCTGATACATTTAATTTTTTCTTTTTTTAATGCTACCCGGGCACAAAATCAGCTGAGAACTGAGGGGAAGAAATAAGATTTTAAAAGACTAATTTTTTTCTTTCCCCCTGACTCTTTCCTGCTTCTCCACATAGTGAAAAACTAAAATTTCTTCAATTGTAATATCTTTACTTCCCTGCAAAACTCTTGCTCTTGATAATACCTGAATCTTCATGGAGGTAAGACAAGAGTTGGATCACTCGTTCAGAAATATTCCTGTTAAAACACACAGCTCCTTTTTAATATCTTCTGGCTCCAGGTCTGGTAGACTAAGTCTCTCAATGTTTCTTTTTACCACCACTCATGAAAATCATGTCTTACATAAAATAATCTTGATACCTATTAATGAATTGAAAAGCTTTCATGTAACATTCCCCCCCATCCACCCCCCCAGGCAAAAAGCTTAAGAAATAGAAAGCAGCAGGTATACAAGCACTTTCCAAAATGAGCTGTTTGAAGATCTACACTAAACAATTTAGATGGCTTTTGCCTATCAAAGAGCTTTTCAAACAAATTTATGTTTTCATTAAGTAGGAAATAATGTTACCCTCCTTCTCTATGTCTGCACATTCTACTATACAATGACTACTGTGTGCATTAAAGAGCCATAAACAGAGAGCTGGGACTAGAAATTTTCTTCTACAACTCCAAAACCTTGAGCTAAATGAAGATGTTTCTTAGCTTACATCTGCAAAAAGATGCAGCTACAAGGAGATGTAGAAAGAAGTTACTTCTCAGTTTCAATTAACCAGAAAGGCACAGTATAAATCTGTTATCCTTCAACTCCAATTTTTATTTTTTTTTTTAAACAACTGGAGCTAAAGAACATGTAAGGCTAATAATAAACATAGATCTCTTTATGTGGATCCTTTTATCCTCTCAGTGGGACATCCAACAGAGGGCATCAGCTCACATTTATACACAGAGAACATAACACATCCTAATGAGCAACCCCTACTCCTTGCTCTTTCCCAGAAATAAAAGTCTGCAGGGAAAATGTGGCAGAATGCCAGGCTTCCAGTCTTCAAAAACACTCTCCTGACAGACATGTACAGCTAGGTAAGAACTTGCTCTAGCTTTTGTGGAATCTAAGAATTTTAAATTCATTCAATACATGCATATAATAAAAATTGTTTCTTTTCTGACTTTGAAGGAGAGAAAAATATGTGCATCCCCAATGCACTTGTGTTTATTTTGAATGCAGACCAAACTCTGCAATAGATCTTACCAGAATAATACATTGATTCACGTATCAGTTGTGCCCAGTTTGCCTTAAGGGTTTCTAAGATAAATTAATCTGAATCTGAAAGGTGCTTATCCACTCTACATCAAAGTCAACAAAAGAGAGATGAAACTGTCTAAACAAATGCACTGTGGATAAAAAGGCTATTGGGTGTCCCAGGAGTAATGAAACATTCAGGGCTTCCATGGGATTGTCCAGGCCTTCTTAGTTCCCTGCAGCAGCATTCTGCTCAAGTTTATCCTGAGTCTATTTTATTTCTGATGTTTTATAACACTAAGAAGTCACCTGAAGATTAAGAAGTGCAGGAGCGCCTTAAACGACAGCAAGGCAGGGTTCTTGAGTTGTTTCAGAGTCTTCTACTCCTCAGCTGCCAGTTGCAACTATTCAGCTGAGATCTGGTCTTTCACTGAGGTGTGTAGTGCAAGTTTTTTTTACTTTTAAGTAAAACAGATTCAGCTAAGCTAGCACTTGTTTCTGGTCCCTTGGATGACATATAACATTAGAAGCCTAGACCCTGCTGGAATAAAATTCTGCTACTTGTTGGGCCTTCTAAGTGCAGTTCCTTCTTTTCTGACATTTTTATTTTTGAAAAAAGTGTTCTTAAGTGGAATTAACAGTTTCTGTTCTGCACTGAGCCTGAAAAATTAAGCAACCAGTCTGAATTTTATTTTGTTTCTCTAAAGCATCTTTTTTACAACTGATCAAAATAAAATTATTTTGGCAAGCTTCCTGTGTCTTTTCTTTTTCTCCTCTCTGTGTTTTTAAATCAGAAGGGACTAAACAGTATCAGAAAAAAAACACATCATAACTACACAGCTTCTCCCCAATATGGCATAAGTTTTGAAAAGTTATAGAATAGAAAACACAAAAAGCCTCAGGAAAAAAGAGAAATACTTATAAAATTGTACAGTACCTATTCATTTTATTCGGTGGCCAAAAGGACAAATACAAATACAGCTGTGAATGTTTTCTTGTAGTGAATAGTTGCTGTATGTATTTAATATATTTCTTCTTTAAAGTTTTGCTTTAAAAATACAGATTTTGTTGAAAATTACAAGTCTAGTTATAAAACTGTATTTTCATTTTTCATCTAGTATTTTTCTTTTTTTTTGCCCTTCCTGATTAATTATTTTCTGGTACCTTTCTAGTCTTTCAGATCAACCACTATCCTGGTTGGTTGTTTCTGAATTCCTCTGCAGTTTAAAAAGCATCCTCCTCAAACAAGGAATTAAAATTTAGCATATGTCTGGAGTATGTTAGCTAATTCTCTCTGGTCACACCAACATAGCTGATGTGTATAGTGATTTTCCTGTCTGCAGACAAGAGAGTGGATGTTTGATACAGCACTGTTCTCGTTGTCCAGATACCTTTGTCACAGTATACAAAGACCTGGAGCATATCCTTAAATCTGAGACATCTGCTGGGTATTTCAGGAAAGAATAATACAATAATCAGATATAAAAATTTGCCATCAAAGCAGCAAAAAGTTGCCTGCTTCTCCATCCTCCCAAAGAATTATTCTGTGACTCCTTCCACTGGTTTTGAAATAGAGACCTCAGTAGCAACACTTTGGGCATGAAGAATACCTGATCTGCATCAGGCAGAGAGCTCACAAAGGTGGGGACAGTCCAAATCAAACTGTTACCTGGCAGCAGGAGAGCCCATGGGACAGCTTGACAAGGAAAGGGCTTCCCAGATGAGATGTGGCCACCTTTGTGTTCTTCTGATGTGATCCACTGAAGTAAATGAATGTCCCTATAAACAAAAAAAATTTTAAGTATGAGAAATATGTCATGCTCCAATGGCAAATAGCTACCTCCGAGAGGTAAGTATATGCTTCGTGGGACACATAAAGCTTATTCATAGATGAAAACAATCTAAACTGCTTTGCCATCAGTTCAGTCTCTGTGGGTAATGAGGAGGGTGTTGTAACAGGCTGTGACAAGTGTCTGCGTGGGCAAAGACAAAACAGAATTGCAAAATGCTCCTGGCTCTTCCCTCTTGTAAAATTATCATGACTGATTCCAAAGACAAGGAGAGAGGGAGAAGGAGAAAAAGCGATTTGGGCAGCCATTGCAAAGACTCCCCTGCCATGGTGCCTGCAAGCTCTTAAACCCAAGGAAGTGACTGCGGAGCCCCTCAGAGGGAGTTCAGGTGTTGCTTCTTTGAAAGCATTACTGTGCAGACCTACTGGAAGTATTTTTTTATCTGCTCTCTTCACACAAAATCCTTAAGATCTCCAGCCTCAAGACCCTATAACTAATACCCATCACCTTCACCCATTGCCCATCCACTCTCTGCATGGACAGGGGGAAAGCAGAGGAGCTGCAACACAGAGCACCCTGGAGACCAAACAGCAGAGAGCTTAGCCAAGATCCCTAAAGGACACATTTTAATTGGCTTAAATAATGTTTCAAACAGAATTTAAACCAGAAATTATTTCCTTTAGGGTACAGTATTCACTCTCAGCACAGCCCAGCCACTTTTAAGCATGCTAACAATGTTGCAGACCACAGGAGCCAATGGAATAAGCTATATTTTCTCATGGGGTCCACAGACTTGACATTGTTGTCTGTGCTAGTGGGGATGAAAGCTTAATTAAAGATCTAATCTGAACTCTGGCAAATGCACTGCGTTTGGATTTGAACTACAGCAGATGTGCTTCAGACAAAGGTAGGGAAGGATAAACATTTTCAAGGGGCCCTAAAGGAGCATATTTTGAATGCTGTCAGTGCTGCCTTTGCTGAATACTGAGACTTTTTCATGAAAGTCTATGCAAAACAACACTAAAGGCTCAGTCTTTTTTGAGCATTGATATTACACATATTGCCTTACATCTTGGAAAATCAGCTATTGTGCTGCCGCAGTCATACTCCTCAGCCATTTATTTCCCATGGATACGTAATGAAGCGGCGGGTTAGGTCCAGCCCCACGTGAATAATGGCATTGCTTAGCAAGGCTGGCACAAAGAGGGGACCATTCCAGCTCCCTGTACAAACAGGAATGCTGCACTTCGCAGAGTGAGGAAAGCTCCCCTCATTGGAATGCAAGGGTACTTCAAAGGACCTTCTTTTAATTTGCAGCTGAGGCCGTACTGTAGCCTTGTTAAGGTCTTCATTAATCTAAATTTGCTGCTGCCCTCCCCAGGAGAGAGGAGAGATGAGCGCTCTCTGGCACTACAAGGAACTGCTACAACCTGAAGGATCTTGATTTAAAGTTGGCAAAAGCTTGCTCAGATTCTGGAATCCTAATTCTAAAGTTGTGGCTGTAGCAGGCACAATGATAGATGGGTACAAAAGCACCTCAGAAATACCTTTTCAGCTGACCTATATGGGGAATGCCACATTACTGGGCTCGAGAGGTGGGGCATTGTAACCTCCAAATCTGCTTGAGGCTTCACCCTGCAACAACACTGAACCAAACTTGTAAGAATTCAGGGATCAAAGCAGCTTAAGTGAAGCATCGCATAGTTCCAATGGGTGATTTAAGATGCTACTTAGGCTGCAGAGCAGGTGTTTCTGCCAGCAGCCTTCATTCTGACCACGTTACCCCTCAGATCCCACTAGCACCTAGAGCAGAAAAAGACACAGGCAGGTCAGTGCACCCCTCTGGAGCTTTGAGGGTTTGGAACCTGTAATACAGTAGTGTTTGCATAAAATGCAGTAACACAGATCCAGTCCCACTATACAGAGACAATAAAATGGAATATCAAACAGCTACTGAGAAAAGTGAGTAGCAGCTTTGGTGCACTTCATCGCATGGGCACCAATGGAAAATATGACTGTTCAGTTAGCATAATTCTATAGCGCACACACAAATACTTGCACCCCCTACTGTTTGCTTACGTGAATTTTAATCCTGGAGTTCCTCTACCTTTGAATGTTTGAAGTGGAATATTTAATATTTCACATTTCTTAAACATGAACATAGAAGAGAAGTGTGGAGGTCTGGCTGACAATAATGCACATAATTAATTAAATTTTATTTAAAGGGGCACTGGACTGTAACCTAGATTTTAAAGTGATCCTATCTCCACTGGAAGAAGTGTAACAGATACATTTTAATAAAGTTAAAGTCACAGAATATGTGCCAATATTATTTGACAATGACAAATACGCTCTGCAGTTTTATTTTTATGCAGTGTGCTATAAAAATATTTTCACTTTGGAAAAATACTAACAGCCCACTACTGGAATAAAATGGTTTTCCAGCTGAATGCATTGTATAGCAAATATAGACTGAAGCAGGAGCAATGCTTTAAAGGATATTATATTCACTCTGTTTTTCCCAGAAAATATGGATTAATTCAACTGCACTCTACAAAAAATATTTGTCCAAATAATGCTTCCAAGAATGGCCCCTATGTGAATACTGGGTAAACAATGCTTATGATATGCACAAGCAAAGTCAGCTGTCAGTTCAAAGGTTAGTATCTCAAAAGAATTTCATTGTCTCATACCTCACTGATTGTGCCATCCAAAAATGAAGGTTACAGAGATAGAATAACTGCATCATAGCTGAAAAAGAGCATCTCCAACAGACTGGCTTTCTGTAACAGATTACCTGTGTTATTTACATACTCTGTGGCATCCATTTCAAACCAGTTATTATTATCTGTCTCTGATCATTTACAAGTAGGAATTTCTGTGACAGGAGGAGGAAAAATAATAAAAGAAGTCTCACCATGCCCCATACTATTTGTATAACCTCTGCCAGGGAGTTTTCTGTCAAGGGGAACCTGTTCTGTCGTTATGCTCCAGTCAGCATCACTTTTGCTCAGCGGCTTCCATCCACAAAGGTCAGTCTCAAAATCACACAAGGTGTAATTAGCTGTGGTGAGAACAACAACAACAAGAGATCAATAAGTTGAACTTGATGCAACGGTTTAATGCCACAACTATGACTCTGTTGAATTTACATGTACTAAAAGTGTTAAAGAAGCATAAATACATTTCACTACCAGGTTATTCAAATGGATAAAAAGTTCTAGAATACAGGGAACTGGTTGGGAAGGCCCATCCTTTCTTAATCAAATTCAAAACCACAAAACAAGCTACCTGTAAGAGAACAACCTGTTCACAGGCTGCTGAGCGATTATGAAAACAATATTATATATTTTTTAAAGAATTATACTCATAATTTAGTTATGAATGTATGAGAAAAATCAAATGGATTTAGAGATTAAAATACATGGAAAGCAAAGATGAATTAAGCTTTCCTTTAATTTATTTTTGAAAATGAGATTTAAATATATGAATTATTCACATCTCCTAGAATTTTTTATTGCAAAGTAAAAGACCATTTTGTCACTTGTTATGGATTAGACCAATTTAAATTGTATAAAAACTTCACACACTCTTACATTTATTGAGTACTAATAGTTATTTTGATAAGAAAATTGTCTACTGAGTTTTCTTTCCTGGTCCAGAACAGCTTCCCAAAGCATGATACTTAATTCTTGGGGTCACTAATTGCAATTGTAACCATTACTTTAGAACTGTATTTGTCACTTTTCACTCCCGCAGCACATTTATCTGATCATATCTGCCTCAGACACGATCACACATATTACTCCAGTTTTCAGATTGTGCAAATCCAAAATGAAATGTATTTTTAAGCACCATTGTAGCAAAGCTACTTAGTAAAAGTTTCAGGAATAAGGAGGTTATTTGAACACCTAAATCTTAAGGTACAAAATAAATCACATATATTAGTGTCTCTTATCTGGCTTCACCATATATGTTAAAATTTGGTGGTGCATGGTTTTCTGTTTAGTGTAGCATATTTAGTTCAACATGAAACTTGCTTAACTTATTTAATTATATTGTCATGCTTTTGACAAGGTATCTTTTTAATTAGTCTTCAATTGCTAGTACATTAAGGTTGAATGTGCAAATTGATATCCAAGATGAAGCTGTTTTGGGAATTAGTACTATGTCTAGCCATTGTGCTTTCCTTAGCTAAACAGTCTTGGGTGAACCAATGTGATACAAAAAAAGCAAACATTCTTTGCTGAAACATCTCCTGGCCTCCCCAAGCCCAGCAAAAGGTCTTCTGCATAAACAACTGACTGCAGTGTCTGCCTAGTAACATCCAAAAAGACATCATAAATGACCCCATAGGCACCAAAAAAAGAAAAAGGTTAAAACAATGGTTTAAATATAAAACTAAGATCAAGATGTTACTATTAATATTTTACAGCTCAATAAGGTATTTATCATGGAAACATTTTTTCTTAATTATTTGCTTTAAGCTAGAGGCATTTAGCACCTCAAGAAGACTTGTTATCACAAGAAAAAAAAGGCTTTCCTGTGATCAGACAGAGCCCATCACTGCCCTTGATGCTCAGCAGGAAGAGAGGTGTGGAGAAATCAGCACTTCTTACATTGGTAGTGAATAGTACAATTGCTTCTAACACTATAGATGTAGAAAGAAATGTATAAACATCAACTTTTAGGCTGAATATATAAGCAGTGGGGGGAAAAAAGACATGCACACGGAGCAAATCATGATCCCAAATCCAATTGGTTTTGTCCAGTCATTTTTTCAAATTTTATTCAAGTCTGAACACAAATATAAAGGTAGGAAGAACATTCATGGTGGTGCAGTTTGGGGTTTTTGTTGTTGTTGTTCATGGTTGGGTTTGGGTTTTTGTTTTTGATGATTGTTGGTTTTGGGTTTTTTCGTTTGGGTGATGGGGAGGAAATAGACCACACTTTAGGTGCTAAATGTTTTTTCATTACACCTTTCACCTGAAATTTAAAGCTCTGTACAGGCACCCAGTTATGCAGAAACACTGGCCAGAGTCAATGACCAAATCTAAGTGCTCCCCCCATGCAGTATCTGGAAGCGATACTTCAACTAAAAGGCGTAAATACGCTGTAGAAGAGCTAAGCTCCAACTGTGAGTGAAATGCTCACGTCCAAATTAACAGTTTAACTTAACATTTATCCCTACTTAATTCTAAAAACTTAAGGGGTGCTTGTAAATGGTTAATCAAGCTTGAAAGAAAAGTTCTGTTCTTTGGCTAAAACCCAAATCCAAGTAAGACACTTTCTCAGTGAGTTTTTTCATTCCTCAAACATTAATAAACCTAAAGAAATGTGCCTTTCCTATCACACATTCGACATTTTTATCTGAACCTTCAAGTGATTATAGGTAATCTTTCATGATCCATAGTTGCAAAATAAGTGACTGCACAGCCTATAGTTTTTGTGTAGTCATGCTACAGTTAAGTTTGACATAAAGCTCTTTTCTGATATATAATGGCCTTTTCTACTACAATTCTCAACACCAGAGTTTATGTTTCATATTTCACTAGGAAGATTTCAGTGGATCCAAACTGCAAAAAGGTTTTTGATGTTTTGGATGGAAAATGAGTAAATTCTCTATTTTGGACATTCATCTCTTTATAATTCAACAAAACATAAAGAAAAAAAAAAGGAAATAACAACTTGCTGTCATTTTAACAATAAGTCAAATTTAATTTTGTTTTTAAATTATTCATGTGGATATATCAATATATATTAACTAGTCAAGGAGTAAACTTTTACATCAGTTCTACAAAATCCAATGATGCAACCAGGAAAAAGCCTTGTTCCCCAAACACTTGTTGAGTTTCAAGAAATAAGTGTAGGTTGCTAAAGCTATAAAATACACTGGGATGATTATTAAATTAATACAAAATATTTTCAACTTTTTTTTTTTAAAAATAGAAACGTGAAAGAAAGTACATATTTCAAGAGCATTGGGAGCTTAAACTGGAATGTTTGGGGTTTTTTTATTACCTTATGCTGTCTATCCTAGCTCCTCACAGTCCTCCCAGGGAAAAACAAAGCAGTTCTGTCTAGACTGGGTCACCAGCCCATTAATATTGCTTCAGCTTTGCTAGTCTGCAACTGCATAAAGGTTTTCAATCCTGCTCTGGGAGCTCAACCAAATGAACACAATTGGGGATGCTCAGCTGGTCTACATCGGGTCAGTGTTTCCCTGAATAATAGTGTTGAATGAGGATGGCTGCTCCCCATATTCAGTGTGGCAGAACCTAAGATTCTTTGGAATTTGAGGTAATAACTATCTGTACGAACAGAAACCAAAGAACCTCTTTGCCATTTCTATTTTGTCATTTCTGGCTAACATTTTTTGCCATTTTGTGAAAGTGAAGGGTTACACATAAAACTTCTTTCTGAGTGTCTGTGCACTTTCCTTACCAGTTTGTGGTCAGTTTTATTTATCTAGAATTTGTTAAAGGATTCATCCAGAGATATCACAGATGGCCATAGATGATCCAGCCTGAACTTCCTTATGTCATGAGTCATTAGACACAACTCATAACTCGCACAGGTGAGATAGCCTCACCTCCTTCTGAAAATACTCAGTTCCCTTGCTTAGGGTTGAGACCTTAAGAGAATCTCCTGTCAGCCCTTGGTCTGCAGAGGTCACGCTGACTTTGAGCTGTTCTGGTGAAATACAAAGGCAGTGCTACACAGTGCCTGCCAGCAATGAAGAAGTTGTGAAAATAACATGGATGAAGCTTCTTATTCTCCAGTTGCACATACAAGATCGGTGAACAGATACTGACAATTTCAGGCAAATCATGTGTCACAGAAAACACAGAGATGTTTAATAAAACAAGTGTTTCAGACTAAAACATGCTCTTTCCACTTTAATGTAGAATGATAATAAAAATATTTGCATCTGTGCTCATCTGCTGTGGAAGGTTTCAAGGATTTTCAATTGCAAATTGCTATACTGTAAATGAAATGCAGTAAAAGGTACATGGCTTTAAAATTATATAGGTTTCCTTCATTCTACATATTCTATTTTCATGAAATATTCAAATCACATGAAAAGCTGAGATATTTAAGGTAATACTAGAAGTGTTAAATTAAAAACAGAAGAGGTAAAGACAGGTATTTTAAGAAAGCTTCTAATTAAGCTGAATGGAAGTGATCTGCTTTTGTAAACACCTGTAGGATGACCCCACCCCACAATAATTTTGAATTTACATGGATGCTGATGAGCAGACTATTTCCAGAAACTTTACTGTATCAAAGTGTGATCCACTTGAAAAAAACAAGCGCTTCCTGGACTTGTTTCCAAGTTCCTAGGACTGCTAGCTATAGATTCATTTGTATTTATAGTTTTATAAGTGTTGTGGAGGTTATGTATAAATACTGTAAAATAATATTAAGTATGGAGATAATATTAGTTATTTGACACAGTATTTAGTGCAAAGCTTCCTTTACATTAGGTAGGAAATAAAAGCTATCAGTATGAAAGAGATCTTGATAGTCCTTTAAATTGTCTAAGGACTGTTTGAATATATTAACTAAGTTTTCATAATTTGTTAACATTCCCTGAAATAAGAAACTTAGAAGTGATCTCAAATAAGAGGTGTCAAAAAAGACATAATAAAAATGTAGAATTGAATAGTAAAATCAGTACTTTCATAACTTATCACTTCATTTGGTTAATTGATTTTAACAAAACGACTCAAAGATGGTTGCTCATGTGCATAAGCGTTTCCTAGACAATTTCCTAATTTTTGAGACTTTTAAGTCTCATATGCTCAAGTATATATTTATGTAAATGAGAGGAGATTAAATAGAAAGAATAGGAATCATTACTAAACATACGTGTTTGTTCTTGTAATAATTTTTTTATAATACTATTCATGTCAAATCAACATGACCAAAGAGAAATATTACTTTTAAATTCCTTATTGTAATGAAATGAAGAAATTATTAAGAGAGGGGAAACCTTCACATTGTTAAGGAACAGCTGTCTGCCTTTGTTTTCATTCATTAGGATATCTGTCAGGTCTTTCAGTACTTGAGAGCACTTCATCAAAGGGAACTACTGAGGATGTGTCCAAGGATAGATGCTAAAAGGCCTAATAAAGGCTAAAAAATGCATCACTCTACCAGACAGAAAACTTTAATGAAAATCAATATGAGTAAATATTGTGAACTCTAAACATCTTGGAGGACAATATCAAGATCTTGTTGGAAATGTATATAATGGGAATAAAAGAGCAAAGGAAAAAATGCATGAGGATTTTTTATTTACACCTCTTTTGTTCAAAACTGTGAGAAGTGTCTGAAAGATGAGTCTTCTAAGCTGACCAAACTGCTGGGTAGCTAAATTCCTTTAGGGTCCGCTTTCAGGAAAAGGAGAGTGAGAAGCATCCAAGACAATATCATCCATTAAAACAGGCCAAATTTAACAATAGTTATTGCTATTTTAAAGATGGCTATTTTTTTTTCTTCTCAGCCAGTAGTCAGAGCAAAAAGCAACTACTATTGGTTTATTATAATTTAGAAAAGAACCTTCCACCAGCTTTTGAGGGGATGGATATGATTTTGTGCACTATTCTAACAAAATGATACCTCTTCAAACTGTGAATATCCCAACACATAGTCAAGCAAACAATCCCTCTATCTCAGGTTCAACTGCGTGTCATGGTTTCTCTGTTGGAAGGGAGCTAGTGCAGAATCCATGCCAATAATAAAACAAAGTCAACTGCAGAAGCAGCAGAAGAGAAGAGAGCACTAGACAGAGATATTGAAGAGAATTCACACTGATTGTGGCCCTCATCATTCCTTGTCCTGGCACCCTAACTCTGGAAATTCCACAAGGGACAGTGCTGAGACCACCAGCCCATTCTCACTTTTACTTTTTCTGCCCAATCTCCACTTTTTCTGACCCATCTACACCAGCATTATTGAAGAAATATTCCCATGTACTCTTTAAAATACTGAATAGATCTAGGTAATTTGCAGTCTTTTGGCTACTCAGTGCCAATGCCCAGTGTCCACAGCACAGGCCTGTAAGTGTTTGAAGTTATCTTTATTTTCACTTTGTGCAGTACGGTTAGAAGATCCCTTCAACTGCAACAATTATTTTTCATTGTCCTTTTAAACATAAAAATTATTCTTTTCTATTTAACAGTTGCTCTTCACCACAATTCTCTCTCATTGTTATGAAGTGGGATCACTAAACTGTTGAGAAATAAAGTCCAGTTTTGAAAGTTCAGTTCACCTTCATCCCATTCCTCCCAAAGAACTTATGAGCACTCTCCACACTCCTACCAGTGGAGGTAGGACAGACACAGACCTGACAGCCTAAGGTCAAGTCTGGTAAAAACAAAAAAGAGATCTCAGAGAGGGAACCCTCACAGACTTTAATGTTTGTTTAGATCCTACCCAGACATAAAACAGTATATACATTCCTATTTAAAATGTTATTTCAGCACATATTATTTGTTTCAGAGACTGTTCCTGCATGGTTATTTTAGTAATTGAAAAAACTTAAAGATTCAGACTGTGAGTTAAAAAAAGGCTTGTAGTCACAAACAGTTCCTGAAGTCTCATCACGCAATTAGAAAATAAAATATTATCAGTGTTTTTCATCCTGCTACCTTGAGCAATACATGAAATTTTAATTGGTACCTCCCAGCAACAGTATATATCATTACCAGTATCTTAAATATGTGCACATTTTTTATCTGCAACCCGTATTTAAGTGATAGTACCGCAGGCAAGCATACCTACAGCTGCAGACCCTATAACATTAATTATAGAAGTTTTAGGGTGTCTAAGTATATTTCCACATGGAGATCTACAATTATTCAGAATTTTTACAGACATTTTTCAGTAATTTTAATTATTTTCTTTTTAGTCTTGATTGTACAGTAAAAACTGTGGCTTCTAAACAAAGTTACCTTCAACTACAAATACAATTAAAAAGGTGTAGCTTCTGGACTGTGGCCCATTTCTGTGGTGATTTGTATCACAGTGCAAATATCATGTCACTTAATGCATTTTCTGACAGTAATTCACAAACAGTCTAAATCAGAAAACTGTTCAAACAACAAATCCCATGGCAGATTTCATTCCCTGGCAAATTAGGGAAGCAGAAGTTATAGAAGTGGTACGTAGGGAATACATTTAAGCAAAAATATGGTAAATGTTGCATTTCAGCAGATTATTAAACAAATTACTACCTGTATATAAAACATAATGTTGAAGGCAGACAGAGAAACAGAAAGCAATGGAAGGAAGAAAATGCTGTGAACATTTTCACTAACCTGTACACCATTAAATATTCTGGGGGAAAGAAGCCATATAAATTTAAAATATTTTTCTAGTGATTTGTTGCATGTAACTGTTTAGGTTTCACAATACTTTTCAGCACAGTGTCCCTATAAAGGAAAGGGATTCACTCACAGCATGTTGCTGGGTCCCCACCGCTGCCATCAGTGCAATCTGGGTGAGAGTCACAGGCTGATCCAGGTGCCATGGACTTCCCATCACTGCAGGGGGATCCTTCCAAGGAGCAGAAACTTAGTGGCTCTGATGGTTCAGCATTCCAGAGCTGGATGCCATTCAGGCAGATGAAACCTGCCCTGCTCTGGAGTGTTCCTTTAAACATAAGCTGTAAATTGTTACAGTTAAAATATTTGCATTAACAGACAATGGAGTGAAACTGATTTTTATTTACACAAAACAGTTCTGGGTGTAAAAAATGCTGCAAAATTTCCACTGCAAAACCGTGAAAAATTTCCAATGAGAATCTGAAATGTATGACTATCTCAGGTTGAAATTACAGAAAATTTTAACCTAAAGTTTAATGGATTCCAAGAATGAAGTAAAAAACCCAAAAAACAAACAAACAAATAAGTGTATTTTAAAGAAAAACTCCGAATCTTATAAACATTTAGCTAAAAAGTTGTAATGTCCCCATGCTTTAGAAAGGTGTCCTGAAATGTAATAACCTAAAGACTTCATCTTCCTTTCAGAAGTGCTTTTAAAACCTCATTTTTCAGATGCCCAAGAGAAAAAAATCCAGTTACAGGTGCATAAAACGAGCTGGGGTCTCTCCTCAGACACCAACTGGCATAACAGCGTTTAGAAACTGATAACTGTTTCATCATGTGAAAGAAAATGGATGCTCCCAGTCTCTGCAGTGGGGTTGGTCCCTGCCTGCTGGTAACCCTGGAACTGTTCTGGGCACTGGGAGGTGGGAGATGGCCAGTTTGCCCAGGTCAAAGCCTTTCCAGGGACCATGCTGATGTTTTAATTGCATGGATTATCACATGACAGCCTTGGGCCTGTGCCCTCGCCCTGCTTGTCTCACTGCTATTGACGTAGACATAGAGATTCAAGAAGCATTTTTCTCTCTGACAGAGTTCCTGTGCTCTGAGCAGATTTAGCACAAGCTGATTTATAGCAATGAAATTCCAGAAGAACTTCTGTTGCTCCTGCCATGGTGGAACCCAGTTCTGCTGGCTCTCAAAGTGATGAAATAACCCCATTTGTGCTCTCCAGGTTTCTCTTACCTGAGTTAAAGCAGCAAGCAGGAAGAAAGAAGCTTGGATTCATCAAAAAGATTACAATGGCAGTAAAGAATGCACTGAGAAACAAGTGCAGGAGTTGGAAGAATAAATAAAAAATGAATTTGTGGGTTTTGAGGGGCTGGGACATGACCAGCCTGAGTGGGTCTCAGTAATGTGCAAGAGCCAGAAAGCGCAGTGTAAGTATCTGACAAAACAAAAGGAAACTCGACCAGATGTGATTTGGGACATAAGCAGAAGGGCCTAGCACACTCTCCAAAGCCTTGGGAATTAGGTTGGAGTGAAATCTCAAGAGGCATTTTTCTTTCTAAAAAATATGAGTTATATATGTCCTTATCTTCCACTAGACACAATTTCTTCAAAATGATGAAATTCTTCTAATACTCTCAATTTTCTCTCTACCAGTTCCAAAAGCAGAATGCTGTGCTGAAAATATGAAACAACCACATAATTAAAGATAGTATCTTTCCTTCCCTAAGTGCAAGGGATCCTTGCAGTCTTTGTACAAGAAAATATAGTTTTGGCTTCCTACTTATATACATACAAACTGAGCAGGCTTTGTTTATTTGTTTTTAGATACTATAGATAGCTTAATTACACATCTGCTTGTTTACTGAAAATTGTCCTTGTGGGAAAAGGAGAGACAGGCAACAACACACACTTAGAACCTACTAGCTTGCTGAAATGCATTCATTCTAGCATCTGTCAAACCATCAATTTGGTTTAAGCAGTGGGCTTAATCTTTGTCCTTTCATAGAGATTATATCTTCAGCTGATTGCTGAAACAGTAAAATATAAGTTTGCAGAACAACAAAAAAAAAAGGAAAGGAAAATTACTTAAAATGGAAAATTGTAAATTAATATAAGAATTAAGTAGTTGTAATTTAGCATTTATCTCTATGCCTGAAATTTCAGGGAGAAGTTATCTTCTCAACTAGTGGTTCACATAATTTCACTGAAATTCCACAGAGATCATTTACGTCATCTAACTTAGTGTATTTACATTTAAATGAGTTGGTAATATCTGAGTTGGAGTCAGATGACTAATTAAAAACAGATGAGATTTGTATTCATTTTATGGCATGTTATTAAAGTCCAGCAGGTTCTGCATGTCATGTTTGTGTAGTTATTTTGTTGAGATACAACCAAAGATTGTCTCATATTGATGCAATGAAAAAATAGCAAGGCATTCAGGATACATACAATTTTAACAAATTTTTAGGTTTCCTAGAAGATTTTTAATCTATGAAGTAAAGCATCTTCAAAAATTGAGCGCAAGACTTTTTCATTCATACCTTTATATTTTCTAGCCCTGTTGGTAGCTGTATATTCACTTTGACCCATTCCTTCCTAGACATGATGTTGGCTTCCCACAAGATGTGCTCTTGCTGCAAAATGTAGAAAGCAATGTTATAAAGATAATTTTTGTTCCTCCAGAAATTATCAAACCCATTTTTTGTCCTTGATATTCTAATCTCCCAGCCAAAAAAACTCTATATACAAAGTTGTTCTATGTGAGAAAATTGAACTTGTCATATTCATTTGCAATCTTTGCACTGAGGTCTGTTGGAGAGAGGGGAAACAACACACGCTTACTGTGACTAAACAGACTAATAATATAATTATCATGAGCCGACTTGGTAGAATTAAGGTTAATTAATATGTAAATTAAACCATGTTATTTCTGAGTTTAACAATATATTTCCATGGTGTTCTCTACATAAGTTTCCTTTTCATAACTAACTGCTTAATTCATATTTTGTAATTAATTAGATGTAGCTCTCTTAGAACTGAATTTTGGGTCTGCCAGAATTAATCAATTGTGCTAAAAACTTTTTCAAAAATCTGTAAAGCAAGCACACAGAGTACAAGCTAAAAACTGTTAGTCATGTTCTGAGTAACCTTAATCCTCCCATTTTCACTCCACCTCCTAAGGATAACAGCAAGAGTGCTAAATATGGTAAGGCTTCCGTTATGCAAACATACCAAGCCCTTTTGATTCAAAAATCTGGCAAAAGCAGCTCATACTCATTCTGCTTCTGGTCATGATCCTGCTTGGAACATACTGAGGCATAAAGGAAAGAAGACAGAAATTTGAACTTTATACACCTACACAAAATCTTTTCAAGAAGCAGTTGCAAAATAGAGCTAAACCAGAAAGACAGAAAAAACCTGCAGGAAAAGTTAATATAGGCTATTCATACAAACAGACTTACCATTACAAATATCAATATTGAGACTATATTTAGGAAACTGCAAAGTAGTGGTCATACCTTTTCCACAAAGGATATTACAGAATTAGTGTCAGTTCAGAAAAAGATGCAAAGCAGGATAAGAGAAAGAGAGAGTATCTTGTATGAAGAGAAATTGAAAGTATAAAATCAATTTATCTAACAGGAGTTTAATGAGGGTTTATGATAGGTATTTGAAATGTTATCAATACTATAGACAAGGACAGTTATCTTTTTTCCTGTTTTGTAATATAAAAGAGAGAAGAAATGTGCTGTCTATTTCTTGATAGACTGTGAGGTCTGAGCCAGCAGAACAACACTGATGATCTGTTTCATGTAGCCAGTTAGTGCTCTTTTCCTACCAAGGCCATTGTGATATATTAGGAAAGCAGGAAGATTAAATCCCTATTGAACAGGTGTTCAAAGATCAGTTTTGGAAAACTGCGAGTCAGGGCCAAGGCAATACTCTAATTTCAAACACTAAATGACAGAAGCAATCAAATTGGATAAAGCACATGACATACTTGATTTCAGCAATAAAAGTTGGCCATGAGTTTCCACATCAGTATAGGATGTATTTGTTCATTTGTTTATGTGACATATTCAGCAAAATTCTTTCAATATAGAGGACACTTCACTCTGTGTAAAACTTGCTTCATTTTACTAAATAATTCAGCTTTGAAAGGAAATCTATTAGCCTACATTAGGGACATATAAGACAGAAAAAATGATGTACTAAGAGGCATACTGCATGGCAGGTTAAAACCACAGCCTGTAGTTAAAGTCTGCTTTTAGTTGACATACCTTCTCTCACCTGAATATACAAACCCTTCAAACACATTTCAATATCTTTTGGGAACACCGTATTTGCTGTGTATTTGACTGGATGCACCTCAATACTATAATTTGGTTCACATTCAGATAACTGCTTAGATACCCAGCCCCATGACCATCTTTCTCCCAAATCAATTTTATTATAAACAGCTTGTGGCAGTAAACTTGAGGTTTCTATACAGTATCCACACCTTCTAGGACTGTTATTTACACTGAAAGCCATGTCACCTCAGATGCACCGAAATTTTAAACTGACTATTGCTCCGTGCAGCAGATTTTACCCTCTGATTTTATACAACTCTAATAAGCCAATAATATTATTATTTCCCTTCCTCACAATTCTTGCAGCATTCACCCTGCTTGTCATATTCTTCCAGCTCTTTGCTACAAATGGGCTAACCTCACCAGCATATTCCTTGTGTCACTAGCCTTCTTTTAAAATATGGAAGGTGTTGCTTTTCCAGTACTTTCCGTCAAGATTTATTTTGGTGATGCAGGGGAGCAGTTGCTCAAGATACCTTTACTCTCTTCCCCTTGCTGTGATATATTACTATCAATAAATAACTTTTCATAAAGCTAAAATGGGCAAGAATTGTTCCTTTTCTCCCCAATGTTGGTTTTTTTCTGAGATAATGCTACTCAGATTTGAAGGATGGAAGAGAGAATCACAACTTCTTATAAAATTCTCCATTTATAAAATACTTTTTTTTTTTTTTACATTTCTCTATAGATACATGCACTGCTGTGCAACTGCACCCATTATTTTGTCCCTACTTCTCTTTTCAGGGAGTAATTTGGAACAAAGGCTTATTTGTTCCCCCACAATGATTAATGGATCAACTTTACCTTCTGCAGAGGAGCATTCTTATGTGACTTTTGCAAGTTTTGTTGAACCCACAGAAAAATTTTAGTGCACTAGGATACAAATATGCTTGTACATATAAGCATTAGTTGAAATTATCTCTTTTTGCTTAATTTCAATTTTTTTTTAAAGGCATACAAGATGTAAAGATTAGGACAATAAAAGGAAGAAGAATAAACAAGCCCATTACTTAAGGGGGGTAACAAAAAAGTAATGAACTGCAAATGATAGACTCAACATTATCTTATTTGGTTTCAGTTTTCATGGAAAATGTTAAAATTTATGTGTCAGTTAACAGATGGTTAATTTTGTTAATTGAATGTACAAACCGGGGAATGGGATACTGGAAAGCAGTGCCATGGAAAGGAACCTGAGGGTCCTGGTCAATGGCAAGTTGAACGAGTCAGCAGTGCCCTGGCAGCCAGGAGGGCCAGCTGTGACTTGGGGTGTATCAGGGACAGCATCACCAGCCGGGCAAGGGAGGGGATTGTCCTGCTCTGCTCTGCACTGGGGCGGCCTCACCTCAAGTGCTGGGGGCAGTTCTGGGTACCACAATATAAATAAGATACAAAGCTATTAGAGAGTGTCCAAAGGAGGGCTCTGAAAATTGTGAAGGACCTTGAGGGGAAGCCATACAAGGAGCAGCTTGAGGTCTCCTGGTTTGTTCAGCCTGGAGAAGAGGAGACTGAGAGGAGACCTCATTGCAGTCTAAAACTTCCTTGTGAGGGGATGAGGGGGAGCAGACACTGACCTCTTCTCTGTGGTGACAGTGACAGGACCTGAGGGAATGGCCTGAAGGGTCAGGGGAGGTTTAGGCTGGATATTAGGAAAAGGTTCTTCCCCCAGAGGGTAGTTGGGCACTAGAAAAGGCTCCCCAGGGAAAAGGTCACAGCACCAAACCTGACAGAGTTCAAGAAGCTTTAAGACAATGCTCCCAGGGACATGGTGTGACTTGGGCTGTCCTGGGCAGGGCTGGGAGTTGGACTTCAATGATCCTGGTGTGTACCTTCCAACTCAGGACATTCTATGATTCTGTGAATATTTTATGTTAGTTGAACAGTTTATATTGCCAGATGGGAATGCAAACTTGGACCGGAATTGAAGAATAATGTTACAACACATATAAGCCAGAAGTGATAAAACTGGAATGGAATTAAGAAGTTTTAAGTAAAGGTTACATATCAGAAGGAATACCTTGCGATCAACAGCGAGCTCTGAGAACCTGAGGAGAATGTGTGGGAAAATAGTCAACTGGGAGAACAAAGGACATAGATTACAGTTAAGGGAAAATCACAGCCTGTGCAATTATAGCCAAGATACTGGACAACTCTTGAGACACTGGAACAAATTGCTAACAACCTTGTAAGCAGCTAGAGATTTAGAAACCGGAAAATCTACATTAGCTGCTTCTGATGAGGAGCAAGTTGTGTTTAGCAGTGTAAATGCTGTTTTTTTATAATTAACAGACTTGAAAAACTAGTTACTTCACTTTATTGAGGTTTTTTAAAATCCCATATAACACGTGGTTATACCCCATACAAAAAATGGTGGTGATTTGGTGTAGATGAAATTACTGTAAAATGGGTGGGCAAATTGAAGTGTGACCTTATTTCAAAGAGATGTCAATAGTTTTCTATAAAACTAAAAGAAAATTGTAATGGAGTTCTGCATAGGTCTGTTCCAGAGCCTGATGTAATTATAGTGCTGACTAACTGACTGTAGAGTGTAGAGAGTGGGATGAAAAATAAATTTTAAAACAATGTGGATAATACCGTCTTGGGAGGAATTACAAGCACTCTGAAGGATGTCATTAGAAATTAAAATCATCTCAGTATACAGAAACCAGTTGCAAACCAATAAGACAAAGTTCAAAGACATGAGTCACAATTAAGAAAGAAAAATCAGATGGTCAAATGCAGTAGTGTTTAATGAAAAGCAGTTTGGCAAGCCAGCAATAAAAGAGGAAAAGCAGATTATCATGGACTGGAAGTTAAATATAAGTAAACAACAGGTTACTGTTGACAAAAGGAGTCTACATTCCCTGTCTTTCTTCATACCCAAGAGCAATTTAAATTTCCCATCTTCCTATTGATACCATAATGTCTATATTAGAAAATATATTCACTCATCTTTGCTCTCTCTGTTGAAAGGGTGAGGAAAGCCAGGGATAAATTTACAACACCTGTGGCACTTGCCCTCTAAAAACGCTACTGAAGCTGTACATGAAGTGTAGTAATCCAGTCTCCACATGTGTCAGTCCTGTCAGTGCTGGCATTTAGCAATAGTTATTCAAAGACAAGAGGTTTTGACCAATAAATATAAAGATAGGATGTGCAAGGAAACTGCAAGGTACACACAATTGAGAGGTTATTTTGAATGACAACTCTCAGGATAGCAGCTCTGTTGAATTCCAGGATCAGAACAAGCCCTCAACTCTCACTTCTGTTTCTTAGTACTGGCTAGTTTTGAAGATTCATTTGTTTTTCATAAACAACCTAATGATTCAGAAGCAAGATCTGTAAAATCCAACTCTCCCTTCATTTCAGTTTAAGAAGTCCTAAATATGAGTCTGTAGTTTTGTTTTTGAAGCTACAAGCAGAATCTTATGTTACTGAAGGCTTTTCTGGCAAATGTTGCAGTATGAGTAACTCACATCAGCTTTAAATAAGCCTATGTGCAACAAATACACTTCTGATTGAAGGAGAAATTCAATAACTAAAATGTTAAAGGCCTAAAAGAATCTGTGGAAACAGAGTGGGGTGATGTAATAAATGCCAGAAAATGATCTTTTAATGCACGTGTAAGGACCAGTTTGTCAATTAATTCAATCTAGGCTCCCAGTTCTATGGGAACTCAAATGCCAGTTTTCTTATGGTTTTTGCTTACATAATTTGCTGTGTTTTCCAGGAAAGAAAACTCTTAAATTGGATCTGTTGATGCCAGTTAGGTGAACCACTGAAATCAATATTCCTATTCTGTCTCAAGGTTGCTGCAAGTGTCATACCTGGGATTTTATTGGCAAGTACTTTGGCATAAAACTCTGTGTTCTGACCAGAGCACAGATTATGTTACAATTCCCTGACAGAGTATTGGGTCATAGAAAAATACAACTATTCCATTTTATAAATGAAACATGAGCAAAAGCCTGGAGTTATTTTCATGAGTACTCAAAGACACAATTGGAAAGAAATAAATTATTTCCATTACTCTTCCTTATTTTGAAACCTCTTGGTTGTGTTACACTTTGGGGTTTTTAGCTTCTTATCTTGGTGAATGCAGTGGATCTAATTTTTTAAATATGTGTATTGTTGGGTGATAAGAATTGAACTCCAGCATCAAGATATGAGAGCCATTAACTTAATGAGTGGCTCTACTGCTCTTGCTTTCATTAAGTAGCAGTACAAAGTATCAATACGAGCCCATTAAACCTGACTTTCGAAAGAGAACATCCTAAGATTAGAAAGTCTCACAAGGTAAGAGTGGTAAGAAAAATGGAAATAGTTTGCGTTGTTCAACTGACATTTGTGTTTCAATTTGACAGGGCTGTTTTATCTATTAGTAGGTAAAAGAATAGAAAAATTACTGCTCTAAAACTTAGGCAAAACAAAGCAGGTGTTTAATCAAGAACGTGCCAGTCATCTTGACTCATCAACTTTCTTTTTTTCTATGTCTCCACAGACCAAAGCACCTATTTTCTTATTTCCATAACAGGAAAAAGACTAGAAAAGCTGTTACTACAGATTTCCCTCCTGAAATCTGCAATAGATTTAGTTCTGTAATAGCTGGGTTTGTCCTTGAAATCTTATTGCAGAACATTCACCCATCAAAGTAGTTTATAGCTGAGATGGCGAACACCCAGGTTTTGCAATTGCACAGACCAGCGGAATGGCACCAAGTTACTTTTTGCACAAACTGACTCAGGGGACAGGCAAGCAGCAGCAGGTTTATCTTCTTGCATTTTGTCTGGTAACACCTGGGCTGCCATATGCTTACCTTTTGGAAATGAACACATGTTTCTCCTTACCTGATTCATAAGCAGGACTGCCTTGAGAACACTGCAACCTGCCATGGAGTAGTGAAACTGAAAATGGCAATTCTTGCTGGAACAATTACACATGGAGCTGTTTAGATAAGCACTTTCGTATAATGTGTTGTCACTAGCTTCTAACCACTCAAAATGGCCTGGAAAAAAAAAAAAGGAAATAAAAGTCACTTTTTCACAAAATGTTTTTTTTTCCTCAGTCTTTGAAAATAAGGAGTGCTTTCACATAATTACATCGAAGACCCATCCCAGCAGGAGGGAAATCTGATCATCATGCTGATGATGTGACTTGGATACCACCTGTATCCTATTAAATATATATATATATATATCTTCAATTTACTCACAGATAACCCCAGTGACCAAGAATTACATCAGTCAATAATATCTCAAAGTTTTTACTTTGCATATTAAAACCTGTAAGAAGTCCTCAGCCTCCTTACATTTACAACTATTCAATGTTTAATGACAAAGATATGTGGAAAATGGGCTTCCCACTGGGGTTTCCAGGAAATATGCTTTTTACAACAATTAAAAAAAAAAAAAAGAAAAAAAACGAAAAAAAGAGGCAGTCTATTACTGCTACAGGAAGCAGTCATATTTCCACCGTGTAATCAAGGTCTTTACTTCTCAACCAGAATTTCCGCAACAAAATGTTGGAAGCATATTGTCTTTCCATCTGAAGCAGAAAAGCAATCTGTGCTCTTCTTGACCTACTGCCCCTTATAAAAGCATTCCTACAGAGTTCTAAAGGAGTAGTCCATCCCCTAAGCAGTGTCTATTAGTTTTCAGAAATAAAAAGGCTAAATGTTTTTTACCAAATATGTCAGCTCATTCCCCTGCCTGCTGAGTAACTGAATATTTTGCTGCCTTCTGCAGCAACTGTTTAAATGTTAACCAGGACTGATTAAAGGTCTTAAATCTGCCGTTTCTCTGTTCATTTCTCTAAATACAACTTATCTTAAATGCAAATGTTACACAATCTCAAGGAGAAGGGAGAAAGTGTCATTTCAGAAGAAAAATGTTAACTTTTATAAAGGACCATGTTCTTTCGTTCTGTTGCCAGTTTACTCTGTGTTATGCAGTGATTTACACTATAATATGTTGCTGTAATTTCATTGGAATTAAGCTTGTCATTTAATGCCACAGCAACTAACCTTGATATAATAATATTGATTCAACTCAGATTTCTTTGACAGACACTAGTAAAGCATCTACATTTCTATGACTACTCTCTTGCACATAAGATAAATATGCAACATTAGAAGATAGATTACCAGTTCTTTATCTAACTTCAGAGCTCTCTGATGACATTATAAAACCAACCAATTTTAGTTTCTGAGCCCAATGATAATTAACATTCATTTCCATCTTTCCTTTCAAGTACCTGAATTTTTAAAAGCAGGGAAAAGTGGAGTTGACATTTTCAGACAAGAAAGCAAGTGCACAGCACTAGATAAACCAAAGTTGTATAAAGCATGCAGAATGATCCTGTGTCCAAGAGGTGTGCTTACCCTTCTTAAGGGAAAAAATTTTATAGAAGTACTGTGATTGCTTCTGAGACTAATTAAGGCCTTTTCATAAAGGAAGACTACAGAAACTGAAAACTGACTTTTTAATTATTTTTCCCTTCTCTATAGCCTGTAAAAGTAAAACACAGTTTAACTGGACAAGCTATAAACTTTCTTAAAGTACTTATTTTTTTCCTCTCTTTAAGGGATTTAAAAAAAAAATTATTATTTTTAGACAAAATTTATCAAGTAGTTTTCTAATGACCATTTTTCTTTCATTTGTTGCAAACTTTGCAGCTCTTCTTTAAGGTCTGAGTTTCCCTCAGTACAGTACACTGTACAACATTGCTGTGTTTATGCTCTGACTTTCCTTATGTCTTGAATTTTCATGACTTTCTCTTTCTGATGTGCCAAACTCCCCTTTGTTTTTAGAGACAGAGCAGAGACTCCAGAAGAGCCACTTCATTCCTGACAGAAGGTCATAAAGCTATTGAGTGGGAGATGTGTGCGTATTTGACAAGAGATGTGGGTCTATTTGCCAGGACAAAGAGTGTAGATCTTAGTATCTTCCCATAAAATATTTTCCTCTATTTTCTCCACATGGCAGCTTGATCAGGTTTTACTAAACAGTTTTTTTTCTTTCAGTCTTGAAGGAAAATTTTGTGTCATAAGTAAAACTTTGGGAGTCCTGCAGAAAGATCAGCCGCTGACTATTCTGGAGTCCAACTAAGAAGCAGAGCTTACAAATGACTGCTGAGGTGGCCCAGGGTCTTCTTAGAACTGGGGTGGGCTAGTGAATCTGCTATGCTGGAAACTAAAACTATAAATATTTAGCTGTTTGGTTCCATTTTAACCACATTCAGACTCAAACCTCATCAGTCCCACTTTAATCTGTAGGATTTAATGATTTCACTGTTTTTACATGTTCAAACTCAAGAGACTTTTATCGCTGGTTATCTCTAATATTGCTTCTTTGACTTCTGTTTGCATCTTCCTTTTTCTTATGGAGAGAACTTCTTTCATTTTTTTCTTATTAAAGAAAAGTTACCCTAGATGTAGGAAATGAGCTTAATTCAATGTAAGAAACAAATTATGGAAACTACAATAGCATGTATGAAAAAGCAATAAAGAAAACAAGAAAAAAGTATTTTCTGAACAGTATTGCTGGGGAATATATAACCTCTGTAAGAACTTTTGACACTAGAGAAATTAAGAAGAAAATTTATAGAGAAATTGCCTAAAATACAAAACTAGAGAAAAAAAGCAATAAAGGAAAAAAGGAAAAAAGTCTTCCAAGGACAGAAAGCATTTTATTAAATTTAAATATACCAGCAAGGAAGGATTATTCAAAGACCATAAGAAATCTTTTCTTTATAAATATAATTGTCTAGACCTCTGCTTTATAATTTTGTCTCTTACCTCCCTTCTATTTATAGAAGTGAAAGGTTTGACAAAATCAGAATATAAAGCTTAGTCAAGTTCTATTTGCATTGCAAGTTTGAGCCCTCAAGCATGGCATTTTTGCAGTTTGCATACCATTTCTTTAGTCTTTAGATTTTTTTTTTTATATTCAACTTCTTCATTTATGTCTCAACACATCTGCATGAATAGAAATACTGAATATATTAAGACATCAGCAATTACAATTCAGATTTTTCAATACTTTTCAATGTTAAGGATTAATTAAATTCTGTGTGTTGTTTTGATTCTTGTTTCTTCTCATATTTTGTTTTTTTCTTTATGACTTGGAAGCACAGGGAATGTCCCCAGGCAGCTGGGAAAATTCAGCCTACTCAGCTGCCTGTGCATATTCATAGAACAATGCCCAAGCCCCTATACAGCAAAATTTTACATACATATATTTCCATATATTCTCTTTCCATAGATAGTGCTTGTGATGTAGTCCTGTAAAAACCATTTACAGAATTTCAGTGTCTTTTCTGTTCTCAATATTGTCTTAAAAGGAAAATCCATACCCATTACTAGCCTTTAAGGTGTCATGTTAAGGTATGGCACAGATACAATGATATTCAGGGATATTTTTCAAATAAAATCAAAATAAAAGTCTCATTTTTGTTAGATACCCCAGTGGAAACTGGAAGATTATATTACTTTTTTCCTCACATTTAAGGGGAAAAAAGTTTACTTTACTGTATGCTCTCCAGTGTACATACTAGCAAAAATTCATTTTAACATATTGTATACACTCAAGCACTTTTGCTTGATATTCCATGATCATTTGACTTGAGGTTACTAGACTGTATTGAAATGCCTGCTAAAATTTATTTTAAAAATATTTTTAAAATGAAAACAATATAAACATTCATTCTGCTTCTCTCAATGAGATGTACTCCATTTCTGTGGGTTCAAAGCTCAAGCAGTAATCTCCACAATATCAGCTCTTCAAAGATGCATCACAAACTGTACCCTTACAACGAGCACTGCTTAACCCCTCTGAAGGCAGACTCAGTACACAACCCAAACACTTAGCAGGCAAGAAAATTCCATCTCACAACAGAGCACTTAGAGATTTACATCCATTAAGCTTTCAAAAACCTTTCCCATAAACCCATAGACACACACTCACTACACAGTGACTTCAAAAACAAGTGACACTCTTTACTTTTAAAGATGGCAGCTGGAATATTTTTATTTTTTTAAGAGTAAGAAACTATTTTGCAGAATAATTGTTTATTTACTGTTCCCCTAATTATAGGTTTAAAATTAAATTCCTGACTATATGCTCAAGCAGAGTAGTACTACACAAGTAAAACTGCCAAGTATCAAAATAAAAAAAAACAAACAAAAAAAAAACCAAACATGCCCAAGGGCTGTGGGCTTAGATGGATTTGATTTGCTTTAATTTCATCAAATTCTTACACAGATCTCATACAAAGAATAAACTGGAGGATAAATCATCTATTAGTTTATAATGGAATTCTTATGTTAAAATATTTCATGAATACCTGAAAGAATTTCATTAATTCTTACATTAAAATATTTCATGTCTTACTAACATGAGTGCCCTTATTTATACAGCCAAAACAAAACCTAATTCAAGTACAAAATACATACAAATACTTTTTGTAGTTTTGTTCTGTTTTGGCATTGGGGCACCATCTTGCCCTAAAAAGCATCTTATTCTTCATGACAGCTAGTAATTTTGAGGTAAATTAAATCCCCACCTTCAGTATTGTCGTTCAAGTCCTTCAGGGAGGAGCAGGAGGCAATTCTGTGCCCGGTGTGCAGCCATGCCCGCTGAGCAGGCTCCATCGGCTGCTCCGAGTGCCAGTTGCATATACCAAGCTCAAAACTGGAAATCTGCGGCGCTGAAAGACAAGGAAAAACAATCCCTTCTTAATAAGTCATTATTTATGAGTCTATTCCCCGTTAGAAAAATATGTTTATTAAACTGCTTGACAACGTTTCTGCTTCTTCAGAAGGTTACTTCAAAAGCCCAGTGTATCCCTGATTGCTGTCCAGTATTTCAGCCTGCCATCTTTAACAATTCTAAGAAATCATTCCCTCAAAGATAGATGCTTCTCTCAGAGCAATGGAGTGCTATTCATGTTAGCCAGTCATCACCACCTCCATGAATTCAATTCCGCAGAGAGTGTTGCCAGGTAACATAAAAACCTACATGTCATAATAAGAAATACCTATTTTCTAGATGATAGCTACAGAAAAATCACTTTTAACTGAGAGGTTAAACTCAGCAGCATCTCCACAATACTTAGAATACTTCATTTTAGAGAAAGAAAGGTTCTGAATGCACCACCACCTGTTTTCAAGATCTTTTTTAAGGACACAAAATGCCTGACAAGTCTAGTTGCCTTCGGGAATGGTCAGGATTTTAAGCAGGATTGAACTATGGTAATGGAAGTTCCATTTCTTAATGTTATTGCTGGGGAAAGGTAATCTCCTGGTTAAGACATAGTATTTAATAGCAGTCAGGATATCTCAGAGAAAACATAGGGATTCCTAACTGTATGGAGAAAACAATTTCAGGTCAGTATTCATAGATGTTACTGTCTTTTTCTTCTGAGCGACACTGTATTATTCACATTACTGACATCTCAATGAAAAGGCCTGTCCAGCAAATCTTTCATTTCTTCCTTCTTCCAGTGCTAAATAAATGTGAACTTTTTCAAGCCATGTCTATTATGTAAGAAAGAGCTTGTCAAAAACTTGCTTCCCATAGAAAATGTAAAATTCTGCAAGGGTGTAAAAAGGATGGATTTTGTCAAATTTCAACATGCAAAAAAAGTGCAAATGTTTGCAAAAGTAATCAAGATTTTTCTTTAAACACTTTTGAGTATTGCTACAAAACATTTTGAGTCATTCTGTGGTTTTTTTCCAATTTAGTTTTAGACATTTTTGAGGTTTTGGGTTCTTTTTTCAAAATACCCATTTTCCAGCTCTTAATTCCACAGCATGTCAAACAACAGAAAGATTAGTATTTTGGCTTTTCTGACTCCCATTCCTGTTGCAGTTCATCTCAAATACCTGCCTCTGTAATATTAAAGGCTGCATCTTTGCAGGATTAGAATTAACTAAGGAATTAAGTTAGAGATTTTGTCAGTTGAAGTATTCACGCTGGATTTTTGTCAAAATTTATATATTATAAGTAATACATGTATAATTACTTCAGTTTTCCTGAAAAATACCTGCAACTTTGCAATGAGGCTTTGTCATTTCTGTGTTACAAATGACTTAAGGAGGACAAAAGCCACATTCTCCCTTATAGCATTCCACTTTCATGCCTTAGAGCTCTTTGCTTTCATCTCTATGTAGAGATCAGAAGGACAGTCTTAGTGGGGTTCTTCATGTTTATAATTCTTTGGGAGTTGAGAGGGAATTCTACAGAGCAGCCACTTGGATAAGAATATGAAGCCTTTGAAGAGAAGGTCTACTAAAGATATAATTAATGGAGATTTTGCATTATGTGTGTTTCAGAAAATAACTTCACTATTTTTTATTTGACAGCTGAAGTATTTTTTTCTGCAGCCCATATTCAAATGTATAATAAAGAGCTGTGGTGTTTTTGAGTGATAACAAACTATCTGGCAGCTGTTGGGAAAACTACAAACTGTAGAGTATGTTAAATTGCTATACTGAACATAGGATTTTGGTGTGTTTTTCAATGCCTGAATTTTAATCTTTAGCAGAACTGGACAATGTTCTGAAGGAAGATAGTTTGGGAGACCACAGAGGGATAGAAGGAAAGGAACTTAAAGTATAATGAAATTACTTTTATATTTAACCATCACAGTTTGTATCAAGAAACTCCTGAAAGCACAGAAGTTTAATACATTTGACTCACAACTCTAAAAACACAGTAATGACTATGAATACAAATGCACAGGTCATCTCTTATGTGCATTTGTACTGGGATTAAAAATCATGAAGGGTACATTAAAAATGCAAGTTTTAGGAATTTCATGCAATTAAAGTGGTTTTCATCAAAAGTCTACTTATCCAGACATTCCATACGGACTAGAGAAAAAATTATTTCAAATTCAGCCAACCATTAGTCTGACCTTTTGTTTTAATTATTGGAAAATGTTCAGTAGTAGCATTCGTCTTTCAGGTAGAAAATTAAGATCCTCTGACCCTGTTTTGGGCTGCTATGAACCATTTAGATGTCACCTAATGAAGCTGACTTCTCCTAATGAGGAAACACAGGATAAGAAGTGGTTCTTATTAGAATATACCTGAGGCACTTAACAGTGCAGCAGCTCAATCTGTGAGCCACAGAATGTAATTCAACAGCTGCCACTCAAAGTGAGTGTAACATCTGGATTTATAAGATCTGGTGAGTACACCTGTTTCCTTTTTTCCTTTTTCTATCTGAGACAGCATTTCATCTCTATAGCTGATTTTTTGTTTATTTTGTTTTGTTTAATTTTTGTTTGCTTTAGAAGAACTTTGTTGAAAAACTCAATGTATTTTTACAGACGTCTACATTCTCCTGCAGGAACTAGTAAAACAAGGACATAGGTTGCTAGAATTTAGCAATGCATTTTTTTTCCATCTTATAGCACCCTTTTATCTGCAGAAATCCTCCAAGGAGCAGAAAGAAGCTGGGTCTAAAATCACATATTTGTCCTCTTTACCCTAAGGTCAAATTTCAAATTCCATTTCAAAATTGTTATTTCAAAGAAAGCACATTGTATACTTTCCTGAGGTCGTAGACAAGTGTGCCCAAAGTTTTAAATTAGCATCCTTGTCTATTCGATTAGTACAGCTAGAAAGCCTCTACAAAACAGAAAAGCAAGATGTGCCCTGGCATTAAAAGAGTCATATAATATTTTCTTCTATAATTGCTCCCTCTAAGAAAGTTATAACATGGGGAAGCTGACATGATCAAGTTTAGTTACCTGAAACCTCATTTCCATGATATAGATCCCCTTTTAACTAAATATGTGTGCCTGCTGATATCATTAAATTAGGGTTTATATCTTGCTCTTAATGTGATCTGCTTGCAATTGTTCAGTACTGTAGCATATTAATACACATGTGCATCTCTTTTCAATAGTTTTTTTCCTACGGGGAAATCTAGAGAGCATTGTTTAGGAGTGTTATACCCACAAAACCAACAATGTAACCCAGCGTGGTCTGTGTCAAATGCTGCTTTCCATATTTTAAGTTTAAAGTCTAAACCTTCCATGCCCATGCCAAGAACAAGAAAAAGGAGAACAATGGAGGTGCTTTGAATCAGGACTGCACTCACCTGAGGATGTGACACAGGTGCCACAGGGCAATACTCTTGTGTAATACAGAGCAGCAAGCAACTTAATTTATGCTAGGATGGGTAGAATTCCTTCTCTGTGAAAATACATTGGGTTGAAAAGAGAAATAGGAAATGTTTTGCCAAAGAATCCTGACAGGCAGAGATAGTCTGATGCAGGGATGACTAGCCTGACATTACAACTCTTGGATGTAGCAGAGCAGAGCAGCATAACCCCACTGCACAGCTGAGGATCAGGACCTTCACACATTTAGAAATACACAAGTGCCTTGGGAATCTTCCTAGGCAGCTCCAAAGCTTTGCCTGAGCTGGCTGAACACATCAATTCTTCAGCCAAAAACAGCAGACATTTTTTGCCCACTGAGCCCTACATTTATACTGCATCAGATTTCTTAAAGTATTTATTGTCTTTCCTTGTAACTGTGTTTAGATGTGAAAAGACAGATGATTGTTTAGGGAAATGAAAATGAGACAAGTGAGAACACTTACAGAGTTAAGAAAGCCTTTGAATAGCAAGAGACTTCCATTGCTTTTTCTCTTCTACTCCAAGGAAAAGACAAAGTAAAATGACCTGTCTCCTGAAAAACAGCTATTCTTACCACATGCCAAAGAACATCCTTCGCTGAAGGTAATATCATCAATGGCAACAATTTCACCTTGTCTCTGGGTCTCCACCATCCCCCAAAAGATCACCTAAAGAGATTAACAGCAAATCAATAAGAAATAGAATTTTCCAGTGTCACAGACATAACAAAAAAGCTTACAGGATATGCCAATCTAGTCCATGGAGTTTCTATTGGAAATATGAGAACTCTATTCACACATTTAACAATTTTTGAGGATTACCATCCTGGCTGTTTCACACATCTATGGCTTTTTCACACAAACACAGATATGTAGTCCAATCATCTAACTCAAGATTAAAGTAGAATTTAACAGGAAGGATCTGAAAATCACAATAAAATGCCTTAAAATCTGAGCAAGAATCATGACAGTTAAAGAATAAAGCACAAAGAATTTTCTGTTTTATCAAGCCATTATTCCACCAGATACTGGGAATGTGAACATTTTCTGATTAATTTCAGATTTCTCAGAAACATGGAGAAAAGTCAGAGCAAAAATACCATTATTCAGAAGACTTTCATCAAGTTTTTAGTCAAAACAAACCTTGAGGAGTACTTGGTTGACATTTATTCTGCTTTAATGTTACAACAGTGAATTTTTTTCCCCCTATCCAAGACTTCTAGACACAAATATTTTACATTTCCATCTTAAGGGCAGATTTCAATCCACATCCACATAAATGTACAGACTAATACAGTTTTTCTGCAGCAGTGTACAAGGGAAATGACTGATCAATCACAGTCTTTGGGAGAACACAACAAAAAACATACCAATCAAAACAACCCAACAAATCAATCTTATGAATAACACTTCTTAAATTATTCCCTAGCCTCATCTTGGGACGTCCTGGAGACAATCTACCTAGAGGTACATTTTAGCTCTTAAAAATGAATTCATAGTGTTAGCAATAATTTTTCAGGTATTACCTGGAGAGTTCAACAACAATATTCTGCATAGTTTAACAGATTAATGCAGAAAGCCTATAAATTATCAAGAATTGAGTTTTTAACTATGTACAAGATGACACAACTTATCCAATGATATTACCAGTATGTTATGAGGGGTGGAATCTTTCGTCTCTTGTTTGTTTTTCTGAAGCTGCAGTTGGCTTGCACAGGAAGAAGGGCAGCCGTATCACATTCAGAAGCATGTTTGTATGACTGAAATGCAACATCTTGGAAATTTGTTCATTTGATTTGTTTCAGAAAACAGTATTTTGAATTCTTGAATTCTGCTGCAATGATACGTGTCGTTAATGTGTACTTTCATGACATCATGACTAGAAGGGCAAATAATTATTCATCTTTTCTGTTTCTATCATTACATGGTTTCAGATAAGTTTCTAAAACCATATAGTGCAGTCTTTTATAATTAGAAACACAAGAAATGTTATTTAATATCAAGGATTTGACAAATATTTCACCTTTGTGCAGTGATGTTTCGTTGTGAACTCAAAATTCAGTTATCAGTAACTTCATTTATAATATATATCTACCTATAGTTTGCAGTTGGGGTTTCGTAGTCAGATTTTATTATATAGTGAGATAAAATGGTTTAGACAATCCTAAAGAGGGACTGGCTCACTTTGCTGGTGTAAAATCAGAGGCTGCTTCAAGTTCATATTCCACTAGAGCACACAAAGTCTGTATGAACCCATGTCTCCTCAAAACTCACAGTCTCTCAGCTACCCCACTCCCAGAAGAAAATATTGCTAGATGCCTCCAGCTGCTCTTGTGTCTGAAAAGATTACCCAGGCTTTATCTGGTGCAGATACCCAGCTGACTTCCCCTGAGTTCAGTCCAATAATAACCAAACTGACTCACACCCACATTTACTCCAGCAAGGAATCATTCCGTCTTCCTTCTCACACAAAGTCTAGAGATCCTTAAGCTCACAATTTAGTTACAAAAAATGTCTGCTTAGTGGCATGTTTTGCTCATAACTGTAATGACCTACATTTGTGTCGTACCTGTGAGCACCAGAACAAATTAACAAATTGCAGCTCTGTTAGTGGTGTGGAAAGCTGTATGGGGCTGCAGGTGGGATCCACAATGCAGCCACAGGGACAGATTGCCAGCACAGCAGCAAAGCACAGGGTAAAACAGGAATCAAACACTGACACAAATGAACCCCAAGCCTAGAACCCCTTCCCTTAACTAAGTCTGGGAGACAGAAATTTGTTCTCATTAAATCAGACGAAAGGTATCTTAGGAGAGCAAGCCATGATATAGTTCTCCAAAACCCAGCCAAAACAGACATACTGAGCTTGCTCTTTGTTCAATAGTTAAACCACTGAAAATCTTTGTATTTCAGAATTCCATCCAGAAATGGAGATTTTACATGCCAAAACAAAGTTCTGTATCTCATAAATATAATCCAGACTCTTAGTAGGAAGAATCCAAGTACCTAAGTGTTAAACAGTCAACATCAAAATGAGCCAAGAAAAGAAGCAGTGGATGTTCAGAGGTTGATTTTAACTAAAATCTCACTTCAAATGTGTTTGGAAAATTGACAAAAGTATTAAAGCACCCTATTTCAAAGTGATTTGTACATCCAAATAAAGATTATTTGTCTCCCATCATTTTTTTTCTATAGAAACATTAATAATCAAAATTTTATCTTGAAAAATGTCGCAGGTATCCCTGTGGGCTAAGTATCTTGTCATATAAAAGAACAAGTGCAAAAGGGCAAGTGAATTGCATTCACTGGTATGACAGTGACATCTTGCAAGTTGCCACTGGAGCAAAAATGTGTAAACAAAGAAGAAAATTTGCTCAGCTTCAGACTGTGGGTTTTGTGAGGTGCTGAGCTGTATTTCTTAAGCCAATTGTAATGATTACTGCAGTAAGTTTGACACCTGCCTCTTTAAAGCTGGACTGTGCCCATCAGTTCATTTGATAGAGGCCAAAAGATAACTAGATAATTGCTTGCAAACCTAGTTAAGATTTGACCTAGCAATTCAGAGGAAGTAGATGCCATATTATATTAACCATTCCCAGACTCGGTCAATTTTTGAAGTAATACAAAGGATGAAAACAAAAAATCTAGAAGTAAACCCTTCCAGTACAACCTCAGATTGGTATACATACACTCATATCAGCTAGAGGTAAGTTATTGACCAATAACAACACTGAAATTTGTGTTGACTTGGTTTTGAGGTATTTTGCAATATACATTCTCACAAGGGTTGAGCAGGTCAGTATTACGTCAAAAAACCAATACCTTGTTGGATGCTTCACACAAAATATGCAATTCAAGTAACTATGTTACTCATTTAGTTTATTGAAATGAGGTTGTGCTGCCATGCCTTCAGGTTTGTGTGCTAACCAGGCTCACAGTAGCTGCTCTAGCAGGAAGGGCCTCTTGCTTTTTTCTTTGCTCCCCACTCTCTGCACTATTATTATACATCACCCAAAATTTTATAGCCCTAAGTTACAATTACTGTGCTAATGGTTTTTGTAAATGCACACGTAAAAATATTTAAATAGCCTATGACATCTACATTGCTTTTCAATAGCTTTGAGCAAAATAAAACCGTATGCATGCATTCTGTGACAAAGGCTCAAAGCTGCAATTAATAGTTAAGTAGAGTGTTTGTCACCTGCAGCACCCCTATAAAACAGTATCTTACAATATAAGATGCTGTTCCCTATATAAATGAAACCTTGAATTTATCAGTCTGGTTAGATTGAGGCTAAGGGAATACTGTATTGAAAGTTAAGATTACAAGTATATCACCTCTATGGGCTGATAGGTAATTTATGACTCAATGAGACTGACTTTTATTTAAGATACAGGCACAGTTAAAGCAAAGTTTGGTATTAGTTTTAACACCATTAAGAGATAAGAACAAGCTCTATTTGTTAATGCAAACGATGATCTTCAAAACGGCTTTTTTGTGGTTTACCTCATGATAGTGCTTTTTTTCCACTTAAAAAATATTTAGTGTTGGTCTATTGAAAAGGCCTACAATTTATAACCCATTTAACAAGTGTCCTTTACAGGAACCTCAATTTACTAACCTCATACTTTTCGGTGCTATTGATTGTGATGGTATTTACATTCCACTGATTTTGTAGTTCTCCTGAAACTTGCCAAATGTTTGTAACAGTATCTTCAGAGTGTTTCTGAAGCCCCACGATCAATGTTCCACTCATTTGACTGACCCAATAATGAAATCTAATCTAGGAAAAAGAAGAAGGTCTGATTATTCCAGGGAAATACTATGGCAAACAATGTAATACAAGGACTGTGCATTAAAATACCTGGCAAAGGTGTTCTTCATCAGTTGGAAGGAAAACATTTGTCCTTAAAGATGCAGAAGAGGATTGCATTTCAGAGGACAATGAGAGGAAATAACCTATTAAAAGGAATAAAAAGAGAGAACTTAGAATCTTGGGAAAAAAATCAACAATAAAACAAGAAGGTGTAAATTATATATATATGCACAGGTATAAATTAACAACTAAAAAGGCAACTAGAATTGCTTCCCCAGAAAAGATTAATAGCACTTGTAGCCATTGTGTTCCAAGCTTTTTTGTATGTTCAATATTCTCATGGTATTGCTCCATGTTCCAGCTAAAATTCTAAGCGGGATTCCAAAACGTTTTATGTGGTGATGGCTTGAATATTCAACTTAGAAGTGCAAAATTTTGGGACAAAGTGAGACTACCTCAGAAAGCTGATCAAAGACTTTAAACTCCAATTATTGATATAGATAATTGATATGGATAATATATCTCATGCCTAAACATCAAACTGCTGTAACACACAAAAATACACATTTATCATGAAAATTCATGTCTTTTGAGGAGAGAAGACTGTGGTGTTTTTGTAGGTTTTGCTGGTGTTCAGATAGGTGTCTGGGTTTTGGCTGCTTGGAAAATTGCCTCACTGCAGAGAGGAGGTTGTGATATCCCTGTACATATTCCCAATATAAAAAGTTGTCTTCAGAATTTCAAAGCTACTATTAAAGATACTGTTATCTTTCATTTACAAAAACAAGTCCTTGTTTCACTCGAAAGTGTAACAGCTCAAGAGGAGTCAGTGAACCATGCTTGTTGTCATGCCCTTTGATGGATTGTGTTGCTTCCTGACAACATTGTTTCAGATCTTATAAAAGATGGAAGGCAACCACCCTATTTTAGGATATCAAATATTCCAAGCCAAAATTTGGCTCTCCCTCAACATGAAGATATCAGAGATGTTAGATGTTAAAGAATGCAAGAGGAAAAATAAATAGAAAAAGACACAATCTATTTTTAATTCTCTTCTCTTCTCTTCTCTTCTCTTCTCTTCTCTTCTCTTCTCTTCTCTTCTCTTCTCAAACTCCAAACAGTGTCAATTAAACTGTTTTTCTCTGACGTGAGCGTGCCAATGAAAGGAGGAAGATGGAGAAAAAAAGCCAAGCAGCACTCAAGGAATTAAAAAAAAAAAAGTCCTAAAAATCAAGATTAATACATTAACCAAATATCAGAAGATAGGTCAAAATATCTAAATACTTAATTTATTAAACTGCAGTCTCCCACAGAGGAGCATTTTGCAGCCTGCTACCAGGGCAATGGCCATGCTGCCCCCAGGTTTTAGACCTTTCCTGACTGCTCAGGCAGCACTTTCAGAGCCTGCCAGCTGCAAGGGTATTGTTCCTACCCACAACAGATGGCTTGGTGCCTCTGCTGAGCCCTGTCCCTGACTCCAATCTGTTCCACTGGATGATAGCTTCCATGAAATTTTGAAATATTTTCTTTTCACTCCCTAAAGATAAATGTGCCTTAGAGTCAAGAATTTATTTTTCAACTGCCGCAGGAATTTTAAGTTTTACACAGATGGGGCAAAACTAATAATTTAAAGAACTTCTTTGAACAGTCATTTCACATTAGACTTGCACATAGAGAATAGTTTCATCTAGCAAAATTGAGTTGTTTCTTGGTCTGGGGTTTTTTTTTAGGTGGTTTTCACTCTTCTGTTGAATCACTTTTTCAGTGAAAAAAAGAGCCATGAGAAACAGACCTAAAGAAATATTTTGGGTTCTAGTAAATGATTACATAAATATTCAAAGGAGTTATATTTGCCAAGCGATTTTTGATTTTCTGCTAATGTATGTGTATCATCCTGATGGCACTTCCCTTTAGCACTCTGCCATAGAGCAGACTCTGCTCAGGTGTCACCATAGAGAATCGTTTCTGGGTTTTACACTGGAACCAACATAAAACTGATTACCTAGTCTGTCGAGTCACCAGCAGTGGGAAAACTCAACTCACTGCCATAAGAAGATAAATATTTCCTAGACAATTAGAACCAACCTTTAGAAATTGAAATTACAATTTAGACATTCTCCAGGTAGAAAACCAAATTAATAAAATCATTTAAATCTCCTTAGCCATTCAGTTCACAGGTCTGAATACACAGACTCTGAAACTTGAATAGTTGCAAGTATTCAAGCTGAATAAAATGCTTAGATTAACATGACCACTGCACAATTCAGACCTGGCATATGCAACAGTGACTGGGTGCCCAAAAAAAGTAATTGTGAACATACAGGTACTGAACAGTTTGCTTTGTAACAAACACTTCAGTTGATGATTCTCAATCTTTTGCTGGCTTTGGCTGTCTATATAAGTCAAATTTTCCCTTCCCCACCAGTTTTTTGCAAGGTAAGTGTAACCTTTTTTATAATGATACGAGTGTCTTTCTGGCCTTTGCTACATCCTGATGTGGTGTTCACTTCCAATCCTGCACAAATAGTAGAAACTTCAACTAGAACAAGATTGTGGCCTGGCTAATATTTGGATTCTAGCCAAGAGTTTGCTATATTTGTGTTCCATGGTACTTTTCATAGTTTTAAAATGTGTTTCTTGATGAGAAGACCTTTATTATTTTCAAGACCTTTATTATTTTAAAAATAAACTATTTCACAACTTGCATACTTGGAATACAGCTTACATTTATGAAAAAGTTTTGGTAGCTGCTCACATTTTTGTGCCAACATTGGTTTAAATCACCACTTGTTTAAGAGCAGCCTTATCTTTGGAAGCGTAATACACACTTCTGTGATACCTCTAGGCAAAACCTGATGTTGCTAAATGCACATCACAGGTATAAAGTTTCCTAATCATGAGAATTGTCCACTATGATATAAGAACTTGCAGGAAAACCTAGAGTGGGGTTTTTGGTTGTTTTTTTCAATGAAGAAAAAATTTGAAGTTCGGTTCCATCTCCATCTGCTGATTTCTAAGCAAGTTTTCCACACATTCACCTTGAAACCACCAATTTATACTCAGTTATAGGGAACTTCTACCTGTTTGGAGGGTTATGCAACGTGTAGGAGATGCTACTCTAGAACAGTGCAGATTTCCACTCTCCCAGGTAATCGTGGATTGGGAATGAGGGGTAAAGCACCTGGGCTAACCACAACAGCACTTGCACCCCACTTAGGATTACATTCTTGTACACACTCCAACACTGCATGCCTGCCTTCATGTGCCCGCAGTGAGGGCTGCCAAAGCACTGCTTGTGCCCAGGAGAGATGAGGGGGAGTGGGTGGAGATCAAGGGAAAGAGAATAACAGGAAATATGGAGAACTAAACAGTTACTGTGCTACTACTGTACTACAGTATGTATTACTGAAGAAAAAGCAGGGTTCATTTGGCCATAGGACAGATATATGGGGTATATTTTGTCTGAGGACAAAGAAAAGGAATTACTTGAGAGGCAGTCTTCAAGACGAAGTAGAATTATAAGAAGATTTAGAAAAAAGCTGGCTCGTAAACAGACTATCGAAGCTTTTCCTATCTCCAGATACAAAGTCCTTGTCTCTCAAAATATTTGGAGCAGTAATATTAGCCACAGATAAGAGATACACACAATCCAGACATTTACCAGTCCAAGAAAACAGGAAAATATATCTCAAAATTTCTGAACTTTGCAATCAACAAGACTGAATTTATCCCCTAGTATCTCCAAAACAAGTAAAAACCACTCTGGTAGATAAACACATCTTTTGAAACCGATTACTTTCTCCTCTATGATAACAAGAATTGCTTACTGGAATACTGAATTTACCCATCCCCCTACCCTGGAATTCTGGGCTATTGTAATTGCAATCACCTAAAAACTTAGACACAAGTACTCAGAAAACATGACAATATAATTGAACTAGAAAGACATTAGCAAAATTTAGCAAATTAAATAGAAAACTATATAATTTGTAAGAGTCCATGGTTTTCTCAAAGAACATTAGGAATCTTACCACTCTCATTCCCCTTGTGGTCAGAGTACGGTGGTCCCATGCCAGATTGACCATTTCTTCTTATCCAGCCAGGCTGTAGACTGAATTCAGTAAGAGCTTTGCATAGACTGGTTTCAAAATCACACTTGTCCCAGGAGGAACCTGAGTTGAAGCAAACAAACAAGAAAATAATATCTTAAAAATAGAAGCAAAAATATATTTTTTTCACCATCATTTGCTGTTTAATTAACACAGAGAAACACTCTGAACAGGGCCCTGAAAAAGAAGTGAGAAATACCAAAATATTTAAATCATGAACAAAGAGAAACAGTGCAGTGGAAGAGAGACAAGTAAGAATGAACATTGGGGAAAAAACCCAAAACAAACAACCAAGTCCTCCTTCACCAAACCAAATCCAAACCAGTCTGTTTTTATTTTATTATAAAAGATGCTCTTTTCAGCACAAATATGTGTGTAGTGACCTTTTTGTAGGAAACTCTCCAAGCTAGTATAGTTTATATGCAGAGACTGTTCTTAAAATATAGTGCAGCTGGAAGGTGAAGGATTTGTCCAGAGTTCTTGCATGGAAAAACAAAGACTTAACACAAGAATGTAATCAGATAGCAATTATTTTTTTTTTTTTTAATTTGATGTCATTCAAATAATCATACCCAAGCTGAAAGCACCTGGATGTGCTTGACAAGCAGGAACCCATTCCTCAAAGCACTTATTGTAGGGGTGGAAGGATTTAATTTTATAAAATAGTCTAAGCAGATTCAGCTGTGAAGAGCAAACTTATTGCAACCTCAGCCCAAGTGGAGTGGCCAGTGCACGGTACTGTCTCCAGATTTCGTATCCTGTGTGGAAACTTTCAATTCCCCCACCTTTTGCCTTACATGGCAGAGGAAGAGGGGTTAAGGCCCTGCCTTCTAATTTGGATTCTGGTTAGACACAAGATCTACAAAGCCTCCACATGTCCTCTCAAACTGGTGCTTGCTCCAAGCCCCTGCTAATGCTTTTGGTCTAGTCTGTGTTATCATAGTTCACTGATCATTTCAAATAAAGTTGCAATGCAGCATTTAAAGTCACACAATGATGTTCAATTTCATGACTTTCATATTCATACCAGTTTACTGCAACAATTAATTACAAGGTAAGAGAGGGGAAAACAGAAATAATTCACACAAGCATTCCAGACTCAAGTTAATTTGCAGATTGGCTGAGTCATCAACCAACTTTTATTGCTGCTTTTATTCCTTAGATCTTTATGTGGCTAAAAAGCATGTCAGAGGTTCATCAAAAACACAAACACTGCTGAAGCATATCTGCTTCACATTGCATGAAATGGACCAAATCACATTCAATATTTCTTCAAGAATTTTCTCATACTTGAAAAAATAATTGCAAATAAATATGCATGAAATAGCAAGAATTGTACCTTTCTAAATTTAAAAAAAAATAAGCATTCATCATTATTTTCTAAGGCAATATTCATTTTCACAGAAAATGTAACATGAAAGCAAACCATTTTCTAGAAGATAGATTTACAAAAGTAAAGTCATTACTTAGAGAGTAAAATTTCAGAAGGAAGAAATGTGTGGGATTTTTTAGATAATTTTCACCAAATTTCCTGTGAACAAAAAAAATATTTAAAATAACCCCTAAGGAAAAATTCGAAGTCTCACAGGAACAGACTGTAGTTAAAGGCTCTGTTTCAAGCGTGCATGTGTATAAAATCTCAGTTTAGGATACTCTGGGAACAAAATTCTTTTAAGAGTAGTTAGTTATCATTAATTTCCTGGCAAATATTTTGCAATATGAAGATCAAATGAATGATAAAGCTGGAATTCCAGCTTTTATATATTTTCACTGAAAAAGCTTCCTTAAACCTGAGCAAAACCTAGGGAAAAGAGCAGGAAACTTTCACCAGTATGAGATCAGGAGCTGAAACCTAAGCAGAAAAATAATTTTGCAATAATCCCAAATCACAAGAAAGAGTGGCAGCAGGACAAATCTTGGATTTGACAGCCTGATCTGTATCTTCATGTCTGACAGCTACTTATCTCCTGAAGTATTCCAGAGCAATATCCAAGCAGCCCCAGCATGTAACCTGTCCCTGAAGGTCTAGTTCTACTCCTCTGGCTCATTCATATAAAATCCAATATAATTTCATATTTAGGTCTCTTACAGAGCCACAGGCTCATTTTTCTGTACTGGTCTTTGGAGAAACCTTTAATTCTCTGCTTTCATATAAGCATTTGTCTACAGCTGCATTGCTTCAACAAACAAGTGTAAAGAGCCTCCATAAAAAATAGTGGAAGAATACACCTTTTTTCCATATTCTGCAATAACAAAAGAAAACACTCCCTGGAGGAAATGGCCTTTCCAGGGAAACCAAGACCAAGCACAATGAGGATATCAAGGCTATGCAGAGGAACTTAGCATAAAAACTTTTTGTGCAAATGATAAAATATATGCTAATCTGAGATGTGTTAGGCACATCAGGGAATTCAACAGGCATAATTTGCAGCCATTGCCATTTAATACTTTTTTTGTACAGCACAAGAAACTTGCAAAAATCAACTGATATCAAATACAGTCTTAACAATTGCCTTATTTGCAGAGAAATAAAAATCAAGTATCCTAGAGTTGATTCTAGACTCCTGTTCCAAACAGATCTCTGCTTCCTATTTGGATAAAACAGGGAATCTTATTGGAGGAAGAAAGATTTTATGCAGCTGGACACACAATTATAATTTGAAGAACCCAAATTTAAGTTACCGCTCTTTCTCACAGATTTTAGATTAATTCAGTGATTGTTAACATGGTTTAATTAGCAGTTCTCAGTGAGAAAGACACAGGCTCATCTAAAGACAATCTGTTTTATATTTAAAGTGAAATTTTAAAATCCCAACATAGATAGTTACTTCCTTTGTTGCATAGTGAGTAGAAGAATTTTAGTAAGAATTAAAATTTTTTACAAATCCAAGCTCTTCCTTGGACTCAGAACAAAAATCTTCAAGGACTCTCTTATGCATCTGTCCTGGTTTCAGCTAGGGTAGAGTTAATTTCTTCTCAGTAGCTCTTACAGTGCTGTGTTTTGGATTCGGAATGAGAGAGGTGTTGGTAACACACTGATGTTTTGGTTTTTCCTAGGTCATATATATCCTCTGGCAAGGATTAATTTTTTCCCATTGTTTCATGCTCTGCCAATGAGGAGGTTGGCAGGGCTAGCTCAGCCTGGTGCTGATAACACCAAGGCTGCAGGTATGCTCTGCATACGGGCCACGCACTGAAGAGTTGGACACACTGATCATTGTGGGCCCCTTCTGACTCAGAATATTCTGTAATTCTCCGAAAAAAAATTTTAAAAAAATGTCAAAACTGTGGGGAGCATAGCTGGGAAAGGACATCCCAGTATATGAATCAGGGGGGAGTTACCTGGAAGACCAGCTGATCTGGGTCTGGGAAGAGGAGGTCTGGCACCGGTTGGTGACTGGTGAGCAATTGTTCTGTGCATCAGTTGTGTTTTTCTCTTTTTATTATCGTTATTATTTACCATTATTACTATTTACATTATTGTATTTTATTTTAATTTTCAATTATTAAACTGTTCTTAGCACATAAGTTTTACTTTGATTCTCCTCCCGTTTCCACTGTGAGCAAGTGACTGTGTGCTGTTTCATCTCCATCTGGGCTTAAAACCATGATGTGAAATTATTTGCAGCACCATTTGGTAGTCCAGTATTCTGGAAATACTAGAATTCTGATGCAAATTTACTCAGACAATAGCAGTTAAAATTCACTCTCAATGCTTAGATCAATTCCTTACAGGAAACAGCACCAATTGTATTTGTTACCAATGAATGGGACAAAGAATAGGCTAGGATAATGAATAGCTCATGAATTCAAGAAAATTTCCACTTTGGTCTAGACAAAGCTGTTGTATCTTACACTTTGCTCTAGGTATTTTGGATTAAACCTGAATTCTATCAAACAATTTTACCACAAATTAAGGCAAAAAGTATTACTTGCTGAATCTTCATTGAATTTGGATGAGGAAACACTTGCTTTGTTATATAATAGCCATATGAAGAATTATGGGAGCCTTGTACTTCCCAAATGTTGAAAAAAACCATGAAAAATCAAACTGAAGCTGGAAGAAACTTTCTGAGAAATTAAATTAAGAGAGTACAAAAACCAAAATAAGAATTCCCAAACATTTTTTAACATTAAAAAATCACCCCTAGTTCTCTCTGCTGTCAATTCAGTTACCAAACTGTATCGCACTCTTGTTAAGTCCCACCAAGACTTACCTTGTTCCTCATCACCGCTGTCCCCACACAGGTTGGAGGAGATGCAAACTTCTCCAGGTGGGGCAGAGGAGCCATCAGCACGCTGGCATCCACCTGCTGTGGGTGACTGAGTGTCCCCTGGAGCAAAGCAATACAACACACAGACATAGATGAGCCTCTTCATGGGCTTGTTGCTATCCAAGGCTTCTCTTGGAAAATAATTACTGTAATTGCCTAGTACTGGTCACGAAGTGTCTTTGACCAAGCTGTGCTTACACACATCTCTCTGAGAGATGTTTTAGAACCTCAATTTCTGAATCTGCAGCTTATGGGAAATATAGCTTCTGCAAAGCAGTGACTTTCAACCTGGTGTGTCTTGGGATAATATTTAACTGAATTATAACGTTTTATGACTAAAAAATGTCGGCACATGATATGCAAGTCAACTGTATATCATTAACTTACTGATTGGATTTATTGCTCAGTGGTTTGAAAATATATTAGATAACAGGAAATAACAGGAAAACAGTAGAATTACTGAATAAGAAAATAACAGGAAAACAGAGTAGAATTACTGAATGACCAACATTCATAAATATCTCTCTTTTCTCAGAAGGAGCTGACAAATGCTTAAAAAATGTATGAAAAGTTTGTACATTAAATGCAAAAAACACTCAAGAAATTCAAAGTCGATTTTGCATCAAAGGGATTGCAAATCAGCACTCTGACATCTGTCTCTTGTACGTCAGAGTCCTTTGTAGGAGGATGTTTTAGGAAGGCTTTTCACCATGTTTCAATGTTTCACCAAAACACAGTGGTTCTGGCCACAGTTTTAGACTGATGACTCGAGAATCTTCAAATGGAGGAGGGGGACTTGGGAGGGAGATCCAGACAATCAAAAAAGCCAGCCTTGTGAGAGAATATTGAAGCAGCTTGTTTCATTCAGCCTAGCACCATGTGAAATCAGGGAAATAGTTTTAACAAAGTACCTTAAACACTTGAGATGCCCCAAGACCAGGGGATGGAGAGATAATAGGAAAAAGAGAAGACAATTGCAAAAGTTAAAGGACAGTATTAGCCCAAGGCAAATGATGGTGAGAACTAGACAAAATGAGTCTGGCAATCCTGTGAGCATGGCACTCCTTTAATAGGAATAGTGGGATGAAAAAAATTTCCCAAGTGGCAGCTCGTAACACGTAACTGATGCCAGCAGGTCTGGAGATTTCATCACCTACAAATTTACAAAATCAAGTCAGGGGAATGCACATTCCTCTGTGCATAACTCTGATTTGCCTGTTAGCCCTGGTGAGCGGAAATAAGATATATCTCTGTAACTAAAGTATGCTGATTGGAAAACACAGGTGCCTTGGTATCTGTAAAGTGAAGCAGGCAGCCTCTGCCTGGAATGGAATAAATCATTGCAGGTCTGAATTTTCATAGTACAAGAAATCCCTTGTCAGTGAACAAAGACTGCTGCTCCAACATCACCAGAAGGTGAGAAGTGCAAGGTCTGATGCAACTTCCTGTTATCTCCAACACCAGAGGCAAGCACATGTTTGTTGTGACAAAGGTTCCTGTTCTGCCTAGAAACCATTTTCCAGCTCATTTGGTTCAACTCCACCCTTTTCATCACTGTTCCTGTGAACATTGTTTTATCTGCTTTATTTTAATGCTTTGTCTTCAGGCCATAGAGCTGTTTGTAGAAACTTCTAGATGAAGAGCAAAGCTATAAATAAATTAATTATAGTTCATTTATATATATAGATACATATATATATTCCTCAAGAATGTATATAATTGAATTATTTTCTTCCATTCTTTAAGTACAGCTTAGACTAAAAGTTTATATTAAAATACAACAGAAAACCCTATGCCATATATTTTCATGTTACTATATTTGTAAAAGCTTAAATATTTCCACTATTCAGCTGCTTTCAATTAATTTTCTCCAACATACAATATTTCATCTTATTTCTTCCTTTCCTCTATATCTTCTAAAACTCCCCCTCACACTGATAAACTTCATAATAACAGGATTTCCCTGTCTTTCAGCTTTCTTTCATTTTAATAAAACTCCCACTGCATTGTTCACAACTGTTGTACTGCTCTGCCTGTAGCATAAATCTGTATACAACCATTCTGAGTCAAAGGGTAATTTTTAGAAGAACTGGTATCCATTTCCAGTTTAATATGCTCTAAAATGTTAATAACAAGCAAATATGTGTTGCCCAAACAAGCCAAATCAAAATAAAATCTGTTATGAGTGGAAATAAATGAAAAATATCAAATATTCAGGAATATTCAGGGTGTAATCCATGGATTTTTAGTGAATAAGGGGAAAAGTATTTTCAGTGAAGGTCTAACAAAGTACAAAACCAAAGAAAATATGAGGGGTTTTTTTTGTTGTTTTTTTTTTTTTTGGCAAGTGTTTGGTTATGTACATGTAGGGAGAGTTTCTTGATGAGTGCAACAATTCAGCCCTCTTGTCACCTAAGAATAAGAACAACACTGGTTTTGATATCTCTGAGACCCATATAAAAAGGAACAAGAAGATGACTCACAAGCAGAACACTTTCAGACAACGTCAAAAGGACAAATACTTCAAGTACAGAACCCTGAAAACCAAAAAGTAGGCAGAGAGGGATAACAAAAAGTATAAACTGGCTAAAATGTGCTGGATATCAAGAAAAGTGGAAGATGGGCACTAATCAAAGAATATTTTATAAAGCGCTAGAGGAATATTGCAGAGAAAATGAAGACTAAAAAGAAAGTAAGCAGAGGCAGACACTATGTCTCTTTTCAAAGATGCTTTAGCAAACAAGCAGTTTTTTAAAAGGAAAAGTTAAACAGAAAACTACTTGAATTTACTTCAAAGCTGGATTTTTCTGGCTTTCCCTAATTAATTTAATTTAAGGCAAAACAAAACACATTTCATGTAAGTGAAAAAGATTGCCCACTCAGCCTTCAACTTAAGTAAATCTGCTTAAAAAGTTGCAGATATTTAATCTACGAGTTTTAAAGGAGTCTTAGAAAGAAGTCCAAACAAGGCTCTGGAATAGGGCCAGAAAAAATTTGCATTTTTAAGTCCATTTTTCATGTGAACAGAAAGTTATTTGCTTAAGCAGAAAATGGATTGCAGTTAGCAATTCTCCGTTAGGTTTTTGTAGAGCCAGTTATTATCAACAATGAAACAGAGGAAAGAACTAAAAAACTGGGATATGAGATTTACCATCTGAAAACATGTTCAAATTTTGCTGCAAATACTAACTTTCTCTCAAGAAAATGTCCTACAGAGTAGAAGGAAGTCACCCCTTCAGAGTAATCAAAATTTCATTAAGTTTAATGTAACCTTTTAATGGCAAACTTTGAACTTTTTTTTTTAATGTGATAAGACTGGGGAGCAGTACTGTGCCAATGTATAAATCTTTAACATAGCTCTCCTTTTCTCCTCATATAGAGTTTTAGTAAACATAATTAATTTTAACACAATCCTCCAAAATCTTTTATGTAAGAACGATTTTAGCCAACTGTTAATAAAATCACCAAAACTGTATTCTTAAAAATAATTTCCAAATATTCAGGCAAGACTTCATTTTGAGAGTGCCTTCCCAAAAATATGTTATTCATAATGTCATATGACCTTTCTAATTTTAAATTGTCAAATTGTACTTGATTCTGTACAGTAGCAGTAAGTCAAGCATCCAGTTACCCCAAACTGATCCATTTTTGACAAGAATTGACAGAATTCTTTACTTTGATGTGAAAGGTAATAATTGCACAGCATCTGCTTCCAGTTAAGTGGCACTAATCCAGTAGTAATCTTGAAAGAGGACTAAGATATTAATACATTTGATTCAAAAGGATTCTGGGTAAGTGCTCCTACCACTCATCTCCATTTGCTAAAAAAAATTAGTAAAATCAATTGAGAGGTTAAAAACAAACTTAATACATTGATCAGTGTACAGCATGAACACCATAGTTACAACTAGTAAAGGAGAAAAGTCCATAATATTAGGAAAAGGTGTGATGAAATAGATATAATCATGTCAAACTCCTAGATCACTACAGACTGAGAAAAGGTGACACTTCTGGAAACAATTTGGCAACATATTTTCCATCTTTGTAATGACAGACCATATAAAATTCAAGAGATCACAGGTGCTGATAAAGAGAAAGTAGGGATAATATTTAGTGGGAGATACAAAAATCCCTATATGTACCACATGCTACAACCTGTCTCTGCACCTAGAGTTTGGAGAAAAAAATTACTTCAATTCTGAACTGTCAAGAACTCAGTACAGCTGCTCTTCTTTCTCTAAACTGCAAAGTAAGAAGGGGAAAAAGAAATCCAAAAGTTCTTCTAGTCCACAAAGCAATATCTTATTAGAAGGCAAAACTATTAATTGACATAAAATCTGATCAAGCAGAAGCATTTCTGCCTCCTGCTTACTGTGTGCTTCTTCAGAGAAATAAGAATGGAACAGAGATTTTCTCATCATTTGCTTTGCAGACCAAAAACCTCCAACAGGCTCCAGCACACGCTGCTCCCACACGGTCTTTCTTCTACCACATCATTCTACCAAGAATTTTGGTTCTGTTCTCTCCTATCAGCAGCTACCTGGTCCCTGCAACTAATTTAGCAAGGAGCACAGTGTCACAGGAGAGTGAAACCCATGAGGCACAGGACCTGATGCATTACGTGACGTGAACTATGACATCACATGACTAAATATGTTTGACAAAGTCTTTAACTCAAAGGAGCTCCAGACCAGTCCCATGAAAGAAACACCTATCAGTGGCCGAGGAGTGTTAGGTGTGCTCCCAGAGTTCATCCTCTGCTCCAGTCTTGTGCAAGGATATCCATTCCATATTCCCTGGGGCTGCTCTGCTCCAGGTCACACATAGTGTGCAGGGATTGTTGAAACATTTCTTTCAATAATGTAGCCCTCATTGGAACCTAAATGCAACCATGCTAAACATGCTAAGCAGCTCTTGGAACAAGAGCTGGCCTTCCCTTCATCCTTACAGAACATAGACCGACCTAGTCTCCTCTCGAAGTTTGGAGGAAAAAAAGTATGCTATAAAAATTAAACCTGAACCAAATTAAACTGTTCTGTTATCCATCTCAACTCATCTATCCTAACCTAGGTTGCCAGAGACTGGGACAGCAAACAAAGGCTTTACAGGTAGCAGAGGCAGACACCTTCTCAGGGCAAACTACCCAAAGATGTCTATCTCTGAGTGAAAAAACTCCTTTAGAGATGTCTGGGTTTTTTTAACAGTAAAATAAGCTTACCCTTTGGTACCTCTTCTAAGTGAGGGCAAATAAATCCTTCCAATGGTCTGTCTGCTTCTGTCATACATATCATTAGTGAGAAAAAACAGCAAGATGCGGGAGAAATCTGGAAGAAAGCAATACCCCTCAGCTCATCTCCCATAACTGGAGCTAAATCAACACAGCCCAGGTTTGCAACTCCAGCAATATTCATCTTTAGTCCTGAAGCACATCCACATGCCTAAGAGCTGAAAATTAGCCTGCTAAAATCTAGAGGAAGTCTCAACAAAGTATATACCTTAGTAGCCAGGATAAAAATAAAAAAAATGTATCTACCCAGTCTTCCCATATTATTGATTTGTCCTTAGGACATTGCTGGCATGATAGTGCTCCTGAAGATTTCCAAGCAGTCATGCTCTCCCTACATATTTCTAGAAATTATCCCTGAAAAAGAGACAGGAGGTATGTTAATACAAACCTTTCTTAATCAAAACTCCCATTTATCTCAATTTCCTCATCCATGAATAAGTGGTCTGAAAATTTCTGAATTCCTCTTATACCTCCTGATAAATAAGACTAAGTGGAAACTGATAATCCTGAGTAACTTTTCTCCACCAATTGTAAGTCAACTTTCAATATAAGGGGCTACTTTCTCTTTGTCAGAGCCTGTGATCCCTTGAATTTTATATGGTCTGTCATTACAAAGATGGAAAATGTGTTACCAAATATTGCTTGATATACAAAGAAATAATATTCCACTAAGAAAGGGATACTTTCCAGCTCCATTTTCAGATATATTAGATTAAAGGATGACATTCTGAACAGAGACTAGCTCCTTTGAAACATACTTTCAGTGCAATGAAAACAAAGTTCAACTTTATGGAATGAAGGCTCACGTTTCGGAAAAATCCTAGGAATTAAAGCACTCAAGAGATTAATGGTAGAACCTTAGCACTTACAATGAAATTGTGTAAAACTTCAGCGTACATGCTTCATTTGGAAAAAAAAGATTAATCACAGGATAACTGCATTCTGCCTCAATAAAAAAGCTCTATCTTAAGTCTAAAATGCCTAGTTATACTTCTTAAATTAACCCAGACATGTTAAAAATTTTATTTAGAGTAATCACTTTTCAATTGGAGCTATGTGTTACTTACAGCAGTTTCACACTCTAAGGAACTGTGGGAAATATTCTATCACTGTTATTAATTTCTTGACTATTTTTGTTTCTATCATTACAAAAAAAAAATTTAGATCTAGAGATTCATTAATCCTAAAATCTAAGCTAAATGAATATGAATCTCAGTCTAGATGCATTACTGAGTTAACGTGAAATGTAGTACATTCTCATAGATCACCAAAATGTTAGAACTTCCTTGCAGCTTTTAACAACTTGTTAACGTTGCTTTGTACTTCGAGTGACTTTGTTTACAGTGAGAGATCAATGGGATAAGCCAAGATATGAACAAACAGAACATACAAACAAACAAACAAACCTTCCTAATTCTTTCCTAAGCTGGCTGCCACTAAGATATGGACATTTTTTCCAATACTGTACAAACTCTCCTAAGGCAGCAGCTGTAAATACAGCTCAGAGGGACACTGAAGCTGCTCCAAATAATATTTCTAGAACCATCCCAGAGAGGGAATGAATAAGAAACACCACATAGCACTATTTTCATCTCCCAATCACACAAAATAACCCTAGACCTCCCAACCACTTCTAGGAAAGGGGGTGTAGCTGGCAGATGAGACAAGTCCCAGGTGGTTGAAGTAAACACATTATTCTCCCCAAACACGGGGGAAAAAAAACAAAAACCAAAACCAAACAAAAACAAACAAATAAACAAACAAACCTACAAAAAACAAACAAACAAAAAAAAACAAGTAAATCCTATTCACAGCCCCAAACTCCTAAATACCTTAGTCTACCATGCAGACTCCAGATCTTCCCAATTTCCTATTCTTCTACAGCTCTTACCCAAACTGCTGCTTCTCCCTGCATGATTCATCAGATAGTGATCCTCTACACCCGAATTAAAGTTACAAGCTTTCAGCTGCTCTCTTAGTAAAAAAAACAAAACAGTATGGTTTTATCTACAACCCTCCTAGAAACTTGATAGATTTTGTTTCCTTGGAAATGCTTGAAGTCTTGGAGTACCAGGGAAGCTGCCATGGCATGGGTCCACCACCATGGGGCTTGTCCTGCAGCAAGCAAAACTACTTCCAGAGCTGCTTTGAATGCAGTTGAGTGCATCAAAATTTGAGATAAAAAGAAATATTTTCTCATCTCATCCCCTCCTCCATGAGATGCACCACACATTTTCAGACTGTGGCTGACAAAGGGGTGATTGAGATTTTGAAGCAAACATTGTTTGTTTTCAAAGTTTACAGGGTTACTGTTTTTCACAGTTGGGTATCATTACCATCAGCAGCAATAGTTTCCAGTCCTTATCAGACTTATTGAATGTTTTTGCTGAATTACAAAGTTTAAAATGAATGCAGTGTTTATAGATAATGACAGGTTATTTCAAGTATGGCAATAAACTTTTATTGCTTTTCCTAACCAATTTAAAATTCTAGACAGCTGCTGGGAGTTAGGTATTTACCACATCGAAAAGACAACTCACCAGAGTGAACAAATTCCTATCTGTATTTTTTTCAAATATAGAACAGCAGCTCAATTAAACAATTCTGATGAAGATTTTAGCTGAATGTTATCAAAATATTCAAGAACAATTTGTCTTGACAATTTGCAAGCTAGCCCAAAAATTTGCCCCAAAGGATAAATGCTTAGATGTCCACCACACTAAAGATAGGCAGAATTGTTTCACCAACTCCAGGGGCCATATTTCAGCATCAAATAACTTAAATCTGAAATATAAAAAAACTGTTACACTCAAAATTTTTTATGAGTAATAGGAAAACACATAAATACAGACCTAGGAATTTTAAACAACACCATTTTTGTTTTAATAGTCCAAGTTATCTAGGAAATTCTAATTAATCCAGTTGATGGACATGACATTCCAAGTGTCTAACTTTTTTCTTCCTGTTGTGTTCATCTCTTCAATATCCCTCAAGAAGAATGGGAGTCAAGTCATCCAAAACCTGAAGCCTTCACCAGAAGGGCAGATATTCTTTTTTTAGGGGCATAATTCAGAGGGTTTTCATCTTTGGTCTAGGATGCATTTGTGGCCAATTTAACACACTTTCTTGCAAGACTTTTCTTCCGTCTCCTTGATTCCCAAGTGAAGTATGAGAGTTATCCAATGCCTCCCTCATCCTCAGCTGAAGTAAATGGATGTTGTTTGTTCAGGGAATATATACATTTTTCAGATATTTGCTGCAGACAGTTATCACAGATCTCATGCTAAAAGGGGGCAACAAGGAATTGGCCAGTATGAAATTGTTTAAACAAGTTCAAACAGCTCAAGACAAGCCCTGATGAGCCCTGAGATCAATGTTGTCAAATTGGCATGAAGGTTACAGCCTGTGACTGTATATAAAATATATATATTGGGTTATAAAAAAGGGTGGAAAACAATATAATATTTAGACTTTTTTATCCTTGACCACTTCCATATATATCATCTGGACCTATTCTGTGAGTCCTTTCAGTAAAAAGTGAGTGGTGCTTTCCACCAGTGGCACATAATTTCAAATCTACAGTTTCAAAATCTTCAAGAAGTGGTACCTATCACTGAAACTCAGCATGTTCTTATTCCCAGTAAAAACCTTCTGATTAATGAGCCTTCTGCTTGCCTTTATAAGGTCAAAAGCCTCACTGACTACAACCAAGGATATCTGAGGACTTCAGATCATACTGAAGAAATCTGAGCATAAACTTCATAGGACAAAAAAATCAGAAATCAAATAGTAATCAAAGGCAGTCAGAGCTCTACCCTGAACAGTTAATCTTCAAAGATTGGTGGATATTAATTGATTTACTGCCCATTACTATTCTATTTTGGAAAGAAAATTCTCAAGACGCAATAAACAAATGACTGGGCATCCATTACTGCAAGAAAATTACATCTTTTTTATCATGAATTATGTAGAAGTGAGGTAACTTATCAAAGAACTCTTGCATAACTTAATATCAGGTAAATTTACAGCTGTGGAGGAGGTAGAAGCTCAGGGTAATGTTTCACAACCAGATAGAAATTACTTTTTACCAAGCAGTTAATTTTCTGGATATCCGGCAAATACAGACTATACACTAGAGTCCATCTTTAATATTCTAGCAAGATTAGGAGAAACAGTTATTAAATGGCAATTAATTTAAGAAAAAAATCCAATAACAAGATCATAGAAAAAGAAAATCAAAATTTGAGATGAAACAACTAGTAAACTCAGAATGCTCTGTCCATATGTACCTCGACAGGCTTACCTTAAAATCAAGTCTTAATAGCAGAAGATTTTGATTAACAAAGTAAGAAAAAGTATTATCACTTGTCCAATTAAACAGAATATAGAAAGTACGATGGTGAATGTTCACCTTACTCATTGCCACTTCACACATGTGAACCAAAAGTTAGCAATGTCCCTGAAATAGATCCTCAAGAGATTTAAAATGTCAGAGCTCCTTTAGATTTTTGTCAATTTACTTCATCCTTTATCGCCCTTCAGTTCCTTTGCTCTTCTGCTGAGGCTGCTGCCAGCAAGGTGCCAGTTCTTGCTATAATAATTTGTGTGACATAAGCCATGGACAGCTTTGACATAGCTGACTCTTTCCATGGGAGACAAGTAAACAGCACCTGACAGACACTAATGAATTTCAGCCCTGGTGGCACAGAAGAAATGTTCACAGCAGTGGCTGAAGATGTGTACCAAGAAAGCAGGCAGAAAAAAAGGTTGGGGTACAAATCTACCAGTGCATATGTGCAGCATGCCTGGTTGAAAAATATGCAATCACATCAACTAAAGAGTCATGAAACATTAGGGACTTTCTTTCTACTTGAAACACCAAGATGTTTTGAATAAATAGCTCCAAATCAGAGGTCGGCTCCAAAACCAGATGCAGAACGATCAGCAGGAAAGGAGAACAAATGGCTGCAGGCAGGTCCTGCAGCTGGCTGGATGCAGGTGCAGAAGTATTTATTGACAGAGATTGGAGATGTTACATTGTCCCTTGCACTCAAACCTCTGGCAAATGCAACACTGGCTAGAGAACTACACTGTCTGTGACTTAGCCCTTCCCCAGCAGAAAACCAGGCCATGCTGGGGGAATAACACCTACCAAAGCTGAGAAAGACAGTTTGGAGGCAGACAAAGAAAACACAGTTACCCTCTGCCTACAGCACTGTACCCACAGGTCCTGTGTTCTGTTGTCTTCCATCCAACACACTGTGAAATGTGTGCTCTAAACCATATTAGACTGGAAAAGCGCAGTTATGACAAGCAGCAAATTAATTTTTTCTCATAAATCTTTTTGCCTGTGACATCATAGTGGCAAAATAAGTTTTTTTCAAAGAAAACTCAGAGGGATCATGGTTAATGCTTGTCCAGAGGCATCCAGGGAAGTGACAGGAAAAAAGTACCACTATGGAGCAAGATTCTAGGTGAGAAAGACATTAGGTTTTCAGTTAATAGCTCAGACTTTATTTTGAAATTGTAAGTTCTACCATAATAGAAAACAATTCTCAAAAAACTACTCATCTTGAAGTAAGGTCAAAACTGTAGTGGTTTGCATCAAATACAGTATGATACCTTCTATTCCAGCATATGAACTATGAGGAGGTTTTGAAGATGAGAATTCAAGTGAAAACTTTCCTCTTTCTTCCTGGTAATAAATTACCTTCTGACAGTGTAATCAACAGCTGTGGAAATAAATTTTATCTGGAATTCTTAAGAATAAAACAAGGTCAAAACCTGCTGGTAACGTCAACCAGGCTCCAGTTTAGTGTTCAATTTTGTATTTAGTTTTATTTGATGGAGCTGGTTTCCCAGGGCTTAATAGACACAGATTCTCTTGGAGAGAAAATAGACTTTGTTGGTTAGGAATAGGAGGCTGGTAACTGTTTATTTCTAACTCCTAACTTGTGACTTTTAAGAAACTGCAATCTTTACTACTCCTATATGAAAGAGGAACATAATTATATTTACTTCTGATGGACAACTGCCAGTTTAAATTGTTGTGGACAGTCAGACAAGATCATCAGAACAACTTGCTTTTGTCTTAAAAATCTCTCCTCCTAATGCTGTTGTAAAAATGGGATTTATTAATGTTTAGATGTGTCTTTAAGACTCTTGGAAAGACATTATCAATGCCTATTTGAGTAATGGCTTTTTTAAATTATTTAATTAAGCACAAATGACAGTGTATTTCTGATGACAAGTAATCATATTTCTAGTAGAGACTCACTGATACAGGAGTAGAAATGATTTAACAAATAAAGGGAGAGGGGATTTTAAAAATCAAAGTGCAACAGAAAATAAAGCTAAAACGGGAAAGTTACAGAAAAATACTACTAAGACTGGAAAGTTAGCCTTAGAACAAGATCTCATGAAACAAAAAATAAAACAGATAGAAATGTGCCAGAAAGTACACGACAGATTGGGTACGAGTTGCTACATCTAAGTTCCATACAAATGTCCAAACAAGTAAATTAAAAGTAGTTACTGAGGCAACACATCCCTGCTAGCAGTTCTACCACTAAAGGGCACAATGTTGGAATTCTCAGTGCAACAATCTGCAGTTAATTTAATTTGTTAGCAGAATTGCTTTCTGAAATTTTAAATAATAGTGTTACATGCCTCCCACAGTCACTCACAGCTAAAAGTGCTTACAAAATGAAAGCGCTGTGCAGCGAAATGAAAACAAATCTGTCACCCCCACAGAAGCATGCACATCTCCAAAATGAGAGAAATGGGCCTTTATCCAAAGAGTTTGTTAGCACCACAACATTAAGTGAATCTTCGATTCAACTCACTCTAGGAAAAATAATTGGGATTTTTGTTGAGCTGGACTATCTTAAACTTAAATCCCACCGGGGATGTGAGGTAGAAAACCAGGGCCAGCAGACTGTGGCACAGCTGCTTTTGGTAGAAAAAAACAATCTTTTATTCTTGTTTTCTTAAATCTGTATGAAAAATGGTGGCAGAGGAAATGCAACATACCCTTTTCATGCATTGGAAACTTAGTGAGCCTACAGGATTTTCATCTTTGCACAGGCTAGCAGCCATCTTAAAGCCTATACTTAAAGTTTTTGTCCAGGTCTGGTACCAGAACACCGAAAAAAAAGAGAATGTAATGGAAAACATGAAAAAAAATAACTACATAACTCATAGCAACAGTTCTTATGCTACTTTGAATACAAACAAGGCTATACCCAGGAATGCCCAATATATGCAAATACATAAAAGTTGTGCCCAGGAGGCAAAATTTGGCAAACATGGGGCTTGTGGAGGATGGAGCAGGGTTTTTTCAGCAATTGTGTCCATGCATACTCACAGGGAGTAACATTAGCATCTCTTTGATTCCCAGATTTGCTCCTGAATGCAAATTTTATCCTAAGTTAAAGCTGTTAGTCCTACCACATGGACAGGCTTTCAGATCAAAACAGAAGATGTGGATGATGTACAGAGAGTTAACCTTTCTCTCAATCTTTTAGTAAATAAAGGTCTTCCATTTCTGTCCCAGTGTAATGCCAAGAATGCTGAACAAACTCCTATCCCATCCACAGAACTAAAATCCCCATAAAATTAAACAGGATTAAGACATAACCTTAATTATGACAATAAAAATTAACTTTAAAGACAAAAGCAGTGTTCTTTTAATTACTGACAGTAAGTAAAATATGAGTGAATGCAGCATAAATTGGAAAATCATTCACTGTGTAATAGAAGCTCCAAATAGGCTTATAGATGAAAAGTAAATGAGCTGGAAAAGAAAGAGCAAATGTGCTGGGAATGCTGTTTTTCATATTATGTATTGTGTGAATCTGAAGAGGTCTGACTATAGCAGCTTTTTCACTTCAGTTTAGATGGAAATGTACTGGCTTAATAGAGAAACACATTTGCATTTCATTTCTTAACCTTTCTAAGCATTTAAGAATATTAAATCCATTTCCTTGCCAGAAGTACTAAAAATTTACGTATTTCATTGTCAAAATTATATATCCAACATTATAATAATAATTTTTCCCAGGATCATTGATCTCCAGATACAGAAGATTCATTTGTTTTAAATACCAAATAACTAGCTTTATTTTACTGAGAAATGAAGTGAAATTATAAACAAGATAAAGGAATTAAACCCTGGTTAATTTGACTTTAAGAACATATACAATTTTATCTTTCTATAAAATTTAAGGTGTTTTAAGAGGAACAGGAAAGGTAAAATAAATACACATGTCAGGCAATACTCTCTACCTCCTCAGTCAATACATGGGCTTTAAAGCCCATGCAGCCAAAGGAAATGTTATCAACGATTTCAGAAAACTTTGTACCAAGACTTTCAGAACACACCAGAACTATTCACAAATATAATATTGCAGTATATTCTGATGCTTAACTGCCTTGCTAAGCCAGAGTACAATTCTGATACTGGTTGTAAAGCATAAACCTGTTTTGTCATAGGGAACATCAACCCACAGTTCCTTAGTACATTATTTAAATGGGATAACAAATGCTTTATCTTTCTGATTTTTCTACCTTCATACATCTTTCCCTTTCAGGCATCCAATTCCAATATTTTCATCTATGTTTATAGAAATTATACCATTTCTTTTTCTTTCAGAATCTGTCACAGCTGTTTTCTTCCTATATGCAAATATAGCTGTGTAACTATGGCAGGAGCGTGAGTCTGAATGTTTCTCCACTACTCTATAAAGCTTTTAATTGCAACAGCCGATAATGTTTTCAGATTGACATGCTTAAGGTAAATGGGATTTTTATTAGGTCAATGAACATGGTTAAGACTCCTTAAGATTGTGCAAACCCCACATTTATCATACTCATAATTACTATTCCATGACCACCATCCTCAGATATTCTACCCAAGCAAATATCAGATGAACCTAGAACACGGATGAAAATTGAAGGACAAAAAGAAAAATGTTTGTCAGAGAACAGTGTTTCCTGAAATATTGTAAAATCATTATGGATTAGGTAGCCCAATTTCATCTGTCTGGGGTTTTTTTGGGCTTGGGTTTTTTTTTTTTGTTTTTCTATTTTTCTTTTGCTTCGGGTTTTTTGTTTTTTTTTGTTTTGTGTTTTGTTTTTTGGGTTTTTTTTATGGGGGTTTTGTGTTTCTGGGATTTTTGGGGTTTTTTGGGTTTTTTTGTTGTTGTTGTGGGGTTTTTTTTGTTTATTTTGTTTTATTTGTTTTGGTTTTGGGGGGGTTGGTTTTTTTTGGTTTGGGGTTTTTTTGTTACTTTTTTTAAAATTTATCTTGGTTCTGCTTTTTAATACCAGACCTTTCAAACAAAATTTGTAACATAAATCTAATAAAGTGTGATAGTTTGCATTATGGGTCCAAATCATGCCACTAAAACAGTATTGATAACCATAATTTTTCATCCATTCTTTCATATTTCTATAAAAATAATAAACTTTTTTTTCTCTGAACACACCACAGGTCAAGTACAGCAGGAAGGTTTGTTAACACCCCGTGTAATATTCCTCCTTCCAGGACTTCATTTAAAACCTTTCTACAAGTTTCTCTCAGGTGTATGTTCCCAGTTTACTCCCAAAGTATTTGTTCTCACTGTGGTTTTGATTTTCACTGCCATATCCAGAGTTTTTCTTCTCTCACACTCAGATACAGAAACATTCATAGACTCAAAGAATGGTTTGTTTTGGAAAGGACCTTAAAGATTATCTAGTTTCAATCCCATTCCATGGGCAGGGAAACATTCCATTGCACCAGATTGCTCAAAGGCCCATCCAACTCTTACAGAATTGAGGCACCTGTAACACCAAAAATTTCTTCATAATGCCTAATCTAAACCTGCTTTCTTCCATTTAAAGCCATTTCCTTTTGTCCTATCACTGCAGGCTTTCATAAAAGCTCCCTCTCCAGCTTTGTTCCAGGCCCCCTTTAGGTAAAGCAAGGCTGTCTAAGGTCGCCCCTTCAGCAGAACCCCAGCTCTCCCTGCCTCTATCCAAAGGAGTGGTGCTCCATCTTTCTGACCATCTTTGTGCCCCTCCTCTGGACTTGCTGTAACAGATCCACGCCCTTCCTATCCCAGGCCCCCAGAGCTGGATGCAGTAGCCCATGTGGGGTCATCCCCCAAGCAAAGGACAGCCAGCTGCCTTCTTGGTGCATGTGTAATTCAGTATTTGTCTGAGTTTTGGGCAGTGCCAAGCACAGCACCTTAGATGGTGGGTTTTGGTTCAGCTGGTAACATGACATAGCTAACGCTTTATTTCATTACTGTAATGAAGAGCTGTTTCATTCACAGTGGGAACAGGTTTTAACTCAACACTTAAAACTCATAATATTCATGCAAGTAGAAGGACCAGCTGGTTTTAAATTGCTCCCCCCACCTGCTTTGACTACCAGTGGTTGTTGGTAGAGCTTAATTGCCTTAAGTATGGCTTGTGTAATTGTCTCCATTTCAGGCATAATATACATAACTAGGTGATTGCAGATATAATGCAGGTGATTTCAGATTTTTATGGCTTTCCTGAGTACACATATTATTATTAGTATTAGTATTTTGGCAGGTATATAATGATTTTTAAAATAAAATAAAATCTTAATTCATCTCCTTTTACTAACATAATTATATACTTTGAATTGCAGAAATATTTTTTCTCTTTTAGTTGTTCAAACTGACGTTTTATCTAGACGTCTGCTTCTGTCAAAAAAGATCCTTTAATATATCTCGATTTTTTATAACTCCTTTTTGTCAATATATTGTACATATGATATTATTTTCTTTATTTTTTTCAAGAGCTTTTTACTTCATATATTGTTTTCTTTAATGAAATATAATGATGGTGGAAACAGGTGTGTGGGGGGGTAGGAGTTGAAATAGGCTGTCAGTTGTATGGATATTTTTATAGCACTGCCATATGATTTTTTTTACCAAGAATCAACACGTGCTTGATTCAAGATGAACACAGCAAGAAAAAGTGGCTGTTTGTTTCTTGGTCCTCCATTTCAATGAATGAATTTGTCTCATGCAAGCAGATTACTGAGGCAAAGCTGAGATACAGGAATGGATCTGGATTTTGTTTCTGAAACTGGTTAAATTTTCTGAGAGACATGGACAGGAATAGTTCACTCTGCTTTTCAAAATATTCATACCTTTTGGTTAGTGATTTTATTACTATCACATGTGTGCAAAGCCAGCTCACATTCACTTGATGTCTTCATTGTCAGAAGAACAGGAGCACAGCAGCCCAAAGGGAATTTTATTCTGATGCACTGATGCAGTCTTATGTTTTATAATAGCAAAGAGAAAATTATGGACAAAGAAGGTCGTTTGAAAAAAAAGTAATGACAATGGAATGAGGTACTTCTTTTAATGAATGGATATCTAATTATGCTGACAAATCATAATTTCAGCCTTCCATAGACCTTCCATCACCATAAACATTAAACAGTAAGCATTAAACTTACAGTCAAAACAACCATGGTCTCAAACACATCAGCTTCTAAAGAGAAGCTTCTCTAATAGATGTACCTACTCCAGCTATGAATTTTCCTCCAGAAATTACAATGTGCACAAAAGGGAGGAGATCAAATCCTAGCCTGATTTACAATGAAGCTAAGCAAAGGCACATGGTATAGCAAGACAAATCTGATGCCATCACAATTTTGAAGGAACGAAAAATATTCTTTTGGGGCTCATCACTTTCTTGGAAATTCATTAATTAGTAAATTAGATTTACTATTTTGTTACATAATGTGAAAAACTTGACACTGACCTTGAAAAAAATATGGAAATTAATTTAGGAAATACAGCAGAGAAGAATGCATTTCCCCACTTCTCTATAGGACGTCAAAATTCTGTTCTACTTCCACCCCAGTAAGTCAATAGATTTCCAGAATTCACAACACTGAAGGAAGGAGCCCCTAGTATCAAGTCATGCACTAGCTAAACTATTAACATAATTATAATCATCAGAGCAACACTGCAGATGGCCTTGATAGTATTGTTTGACTCAACAAGCAGCCAGAAATTATTAGGAGGTTTGCTGGAACTCTTCTTTGAACTGATGCGCTTTTCCAATTAAAACTGTTTTTGCTGCCTTTGTCTCCAAACCAGTCAATTATGGAAGTATTTCCCAATAGTCCACAGCACACAAATACTATATGACATTAAAACCATTAAAGTTCTTCTGGAGAACTGATGGCCGTGTTTATTGCTATACTTTGGTAGATAGCCAATATTGCTGGAAACACATATCTTTTAGTCATTGTATCTTTGTTGGGTGCTTAGTTATGATGTCTTTATGTGATATCAGAATATCAATAAAATCTGTGAAAGAGAAAATTTCTTACCATAGAAGTGCCCAGATAAAACAGCTTGTATCTTAGGTCATAGGTTGGTGTGCACATGCTTATGTTTTTCATGAAATGTACAAAAGCTATAAGGCATAGAATTAATCTCAAATAATCATCCTATGTTACATACGTATAATTTTATTTTTTTTAATGCAGTGGAATTTTATTCAATGAAGCTATGAAGAAATGAAAAATTCTTTTATTAGCAAAGAAAATATTACTGGCATTATATTTTATTGTTCAACCCTAGAAAGTAGGTTTACATTTAAATGTCTGATGAAAGAACATTTTATTCTTGCATGCATGTAAAAATAATCAGTTAGAAAACACAAGCCAAAGCACATGCAACAATTTACCTAAAGTACAATGAAAAATAGATCAGATATTTTTGTTTAACTTTTGACTACAGTCATTCTGCTTACAGTAATGCTCTTTTCCTTTTATGTTAACTTATTATGCTTAAAAGGATGGGGTCTTTAAAGATGAGGCCATCACCAGTAGCTTGAATTCAGTATGCTAAGTTCACAAACTGCATGGTATGGAGAAGATTCCACATGCACTATTGAAACCATAAATTATCTCATCAGCAAGTCAAACTTGGATACAGACGTAATTAGCTGTGTCAGAAGAATGAACATTCTGCCTTCAAGGAAATAACAAAAGTTGCATAGAATTTGCATACAGTATATGAAATATGGAAATTTCTCTGTAAACAGATGTGTTTTCAGCTTTGATTTACTGTCATCACTAAATGATGAGGATGTGCATGAATACTAATATGATGGTATTACATTATTCATTTAATAGAAAAAGGTAGAAAAGAAAGTGAGAGAAAGAGAGGGAGAAAGTAAATGGCCTTAAATTTGTAGGAAGAATTTTCTATTTGATGAGGGGTTAAGTAGATAGAGAAACACCTTGGTCAATTGGATGCTGGAAAAGAATATAGGAAGTTCATACAGAAAATTTTAAAATTATGTGGGCATAAAAGCTTGAAACGAAGAAGTAATAATACTATTTATACAAAATATTTTTTTTTGTTTAGGCCTGAAATTTGAAGGCAAAGCTAATATGTGAACACTCAAAATAAGGGTCTGTTTCTGTGTCAGAAGTTTTCATGTGCTCCAGTCAAATCTTCTCAAGAAATGGCAGTGGGAAATAATCTGAACCTATCTGAACTTTATTTTATCCAGCCCAGCTGACCAGTTTGAATTTTAAAAGACATTTCACAGCCTGCCTTTAGCCTATGAAAATAGATGTCAAGTTCCTACCTAAGTAAACAGTGTGAAATTCTAAACAGTCCTGATAATGTCAGATAGACCAAAAAGGATTGAGAAGGTAAAATATAAACAGACAATTGTAAAGGAATAAAGAGAGTCTTAGAAAAGATTCTTACACCATATTACATCAGTAGATGCGCTACAGACTTATTGTTTACACCTCGTGTTCTATTCCAATTTTCTATTTTCTTAGTTTTTTATAATGGTCAAAGCCATTTCAGTTCAGTCATTTTCACAGCTGTCTTGCATCCCCTATGTCCTCTTTCAATGAAAGTACAAGCATACTTTACACGGGCTTAAGGAGAAAAATCTGGTTATTATGCTGCGGGGCACAGTTTTGTATCCTAGAAATCTAAACACTTTTGGAAGCTTGTCTTGTGCATATTCTGCATACATAAAGAGTAGACTTGTCTAGATCAACAGCATAAATAAAATATTCACCTAATACTAATTGACTTTTAACCCAATCCTCTGAACAAGTCCTGTTTATATGATTTTTATATACATAACCATAATGTAAAACTAAGAATGTCCAAAAATCTTCCCCACATGAAGACTTTTGAATGTGCAAACAAAAAAATCTGCCTCAGGGTCTTTTGTATGAAGATATAGTTGGAGGCCTGTCACTGGTTGAGTCTCCCAAGGTTCAGTACTGGACCCAGAATCGTTTAACTTGTTCATCAGTTACTTGGATGAAGGGGCGGATGCCTCCTCAGCATCAGTTCACTCACAACACAAAGCTGGGAGGAGTGGCTGATACCCCAGAGAGCTGTGCAGCCCTTCAGAAGGGCCTCGACAGGCTGGAGGGATTGGCAGAGCAGAACCTTTTGAAATTCAACAAGGACAAATGCAGGGTCCTACACATGGGGAAGAATAACCCCACACACCAGTACAGGCTGGGAACTGACCTGCTGGGAAGCAGCCCTGAGGAGAAGAACCTGGGGGTCCTGGTGGACAACAAGCCGTCCATGAGCCACAAGTGCCCCTGAGGTTAGGAAAGCAAAGTGTATCCAGGGCTGTCCTTTGCTGAGGAAATAACAGACTGTATAGAACTCTACAGATCTGTGGGTCCAAAGATAGTTCTTAGTTAAGGTATCAACAGCAAATTCATTAGCAGTAGCAATGGCAAACTGTTAGGTGTAAATCAAAATCGTATTTTCCAATTATTCATGTTGGTGTTTCTGTTTTACAAGGATCTTTTTATTTATGTATGTATTCCAAAGTGTTGAGCTAATACCTTCAGACTTAGTTCTGTTCTATCTCAGGAATGTGCACAAAGGCATTTAACAGACACCTGCAGAAAGGTTGGATCAGATAATTCTCAAATATGCATTATATTAGCTTCACGAGAGTAAAATCACTCATATTTCAATCCCAGACTCACTAAAAAAATAATCCCCCCTTCATAAAAACCAATCATAAAATAATTAGTCTTCAATCACTGAGTAATGTTTACTGAAGTTTCTTTACATGCCATTAAATATCCAGTATTTGAAAGTAATACAACAGTAGCAATAAAGGCCCATATTGGAATGGAAAATACTGTATGCATAAACTAGCCAGCTTTTGCCTTGGGTGATTTTATCAGCTTATATTGAAGTTTCTATCTGACATTTAAGTTAGCGGTTAAATATAAGTAAGGGAACCATCTGGAGATCTATTGTAGGCAGAATAGTCCAATAAATGTGATGTGCAATGATGACATGCCTTTAGATTATTTATATCATCTCTTTGATTGCCATCTGAACTAATAATTTGTTTCCTAGTTTTAGAAAATTCAGATTTAAAGCCTAGTACTAATTTTTACATAACATTTTATTTTATTACAACTATCTCTGGAGATCTGGCTCTACATCTTGGACTCACTTTGCTGAACAGGAGACCAGTGACTCCAGTTTGTTTACAAAGTGAGCAGTGCCCTACACAGGAGAAGTTGTTGTTGCTTGGTATCTTCACCTTAAAACATGTAAAAATGACAGTGCAATAGTCAAAAAGATAAATTGAGAGAACAAGTGTGAAGAACTCTCAGACCTTCTCATAGACAAGAGATGAAATGTTCTCTGCAATCAGCAAAATAAATTAACTAAAGAATTTAATGCTTAATAGTGTCTGGTCAGTCACCCAAATATTCACAACACCCTACACCACAGTGAAAAATTAGGGAATAATTTCTGCTGATTTCTTGGACCAAACCCAGCCAATTTCTCCGTTAACCAATAAATTATACTTTCTTGATATACCTCTACTTATCCTGCGAGCTCAGCCTCCCAGCAATTCTGCTCTCACATTAGTCCTGAACAACACCAGAGTTCTGCACATTCTCTCCTTCTGGAGGGTCTCAAAAAATTTCACAATGCCTGTAAAAACCCTAACTGGCTTTTCTTCACCCTCAGGTTGGGGGAAGGAATAAATATGAAAGACTGACTTTCCCATAAGTATTAAATATGTGCTGTTGTACTGATCTTGTATTTCAGAAATTATTTTTCTATGTCTATGACACACTGTGACTATTACACCAATTAAAATTCCATGAATTGTGGCTGAATAGGCTTTAAATATCTGATTTCATGATCCTAGGGCAATTTAAAATTCTTAAACATGTCACCAGAAATTATTGTAAGAAACACTGTTTTAATTTTCACTTAGCTGTGCATGTGAGGTTTGACCTTGTCAGCCCTGACCCAGCAAGTAAAGCAAAAAAATCAGAACCTCTGTCTTGGCACTATTCCAGATTCTGGCTGGTGGCTTATGCTTCATTAGACTTAGATAATTTCATACCATTTCATTAGACTTAAACACTCAAATGAATCTAGGCACCATTGGTTTATGAATCAGTCTGAGCATTTCAAAGCAAGCCACACATGCTTGCCAACAAAAAGTCAGGTGCTCCAAGGAAAAGCCTGAAGAACCCAAGGACGACAATTCTAATGGAAGATGATCACCCGAGACAGGCGGTGCGCAGAAGATTTAAATCAAGTAATATGTTAAAAATTGTTTGGTTGCTGACTTTGTTTTGCCTCTGAAATCCATCCTAACTTGAAGTTAGGTATTTAGAAAGCAATTGAATAGCACAGCTTGTACATAGGAGAATGTCACTGATGCATCATTGCTAGATATTCTTTGACCACACACTTGTTTTTTCTCTTCCAAAGGCCCTGGAGGAACAATCCCATGCATATTAAAAAGAAGAAGAAACTGTAACCCAGAAAGCCATAATATACTGTAGTCTTTTCAATTAATAATGTCACAGGCAGTTGAACACCTTGGAAATAGGAGCTCCACAATGCACTACTCCACATTTCACAAGCAAAAAAGTATGACATATAGAGTCTTATTACTTAGAAGAACAGTGGAGCTTGAAACTCTTGCATTAAGTTTGAGCAGCCTTGGTGAAAATGAGATCTCGTTCCCTCATTATGCAATCTGACATCCTTCATCTAAAACCAAATGAGATAATAAAGTAAGAGAGATGAGATATATTTTCTGCATAAAGAACCACATAATCCTTTATCTCATTTAAATAATAGATTCATAAAATCTTTTTTTAAACATCCAACTAAATGATGCAGTGAAATATTAATATATCTGCATATTTAATAATACTAATATCACATGCTAAATGATAGCCAGATTAATTTTTATTCTTAGAGATATACCAAACAACACCAACATGGCTGTGATTGGACCTTGAATTTGAAGTTTGTAAAGCATTACATATAGCAACAGGTCTCAGTATTGTGCAAATTCTGTGGAGTGGTGTGTATCAGCACAGGCACTAAAATACTCACTTTATTTCATGCTTACATAAATTTTCATTGAAGAGGGGGCTGTGCTGATATTTGAGATTGGGTATCAAGAGGCAACATTCCTAGTGCTTTACAAGGCAGTATCTTAACTTCTTGTGAGAAAAGAATCTCGCCAGTTGTTGAGAATCAATGTAATGGTGTGTTTTCAGGCATCCTGAAAAACACGTGATGCATTTACCTCATAATTGTACTAGGAGTGGGGCCTGAATAAGCACTTTTCTCTTCCCTAACTTCTTTGTAGCTGTGTGAAGTTACTGTCAAATATAAGATGTCAGATAAGAATTTAGATTGGTAAGCAATGAGCCATTAAGCACAAACGAAAATTATCCTGACTTTGCCTGAAGAAGATGGGAAATGGAAATCCAAACACACTGCTGGGAAGATGCATGACAGTCTGAGGGTTCAGAAACAACAGGGAGAGGAACAGGAAAACTTTTGCTGTTTTCTTCTGGCTTAAAAGGGTTTTCTACATATTTTATCTTTTTTTTTTTTCTACATCTTTTATCATTATTTAAATACTACATAGCCAGGAATTAATTTCTCTCCACAACCACTCTTATGCACAGGAGGGTCTTCAGCCTCTTAAGAGTGGAGAACTGAGGCATAGAATGTAGGGCTGAAATCCAAAACAGATTATATGAAAATATCTACAGGGAAAACTAGGCAGAATATAGGCACATAGTTTCAAATCCGAAATCCTTTGAACTGAGGTCATTCACTACCAATTTCTGGAGACCCCTAAAGCACTAAGTGCTTTATTCACCGGTATTAATGTTTCCTGTTCTAAAGATGTGTTTCCTGTTCTAAAGGTACTCTCTCAGAAGTACCCTAGAGCTGGCAGTGCAAAACAACCTGATTAGCTGATTATAGTACATAATCCCAGGTATGATCTCTGCCCATCTTCTTCTTATTTACTGGAAGTGGCCATGGGAATGTCTTCTCATCTGTCTCTCTGAAGAATTTAACAACAGATACCACATGCTTCAAAAAGCACAGTGGAAGATACAGCTAAAATGCAAAAACATTCTGGAAGAAGGACTGACCTAGGAGTCTCTCTGTTAATGCCTAGGCTAATGTCCTAGCAAAATGCATTTTTAACTTCCCCTTCCAGGAAATAACAAGCACTGGAGACTCTGAAATGGGTCCATTAGGATAGGGTAAAATTACTGTGCAAAGCACAGGGTCATATGAGTTTCACTGATGTCTAAAATATAAGTTTAGTGGAGATGACAGTAGAAGAGAAAAATCTCATCAGATAATACCTGACAATACCATGTAGCCACAAAAGAAACTGTGTATGAGCAGAGCTAAGGAAATATAAGCCCAAAACTTTAGTGACAATGAACAACAAATACTTTGCAGAGCATTAGTCCTTCATTTACAAAAAAAATATAAATTAATTACAGCAGTAAATATAAACTGCCTAGACTTAGAAAAGACATGAAGAGATCACCTTACAAAAAGAGGCCAAAATAATCTGAAGAAGCAAACCAAGACAAGCAGATGGGAGGATAAACACATCAAAAGGACATACTTGAAATAAAGGTGTGTTGGGAGAAAAATAGTCAGGCACAAAATATCCATGCCTACATCTCTGATCTACAGAAGAGTATACTTTTGGAATACAAACTGGGGCCAAAATTTCACTTTTAATCCACTAAAGAAAGATGTTGGGGTGCATGATTGTCTGAAATCACAGGGGACTGGATGTCAGCAGGCCAGAGGGTCACTTCTCATTCCATTTTCCAGGGTGCAAGTGGATAATTTGCAAAGTGAAGTGAAGAATTTTCCAAGATTTCTAGCGGTATGATAAGGGAGAGCCACTTGGTTAAAAATCACCTTAGTGAAAGACAAAACTGAGAAATACAATATTGCATATTGTGGTGCTTACATATGTAATATAAATCCAAATACCAAATTTACAGAATGCTGTCCAGAGAAATCAGTCCAACTTACCTGAAGCGTATAAATATATGATAGCTGGCAAATATATATTGATTTTCAACTGCCGATACTTACATGTTTGTATTTCATAATGTATTTCCAATTTCAGAAAATATTGTGTATTTTATGGTTAATTTTCAAAGGTCTAAGATTAGAAATTAATCCAGTTATGCATATGGAAAAGGCAAAAGATGTAGATGAAAGCCATTTCATAATCCTTTCAGTGATATTTCTTTCCTAGAGGGAAAACAAGGTGGTATCTCAGAGGACAAGCACAGATTACCCTAAGAATCCTCAGTGCATACCTTATAATAGACTTACCTGCCCAAGAAAATAGAAACAGGAAAAAGAATCATATTAAATAAGGGCAAGCCACGGTGACAATGAGAAGATGTAATAAACATAATGTCAAAATTTACCTTGTAATTCCAGTGTAGGTATACTTCCAATGGTTGCATTTTAATATCTCCCTTTTGCTTTCTGAAATCTTAACACATACGCATTTGTAATGGTCCAAGTTAAAATTGGAGCATTTTTAATGTGGCACCACAGTCTGATTGGTCCTAATTGGATTTTTTATCTATGTGGGAAGATAAATTATTTGATTTTACTGCCTACAGTGAATTTACAGGTGTGGCAGTTCTAAAGGCTTCTTTTATGGAGAAGGTGATTTTTTACAGTATAAGTGAAACCCCAGGAGGATCCAAGTGTCATCATTGCTGTCACTTTTTCAAAATCTAAACACTCTTCAGTCTTACCCTGGCACTCTATAGGAACATAAAACACAGACGCTTTGCAAATATATCTTTTAATTATTTAATGATTCTCCTTCCCTCCAGCAATATATTCTTTCCAAGGTGTGTACCAAATTATGTATGGTCAGCCAAGCAATGACAGAACAGCTTTTTATTCAGAAAGAACTGCTTCCTTTAGGTTTATGGCAGCTTCACCTTGGTACTAGTCAGGATGGTACATGTCCTTATACTTAGTCTCCTAACTTATTCTGTGGTATAAAGACTTATTTGTATAAGGACGTTAGTTTCAGTAAAGGAGATTAAATGAAATGGCATAACTGAATGCAAGGTTAAAGCAGGAATTGGTTTTGAATTGCCTGTTTTTCATTTACTGGTATTTGTTTTGTCTTATAGAGTGAAAATGCCAAGATGTTTGCCTGACCTCCTAATGAAAGTCAAAGTGATCAGTCACGGATGTCCCAAAAGCAAAGGTATCTGTGTCTGTGCCTATGTACATAGATATATCTGGTCTTCATGTATTTGTATATGTATCTATACTTGATTGTTCACGTATATGCACATACATATATATCATTCCTGGTGACTATACAGAATAGAATTATATCTTTGCATGTTACCTATGCAATACATGCAACCAGCACATGGAGGAAGTGTTGGAGTGGTTTCTACTATCTCAGAGAATCCGAGAAGTACCAAGCCAGCAGAAGCATGCTGGTGGGACAGTTAAAACCCTTTGGATGTTTCTTGTATGGTTTGTCCCAAATCCACGGTAACTTTCGTATGTTAATCCCTCTGTGTTGGTTGGTTTCAACATGATCCCTCGCTCCTCCCCTCCCTTCTCCCCATTGGATTGTTGTATCTCCCCACCCTCTCTCCAACCCTATTGGCCCAAAAGGCTATATCCATGTGCCCTCACCCTCCCTACTCTCTCTTTCGCCTCTGCACTTGTTTGAGAATAAAACCGTCAGAATTCTATGCGATTGAGCCCTCTGACATTCACTATCCTGAGGAGGCGTGAGCTGTCTGGCTCTCAGGTGTGTGTGTTTGTGCTTTCCAACAGCACGGGTGAGAAAAAAGTCTCCTTGCACAGTACCAGACTGTACTGGCCGAAGTGACCCGATATCAGAGACCTGCTCGGAATACGCAGGGACTTATTCCACCCCACCATTGCCCCAACACAGCAAGGAAGCATGCAAAAAGTGACCAGTCATATCCAGTCATAATCTCGACTTTAAATTTGTTACATATTAAAAACAAAACTGTGTAATGTATTGGAAATAAAGAAGCTGAGATCCACATCCCTTTTCCTTTCCTTTATATCACTTAGACGAAGTAAATCGGAAAAGTCCTAACAGCAGAGACTTTTCTGGAATAAGACACACGTGCATTTTAAGTAGGTAGAAGGTAGAAGGCTTTGCAGTTTTTTTAAATGCTTGTAATTAACAGTTAATAAACCCACCAACATGGTTCCTTATGAAAAATTCAAGTTTTAAACAAAGCTGAAACAAATACAAATAGTAGCTAACATAAATGATGATCCGACAACAGTAAAAAGACTTGTCTGTATAAAAATAGTAGACTAAGAATAATAAATTTTTGCCTAGTAAGAACTGCTCCCACAATCAATTGCAGCATTGAGTCAAAACATTTGTACCCTCACTACTCAAAATGAAATACTGATACAAAGGTGTATATTTATTTTCAGTACATGGAATGACTCTAAAACTTAAATATCCTCAGATCGTTTGCAAGCCGATGTTTATCAAGACACAGACATTTTCTGTAAAATATTTTCCATGAACAAAACCCACTGTTTTTACCAAAAGAAATTACCACCCGATTTTCATTCCATCAGCTGCTTCACCTAAAACTAATGCCATTTGGTTTCATCACATAATATCATTATGAAGATATATCTTCATATTTTCCAATCAAATAATCACTGCAATAGCAACTTGATTGCATGAAGAATAGTGGCTATCAGGATATATTATTATTATACAATGTGCACTGAAAATGAGGCAAATTTAAAGCAATGTTCTACACTTCATTATCATGACAAATGAAGACTAAGTCATTTTACCCTGACGTTCCCTTATACAACTTCCAAAAGAGCTCAAAGTGTACCGCAATTAGTACCACTTTGGAAAGATTCTTTTTTTTTTTTTATTAGTAGGGCATTACAGATGGAATCGGCTTGAGGGGAGAGTATTGTCTGACTGAATTGCACCATTCTTGATTACACTTTAGAGCAGCAGAACTTTGTTTTCAGCAGATCGAATTACACGACACAAGAGCAATAATACACATGCTCTTTGAATTGACATTCTTTGTCTTCAATACCAAGGTGCACCATTATGATGGCATTATTTATGTTATCATGATCAGCAAATAAAACTTCTCAAAACAATTCAGGAAAGACCTAGTTTGAAATATGCTGCAGTCTTGAACTAGAAATTGATCCAAGGTCTTACAAAATGTTGCAGATGCAAAGAATAAGAAACAAGCTGACATCCTGGGCTGTATAATGCATTGGCAGGTTTTGATGTAAAATGCTTAGCAAATTCTTGGGTAGTTTAGCCTTTTAAAAAAAAAAAGTAATTTCAGAAGAGGTTATGGAAGTCTATCAAAACTTATAGAAAAATGAAAAAGCTGAAAAAAATGTTTGCAATAAACTTGTTATAATGCGTCTTATTTCTGGAGAAATAATTATTTTTATAAAAACCATCAAAAAAATTTTGCCTGTGTAAAACAGGCTTGTGTGTTTAAGTCTGTATGAAATTTGGCTGATGTCTCATGCTTGAGACAGAGGTGTAACTTCACTAGTGATGGTTACTTCACCAAAGATGGATGCTGAAACAACGGAATTATAGGAATTTCTGCCCCCCACTGCTGTGAGCTTCAGATCCTGAGCATGGTTTGAACAAGTCTGGTGGGAACTAGCTCAATAATGTAGATGGCAGCAACATTACTAAAGTTAATTAGTTTAATCTGTACAATGAAAGTATAACATCAGAAAAGCTTATTTCTCTTATTTGTCTTACACCAAATGGAGCAAACCAAAAACTAATTGAAACTGGTAGGTTAGGGAAAATGATCACAGCAGCCACATTAGAGAATAAACTTGTTTTAACAGTTTTGATTAGATTGGTGCAGATATTCTCCAAACAAAAAATTTTTCAATACCTTATTATGGAAATAAACTTTAAAATCATTCCCTTGCATATTCACATGCTGTCTTCTTTATCAGTCGGGATACAATGATGAAAAATCACTCCACTACATCTACAGGAATTAAATTTTTTGTGTATCTCACTGCAAAGAGAGGACCTGAGAAGGTAAAAGTGACTGAGAAGATTAATCACATGAGGCATTTTGCGTCACTGGCTACAGAAATTGTTGACCATGCTGGCCGCTTTCACCATTCTTCCTCCTTTCTTCCAAGGGCACAGACTATTTTTTGATGGAGGAAAGACAATGTTTACAGATCTCCCCCCTGGACTACGGCATATGATGGCAGGAGAGAATCTGACTGCATCCTTCTCGGGTCTATGCAAATTGGAAAATGCACCACTTCCATCCTGAGACAAGTTTGAAAAACTTCATCATAAACTGAGAACAACACATAAAAGTGTTAAAAATTTTTGGAATAAAATAAACTGCTAATAGCAATGTTTCCCCAATTCTCTCCCTGTAACTCTTCACCAGCTGTTTCTGATTCTTCAGGAAACAGTGAAAGTTTCAGAAACTTATCCTAGATGTCTTATTCAGGTAACAAGGTAGTTCTATAATAAAGCAGTGAGGAAAACAGAAAATCAAAGTAAATTAGAAGTTCTCTAGTATATAGAAGTGGGAAAGGATAATAAGTACATTGGGGAAAACCAATTGTTGGCAGAGCAAAACACAAAACCCCCAGTGTTTTAAGCTTATTGAAAAGATAAATCTTTTAGTCATTATCAGATGGAAATGCTAATGATAACAGCAACTAACATGCAGACTGAAGTGTTCAATAAATATTTTTATTTTACATTTGGGAAGATGCAGGATAATGTACAAGTTAGCAAACTTGTGGAAGACTTCACAATAATAGCTAAACAAGCTGTTAATCAACACTTAGTAGTGATGGTCAAATTTTCAAACTAGTGGACAATCCCTGGTCTTTCTATGTTCCTTCAAATAAATCTCGAACTCCAAGGTAATGCTGAAATGTTGCTAGAGAGTTGTGCCAAAGTCACAAAAGGAAAAGAGGATGACAGGAATAACCACTGATTTCAAACAAGGGAAACCCTTGGAAAACCTGCTACAGGAATCAAGTAATTTAATTTTTAATTTTCTTACTGGAAATTGATCTTGTCAAGCAAAACTGACTTAATCATTGGATGAAATGGCAAATTTCTTTTAGTGTTCTTACTGTAGAAGTATAAGGCTAAAGAACTAATAAAGGCATTTGAATTAACACTTCCAGTGCATAATGAGAAGATTGCAAATTGGCTTATTAGCCAAGCTTGAAAGGAGTGTCTTTGAGATTCATAATTTTTCTAATAACATCTAGATTTAACAGTATTCAACTACCGGTGCTCAGATCAGAATACAAAAGTCTTGCTGATAAAATGCCATGCAAAATAAAATAGATTTCTTGGTTAAAGATCAGTTTTCAAAATCTTTATTCAATACAGCTAAATGTAAACATTTACAGAAAGAAACAAGGAATGCAGGCCTCACTTGGGAACATAAACTACATAAATTGTATGGCAGCTATAAACAGTCAGGTCCCAAGGAGCCACCATGAGGCAAAAAGGGTTTAATACGGTTGTTACTTGCAAAAACAAGGACTAGCAAAAAGGGAACCAAGATGATTTTACTTCTGTTTAATAAGAACAAGACCAGAATACTCTGAAAATAACCTATATGGGAAGCAAAAATAATTCTCAGCTAAAATATCAGTATTTTAAAAATTTAATTAACGTGAAAATAAAAAATGGCAAACAACTTCATAAAATGAAATGTTTACACAAATCTATCACACAAAAGAGAAAACAAAATTAAAACATGACAAAACAACTCAGCTGGTATGCACATGACGGACAGTATCTGAAGCCCACATCAGAAGTCTGTAAGCTATCATATTGATTTTCTGTAAGGTTTGATATATTAGATTTAAAAATGTATTTTTGGAATGTTTTAGTTTTACAGAAAGGAATAGTTTCCCATTAAAATGTTTCAACTATATCTGGTGGTTTGGAATAAATTTTTTAAACTGCAAAATTTTTCAAATAATAAAAATAAAGTTCCATGAAGTTATTCAAGTCCGTAACACTTTAGTTGAAAGAAAGCACCAGATATTAAGGGACCACTTAGGTTATAGAAGAAGATGACAACTGCAGCCAAAACCAGTGAAACAAGAAATAAGGATTTTATTTTATAATCATGGTGATTAACCACTGGATGAGATTTCTCCAAAACAATAACAGACTCTGCAGGTCAGTTTTTGATTCCTTCTAATATAATTTCTGGATAAAATGTAGTATAAATGAAGTCTGACTGGATGGTCTGCTATGATCTAGTAATTCATTTCAGGCATAAATTTTCAGGGTGTGTGATGGGGTTGCCCTTCCTGACACTGACAGTGCTTTCCACTTGTAGATGACAGTGTACAAAGCATTAATTAAGTTCCGCATTGCCCTGTAACTGCCAAGGTTATTTCAACAGCTGCAGAAAACCAGCACAATGTGAATAGAGAGCATTATATGTTACCATTTGAATTCAATAGGTTTCTTCCTTTACCCTCAGTGAGGATAATTATAGCAAAGATCATTCTCCAAAGAACTGTAGCAAGGAATTGTGTATACTTCTTCAACACACGGAGTCAAAGTCCTCTTCTTATATATAAAAAAACTATTAATGGAGTTGCTCTCAATAAAGAAGTTATGTTATCATGTGGGACATGTCCAAAGACTTTTATTATCCTTACTCAAAACACAGGGTGGTTCATAACTCAGCAAGAAATAAATTGTTCCCTCTATGTTATATTTGATTAACATTCCACTAAAGCAAATTCTATATTGAATACAAAGGAAACATCTTTATTTTAGTTGAACAAGTTAATCAATATGCTCAAGACGGCATAATAGCAGCAAAATTGTCATTCTGACATGTTTCACACCACATCTCAGAAAGGGAAAGGAAGTTGTATTTAGTTTAGTTTTCTTGCTTTATGTACAACCTTCATTTCCTCTTCCTTCCTGCTACCATGTACATTCACTTCATCATCTCCTATTTCTGCCTCATGGAGCAAGGCAAGTCTTCTACCACCAGGAAACAGAAGAAATAGGACTGATTTACATCTGAGTTACAAGCCTCATAAAATTACCATACTTAGTTGACATCTTAGTTAAAATGTTATACCGTTTTATACAGCCTTTATCAAAGTGCCAGACCCATTGAAACAGCAAAGAAATCAATGTTTTGCCCAATACTTACTACAATTGTTCCTATGGTATTTTAAAAACATTAAATTAAGAATCAACCGTCGCTCAGGAAATAACTGAAGGAGAGACAATGTAAGAAGATCGTTCACCCACTGCAGCATTGCCTCTAGACAGCAATTGTTCACAACAGCTAGGAGCAGATAGCGAGAAAAGAATCTCATATCCAGCTGAAATGGCACAGGGAATTTGGGAAGGCAGAATGCAATTATCTGAAGATGGAATTTCATCAGAATGGTAAGGTTATACCAAGGGAACATTAATGACCACTTTAGAGCCTCCTTTCAAGAAGAAAAGCAGGACTCAGGTATAATAATGCACTCAAAGGATTCAGGGCATAAGGCACAGAGAGATTCCAGTTTTCCTTCCTAGTTTGCACACTGAAATACAGTGTGCCCCTTTTGAGGCATTTTTCCCTCCTAGGGATCATCATTACAGTACCTGGGCGACCTCAAAGAGGACTGACATGCCAAGGGGGACAGACGCAGGCCAGTCACAAAACAAAGCCAAAACTGTAAAACAGAAAGCCTCGTGAATAATCTCAGCAGAAAGCGCAGCCAAAACCCTGAATGGTCCAAAACCATCAGGGGGGTCCGAGCTGTGGAGTGCACGTTGCCCTCTTGTGTTGTACAGACCTTTAAACAGATAAAATCACAAACTCTGTTCAATACTTCCTTATCCTTCCTCAACTCTGAACAGCCATGAAGGAGGCAGATGCCACACAGCCCCAAGAACTTAAAGAAGCTCTCAGTTAAAAGATAACTTTCAATACCTCTGATGAAGACAATAGGACTATGTTCTTAACTGTGGATTATTCCTGCTGCAGAAGTTTGATCTAATGTATTGCCAGATGTAATAAAAAAGAAGATGCAGCACAGCACAGCACCATCTCACTAAGGCTTTCAGCACACAAACTGTTTGGATACATTATTTCCTTGACATCTTAGATTACAATGTTATTTTTTCTTGGCACTTTTAGGAACTGGAATATAATGAAATTTTGATGAACTGGAATATGGTCTGTTGCTTCTAACAAATCACTGTAACCAAAGCTGACCTCATTAGAAAGACTAATTTTTTATACAAAGGACTAACCATTGGCCAAATTAATTCTGGATTTTTTAAGCATTCACAATTAATTTAAACAGCAGTTTCTCTGTAAAGAAAAACACAACCTTGACTGAAGAGGGGGAAATAAAAACTTATTTTATTACAGATTAAATTTTGTTCTGAGATTAGCCTGCTTGAGAAGCAGAAAACACACTCTCTCTATCCTCAAAAAATATGCAACTATCAGGCATTTCCAGTCAATAATAAAGCTACAAATTATCTCTGCTAAATTTTTTGTTTTCTATACTCCCAGAGTTTCAGGTATATAAGAAAATTTGTGTAGCTTTTTTCACTTCTGCTCAGTTGGAGCACTTCTCTTTTTATTGGATTATTTAACTCTAACACCTTTTAATCATTTATAGACAAGACTGTTGTCTATATACCAATTCAAATTAACCCAGATTTGAGTTGCAGTGCGTGTTGAATGAGAACAGTGCTGAAAAAAAGTTTTCGTAACACACACTTCATAGTTTGATACATTGTCATGAATATATTTCAGCTGTTCTTCACCTCTGCAATTACCTCTGGTCACTTTCCTTTAGGATTCAGTGTAGTGATTGTAACCTGTAAAGATCTGTCTATTTAAAAGCCATGTTCCATGAAAGTAATTTCTCATATACTTAGGCAGCAGAACAAATGAACCGTCCTCTGAACTGTTTCGTATTTCAAGGCTCATACTCATTCCTAGGAATAAAATATTGGGATTTGAGATTTTAACATAAAACATTATTTTGGTCAAATTCTCTATCAACAATGTAACATAACATGAAATTGGCCTATTTCTGTCAGGTACTATGCCTGCTTTACCCAACTTCAAATTTCTTGCTGTCTGATGAAAAGGTGGAACTACATCTGGATACTGATCCATAAACTCTTCTGTGGCAAAACTGGCAGCAGTTTGGAGAAAAAATCTTCTCTGTGTTGGAGACAAAAACACTTTCACAGTGTCAGATTTATCTTACGGACAGTAATGCAAGCAATCAGTCTGAATTCACAGTGTGTATTATCTATATTCCACACAAAACTAGGCAAGTTAAAGTATGTTCCTTTAAATCAAATAATATCTCACTGGAATTAACATTCCATCTTTGAAATGATGGAAAAAAATATACCAATGTTTATGAACAAGTGAATTTCTGGCAAACACTGTCTAAAGAAATAGTGATGTTGTTAATATATCTGATCTGTAACTATGTTTCTTATAGACTGTATCTTTATTTTATTCTCACAGAAATTGATTTTGAGTGCTAAAAATGTCCCTTTCCAGGACATTTTGCACTCCATTTGTGGGCACAATTGCTTTTATAGTTTGGTTCAATACTGACTAAAAATGTGCTATCTTTCACTACCTCATGTTTTCCTACTTCTTTACTGGTTGCTATATTGAAGGAAAAATACATTTTTTTAAATCTCAAAATTCAATTTATAAGAACTTCATATTTGATGAAATATTGAATGAGGGTTCTCAGTTTTGATGTAGGCATATCATAACGGTTCCAATAAGTGATACCTCTAAGGATAGAAATATAAATGCATCCAACAATGCAAATAAATATATCTACAAAGACATATATATGAATACAAAAAGAAAGGGTATTTTTTAGAGAATGAGAACGCTGATGAAGTGACATTGAAAAGCTACAAAAAATATTAGTGTGCGCAAAGAAGTCCTAAGGACCTAAAGAAGTTAAAGCAAACATTATTTAGACCATAATTCATAGCTATAAGATAGGACAGGGACTATCCTACAGATGCAGCTGCATTCATTAAAATTCAATATCACTGCACTTGTGTCTAGCAATGTCCTTTAAAATCTTTAGCTTTATCCCCTAAAGATCTTTTGGAAATTGAACTTCTTGACCCCACACTCTTCTCCAGTCAAACACATCCTTCTGGTTATCTATTACCTGGAAAGGTCCTGATGGGGTCAAAGTCATTATCTGTAAATTCTGAACACCAGAGAGAAGGAAAAAAATAGTACAACTTTTTTGATATCCCTAAAACACAGTTTTGGATAAAGAGCGTTTTGTCCCAAGTATCAATAAATACAATGCACAGCTGATGTATCTTTTTAAACACCATGGACTTAGTACCTAACCAAACACAAAAGTGAGATGACATAAGGACTAATAATTAATGAATAGTAAGTATTCCAAAATCAGAGATGGATAGACCTTGGGGCCCTAAAATAAAAGCGTAATAGAAGTTCTTAAAGATGAGATGTCTCCAAATCCTCTATACCTGTAGTCACTGTGGAGATACTAGAATAGTTGTGATGACTGAAACTTTCTTTACTTGGAATAGACTGAAGAATTTGACTCCAATAAAAGTGTTAGAAGACTGGGCTTTAGAAAAATACATAAAATGAAAAGACAGTGTGCTAGTACCAGAAAAATTTTGGAACAAAAAAGTAAGTAAAGTCTCAAGATTATAAACTGTGCTGCTAAACTACATTCCTTAAAATTGTATTAATACCACATGAGTGAAACATAGCAAAAAATAATCCATCTTTGAAAGCTCTGAAGGTAAAATATTGACAACTGCTTCTGACATCTGCACGGGAAAAACTAGTAGAAACTGTAACAATCACAAAAACATAGAAATGCAGAATCAGCGAGATTGGAGGAAATCTCTGGAGATTGCCTTGATGTAATCAAACCTCTGCTCACAACCAGAAAAGAGATGTCTTCTTAGAGAAATACCCAGTCAAACTTTGAATGTGTCCAAAGATGGAGACTCCACACCCCTCTGGGCAACCTGTTCCTAGTTCAAACAATCTCACAGTAAAAAAGTTTTACTTTTTTATATGTGAATTCCAGTGTGTCCAAGACTTGCTTGTCCTGGAGAGCCCAGGAGTGGACAGAGCACTCCAGATGTGACTGAGCAGGGTGGAGCAGAGGAGAAAGATCACCTCCCTTGACCTGCTGTCAATGCTCTGACACAGCCTAGCACAGCCCAGGAGACTGGTGGCCTTCTTTGCCATAAGGGCATCTTGCTGACTTGTGCTTTACTCCTTGTCCACCAGCATTCCGAGGAACTTCCCTGAAAACTTATTTTCCAGATGGCTGCCCCCTCCCTGTACTTGTGCATGGGTTATTCCTCCCCAGGTGCAGGGAGGAGGCATTTCCATTTGATGAACTTCATGAGTTTCCTGTTTCCCTGTTTGATTTTGCTGTTTCTCTAGCCTCTAAATGTCCCTTTAAATAGCGATGGAACATTCGTGTGTATCAGCCACCCCTTCCAATTCTGAATTATCAATTAACCTTCTGAGAGTGCTTTATTCCAGTTCTCAGAAAGCTTCCCCTGTCACTATGACCTTTCAAAAATGATAAAGAGTGGCCTCAAAATGACAACAACCAACTCCCTCAGAATTTGGGGGTGCATCCCAACAGGTTCCCATGGGCTGGAGCAAGTCCAGTTGCTTTTAAAAGCTTCTGACCTGATCCTCCTCTACCAAGGATAAAAATTCCTTTCTCTGAACTTTCACACCAATTCAAGGGGCTTGGAATTCCTGAAAGCCTTACTAGTAAAGACAGAGGTGAAGGAGGTGAGCCTTTTCTGTGTCCTTTGTCGTCAGGTCCTCTGACCCATTCAACAGCAAGATGACATTTTCCCCAGTCTTTCATTTGCAGGTGAGATCCCTGCAGAGCCTTTCTTGTTGTCCTTCATACCCTTCCTAACCCCATTCCTGCATGCTGAGACATTCTCTGTACTCTTCCCAGGACACCTGTGCCTGCTTCCAAATCTTGTATGCTTCCTTTTCCTCTCTGTTTTTAGTCAGAATTTAGGTCTTTTTTCATCCTTATGGGAATTCTGCTGCCTTTGTCTGTCATCCTCCACATTGCTATGGGTCAGTCTTGAGCCTGGAAGAGGTAATTCTCGAAAAACAGGAAGCTCTCCTGCACTCCTCTCCAGGGCTATATCCCATAGGATACTTCCAAGCAAATCTGTGAACAGGCAAAGTCTCCTCTCCAGAGGTCAAGGATTGAGATCCTGCTTTTTGCCTTCTGCTCTGGTCTTGGAATCCTGAACTCCACCATCACTGCAGCCAAAGCTGTCCCTGATCTTCATATCTGTAATGATCCTGGGAGGCAGATGGTAAAGCCTCCCATGAGGATCAAATTCTGCTAATATTTCTGCTAGTTGTCTGGAAAGGCCACACTATTTCTTTTTGCTCAGGCAGTGTGCAGCAGGTCTCCACCATAATATCCTATATTGGTCTGCCTGCTAATTGTGACCAAAGAAGAAAATGGATCAGTAGGTACATAAAGAAAACAGCAATTGTGAGGAATAAGCAATGCAGATTCTGTAGAGAGTGGTCATGACCACACAGCATTGAAGATTCCAGAATTAACCAAAATAAGTTTAAAGACCAGAGTTATTCAGTTAGTACATCATTTAGCTGTGGTTTTCCATAGGGTTTTTTTTTTATGAAGTACCTGTCAATATAAGAATATAGAATATAAGTGTCATGAGACAAGAAAAAAAGTTGTCTTGTGGATTCTTAGCCACAAAATAGGAAGCAGAATAAGCTCAAAAGGTGAGACACCCATTTACATGCCAGAGGAAGCTTAGCTAAATCTGATACTTTTCAAAATACATATAAATGGTTAACTATGGCAAATGAACACAAATTTGGAGAAGGTAAAATAAGTAAGATAACAACACCTTATCATGATTATAAACTTAGGCTAGTAAATAAAAAACCTGAAGAAAATTACTAAAAAAGGTCATGCTGGAGGTAAGTCACTGAACAATGCACTGGGAAGAAAATTACTGATAAAGATAAGGTAATGCACATAGGAAAGCACCAACACTAACGCATTCTGAACTAGCTAATGTTCCTCACAGAAAATATATTAGAATCTTTTAATATATTGAATAAGATACTTTCAAAAAAGCAACTATGATGTTAGTATTTTTTTAGGAAAAGAATATTGACTTATGGCAAGAATATCCCTATACCACAGAATAAATCCACATTACATTTTAAATGGATGTTCCACTTCTGTCACTAAAATGCTTGAGTAGAACTAGAATACCTGCAAAGAAAGACAACAGAAGTATAAAATAACACACACTTGAAAATGTAGCTCAAGAAACTGAGACTCTGAAGCCTGGAAAAATAATTGTCTGTGAGAAAATGTAATATAACTTTATAAAAACATGAGTTAAGGGAAATAAGGAACAATAATTTTCATGACACAAAAATCAGAAGATATCAAATGCAAGTGGAAAATAAAGAAATGGAATGCTTTTTACACAGAAATCAGAGGTAAACTCTGCTTGTCCCGAGATGCTGAGAATGCTAAAAGTTTACTTAGTTTCAGAAATAACCAGACATCTTAATTGAGCAGAAATGCATCAAGGACTACTAATCACAAAGTAATGACATCTAGATTAATCTCTGAGCTGTGGGTTGCTGGAAGATGGGACATTGCATTTGGAAGCTACTTCCTCAACCCTGCCTTGTTCCTAACCATGTTTTTATATTGCTTCTTGGCTGTGTGCTGTGAGCCATTGTGCCTCAGTGAAAACAGTCCTCTGATGAAAGGGATCCCACCTGAGGAGCACGGGATGGAAAATCATGGTTAAAAATGAAAGAAAAATCTCAAATTCATCTGACCTAGGAATTAAAGGGAAGCAAATATGCATTAACAATGTCTAAAGATGAAAGCAAAAAGAATTTCTGAAGACCTACCTTTTTTCTCTGCATATCCTAAACTTTCAGAAAGCTGTACAAAATCATGTTTGCCCTGACTATTCTGGAAGCACTATCATCAGCCACTTCTCAAGAGTTATGGTACCCTCAGAAGGCAGACAACTGTACATAGATGCTCGATGAGTTTGAACAATGTTCCTCACTGAGTCATATACTATCAGTAGATCCAAAACAAGTTTCTGTAAATTTGTAAGGTAAAGAGCTTATATTTTGTAGAAAATAGCACAAAATAAGCCAGTTGCCATATTTTTTTTCTTTGGAATAGCCTAGCAAAATACACAATATTTTGTAGCTTTGAATAGCTCCATAGTTCACAATATAGCATCCTGTTATCATCTCATTTTGCATCATATACTACCTTATTCATGCCAAATCTGATTTATATCACATCAGAGGCATTCTGTATACCTAGCAGGAAGTTACAGTAGAGGTAGATTCCTTCCAAGGGAACCTTATATCCCCTTATATTATACCCAGTGATTTATAGGAGTCAAAGAAAATTATTTTTTTTTTAATTAGAAACCTCAAACCAGGTGAGATGAACAGACCTTTGTAATGACAGGCATCAGTTCAGCTGGCTGGATATGCATCTTTCCCTGAGCTTCTAAAAAGGAAAACAACTTCTGAACAGGATGCTTTTATTATTGCTAACTTTTTTACAGCAGCATGGGCCAGGCAGGGATGGTCACAGTCCTGACGCTCCTGCTGGGGTTTGCCACAGGCACAGCAGTTCCTGATCACACACAATTTAGATTGTGAGAGGTTCAAACTGGCAAATTATTCATGTCCAGAATGGTCACACAGGGGGCACAAAAGTCTTTCAGGTGAAGCCACAGACACCATCACTGGATGAAAACTCTAAATGGAAGAGAGGAACTATAAAGCAAGTGAGACACAAGTATGTTCTTTACTAATCAAATCTTATCCATTAAGTCTAAATGTAGTTAGAACAAGTTTTCTGGTTCCTATCTCACTTCTTGTCCTTAGGTCTAGAGGAATCTGTCTTGATCCTTTCTGGGCTTTAGAGCTCTCTCAGACATGCCATATATATATATA